>JAJJWW010010454.1:0-352772 GCA_023531295.1 Papaver armeniacum
CAAGGTGTTTGCTCAAAATCTCACAGACATCAGATTTGATAGGATCGACAGAAGTCTTCTTGACATCTAGTAGGCTTTAGAAGTGGTCTGATTTTAATGCCTACATGTTAAACCGCAAGTGCACGGTATCTACAATATAGAACAGGGCAAATACGGGTCGATCCACAGAGACTTGTGTGGATTATGTTGATTCTAAGGCTTGGCTTAACTGATTTTTTAGTGAAGGTAACACAACTGAGGTTTTGTTTGTTTGTCGATGCGACTAAGTGAAGGTTATAACAATGATGTAAAGATGAAATACAAACAGTGAGAGTAAAGGGGCACTAGGGTTATCACATCCACCACTAAATCATGCTATGTGTTCAACTAAATAGAGCTTTCTTGTTCTGGAACATAAGGATAATGTGTCAAAATTATCACCTATCTAAGGAGTTTCACCTAATGATAACTCAATTATCAGCTAAGGTGCTAACCTAGAGAACTAGTTGTCTAATTAAGCACAACTAGTCAAGAGAATTAGCAATTTATCTCTAAGGTTTGAGTGAAGTATCACCAATGTCAGTTTTAACCTAACTACAATGTATACTTGGCATGCATTGTGAGAGAAAACATTGGGTACTAGAATTGAGGATATCCGAAAAATTAAGCACTCAAGAATACTCAAACACAGTTGAAATCACAACATGGAATTAGGGTTTCACCGAAACCCTAGCAAACTAAACTAGAACATCAAAAACAACAAATAACAAATTAAATCTAAATTCTGCTCCGGCTAACCCAGGCATAAACTTCTAACATCCTCACCTCGAGTTCTATTTATACATGCACTCCAAACCCTAATTCATTTTAAATTGAAAAGTAAATGCATACCCAATCACCCATACTCTCTTGTCTTGTCTCTCGAGCTCCATGCGTCGATTGTTGGAGAAACCCTAGTTCTAGTTATCTCTAATTTAGCTTCTAGGGTTATGGAGAAGCTAAAAGAGAGATAGCTCGACCTAGAGGAAAGGTGAAGGTGGTCGAGGCTCTGCTGGAGTTGTTGGTGTTGGTGTCGTTGATAAGAAGATGGTGGTGATGATGATTGCTCGCAAAGGGCATGGGAGGAAGAGGAGAGGGATGGGTTTTCTCTGCTGAGGGTATGGAGAAGAAAGAGAAGATGAAGAGAGGAATGGGTTAGGTCGAATGGGGGTATAGGTGTAGGAGGTTTCGTTGTGAAGCAAAGCGCAATGACGGACGACGAGGAAGTCGTAGCGAGCGTTGGATGTGGCGAGTGAGATCCGAACGACCGAGGGAGGATTGGGGTGATTTGGTGTTGAGCGGAGGCATCGAGAAATGATGTGAGTGATGGAGCGAACGTAGGATGCAGCTGGGCGAGATATCAACGGCTTGGAGTGGACGGGCTCGGATCCGGGTCGCGGGTCTTGGATAGCTTGGGCCCATGTCTTGTAAATGAGTTACTACTTGTTGGGTTGCAACTGTTGCGCGCGCGGGCTTTGGCTTTCTACTCCATAGACGCTTGCCTCCAATTTTCTACTCTTTTGGCTCCTCAATTTCTCCGAGATTTATTTATTACCTAAAAACACAAAATTAATTAGTACACATATTTATTCTTGAAAACAAAGAAAATACGAATGGGATAATATCTCGATTTCGAACACAAAAGATGAGTTAAATGCCAATAAATAGATGTATAAATATGCAATATTTGGCACTCATCAAATACCCCCAAACCTGAATTTTACTTGTCCTCAAGTGAAACAGAAATGAAGAAATCCTAACTATACCACCTGTCGCTGGTCTCTCGAATGCATTTAGCGTATGCACTAAGCCTTTAAACCCCTAGGTATCCCTATTGGACGAGTTGTAGTCTCGTGAGGGTTTACCAGAGGTGTACCCACAAAACCTTCTCCAACTTCAGAGTGTAAAAGAGTCTCAATCATCCAAGGAGCTATGAGGACATAGAGTTTCGCATGCTAGTAACACGAAGTTAGAACTACCAAAGAACGCATTCTCATCCTTAAGTAATCGAGCGAGAAGTAACCATACCATATGAAAGAATTCGGATTCGATTGTGATCATAAGCCTCGACTTCGCCTCACCATTAGGGTTTTATGATAATTGCACTCAAAAAGATCGCTTTTTTAGTCTCTCATGTGTGCGAGCAGGAATAAAGAGAGAAATCCCGCACACGTTGTAGGTAAGAAGGATAACCTTCCGAAATAATTTTCGGAGACTCCAGAAGTGTGGACAAAAAGAATCTTTTCTCGATGATCTCTAAGAAAGGAAATCAACCATTAGCAAGGGTGGGAGTACTCACTTACCTTCTCACCCGATCGGCAATTAATATCACTCTCTCAGCATTCATAGAAACGTCTTCAATCTTCGGTCTTCGGTCTTCAATCTTCAAATGTTGATGACGAACTTCTGAACTTTTACAAAAACTTATTTATTTTTTTTATTTTTTTTTAATACATGAAATGAAAATAATAATACAATAAAACAATAAAACTCAATTTTTCATAAACTTCATTAATTCTCATCTTCTTTTCTTTTCTTTCCTTTGTTGCACAAAAACCTTGGACTATATCAACTTTTCTTCAAATATTCTGATGATGCTCCGCTTGCTGACGATGATGTGTTTCTATGAATATGTTGATGTTGTTGAGAGGGAGAGAGTGATGCTAACTACAAATCGGTATTTAGAAGAAGTTTTCATCTTTAGACGTCACCCTCATGCTTGACAAAAATTAGCACTCAAGAGATCAAAAGTAGTCTTGAAAGTGGTACGAAGTTGGGTAGCTCACCATTCCTACCGGAATTGACGTACGGTGACACACACTCTAACAGACTTTTCTAGAAAGTTGCAAAAATTGAAGGTTGGTGCCTCACTTGATGTAAAATGGGTAGTCTCCACTATGGGTGATCACAATTCTACTACCGAATATCTAAACAAAGACCTAATTCGCCTCCGGTATGGTTAAATCCAACTTTAACGCTCTAATCAACTAAGAAACCCGATTGTGTTCTCCAAGACTTCCAATTTCTCGTTATTTCGGTGGACTCTCTCTATGTAAACATAGCTAGAAGCATGCTAGTGACTCTAAAATCTCTAAAAGTTTGAGGTTTTTATTTGCAAAAAGTTTTTAATTTAATTAATTTTTTTTTTTTTTTTTTTTTTTTTTGAAAATATAAGATTAAAAAGACTAAAAACTCTATATGCAAATGCAAATGCACCCCCAAACCTAAATCAAACATTGTCCTCAATGTGTCAACAGATAGGAAAAATTTAAACAAGTACATACCAAGAGAACTATGCTTTGATAAGAGAAAAGGGAAGAGATTACCGGATGTCGGCGGAGGCAAGGTTAGAGCTTCATTAGTCAAGGCTAGAATCCAACATTCTCAGTGGAGATCATATCGGATTGCACAATATATGTACAAGAAGACTCAACCGATTCGAGAAAGAAAAATTTAACAAGTCCTACTGGATTATATACAATGAAAATTCACCATACACCAACAATCTAAAGAGTTGAGGATCAACCCAAAAGACGGTATGCAGAAACAACAACAGTCTTACACAAATATAACATGAAAGTGCAAGTAAGACTGCATATGTGAATGAGTTTCCCCCAAATCTAAACTTGTCAACAGGTGTGTTTTTGAGCACAAAATCTTGCAATTTTAAAGGTACATCATGCAAAAGGTCTAACTCAAAATGAGTTTTGCTAATAACAGACAGACATACACATTCCAACTGTGGTTCCTTAAAAGTGTTATACTTTGATGCAAAATAGTCCAAGAGGACTTGGGAAGCACAAAGCTCTAAGCTTAAATTAGGAACTCTCAGAAAAGTTGGTTTTGCAATTTTGTTACAAACTACACCTAGGTTTGGTGGAAGAGTTTCAATATGTGCCTTAGGAGAGAGATTAGGTACATCTAAGTTGTTTTCATGTATAAGGTCATTTGTACCATCACACACTTTCCTAAGGTCAGAAGAAGGTAAATCATGTTCACCGCATAGAACAGCTTCATCAATCTCCATGTCATAATCATCGAGGAGGCAACATATTGTGACATGGGTAGGGAATCGAACACAAAAATAATATCATGATCCAAAAGAACATTAGTGTCAACGTAAGATTCATCCTTTCCTAAGTCACAAACAAGTTGTGACATGCTCACTTTCACTGAAGAATTTCACAAACCCAAACTCAGAGTCAACATCGCATGGATGAATGTTAGAAGAAGTATCATTCATAGGGTTCACAGAAGAGATGCTTAACGTCTCTGAACCTAAAGATTCCACTACATTTTCAAAATACACATGCTCTTCATATTCATCATCATCATCATCATCATCATAGCAAAAATTCATCTCTCCATTCAAAATTGTAGCATTTTTAGTGTACTCATCTACCTCTAGATTAGGTTCATATTCAGTGTTAGTTGCATGAGTAGGCCTAGAAACACTATTTTCAAAATCATCGGGGAATAACAAACATCCTATCATAAGTTTCCTTCCAATCTTCATTTTGTAACTCAGTCGGAGTTCCTTTGAAGAATCATAGTGAGTTGTTCTATTGAAGGAGAGTCTTCACTAGTGGGTATGCATTCCTCATATGGATATTCATTGTATGGTTGAGCATGAGCTTCACTAGAGAAGGGAAATTCAGATATGTTGCTATATGGATGGTCATGTATTGCATTCAGTTCAAGCCTAGCATTTTGCTCCATGAGCGTTTCCATTAGTGATTGTAAATAAGGAGTCGGGGAGTATATATTTATTCAACTCCCCTTTGTGGTGATCGATACATGTGCTCATGATGGTTAGGGTATGAGTATTCAAGGTCGGGCCCCGAGAAGGCTCATAATACTCCCTAAAATCATTATGGTCAGGTGGGGTTTCATATGGTGAAGCATGCCCGTAAGCAAGCTCTCTAATGGATTTGTTTTCATCCCCGATTTGCGACCAAAATCCTGACATGGTCTAGCAACTCAATTTGGGCTCAAAAAGAAGCACTATATCCTAGCACACATCGAGCATACTAAGTCCAGATGCAAGCCCAAGTTGTTATGCAAAGATGCACAGCCCAATTTATGCAAAAGCCCAGTTGTAGTGGGCTCAGTTTGGTTTATTGGGTTTAGTTTGGTTTATGTGGGATTTGGTTTATTGTGGGCTTCAGTTTCATGCAGAGAACAAGTTTGTAAGTAGCCCCAGCTCAAGCATGTGGGCTCCTTGTTTGGTTTTGTGGGCTGGTTTGGTTTTTGTACAAATTTGGTGAATTTAACGGCCCAAATATGCGAGGCCAAGTTATGTGGGTCAAGGTTGGCAAAATGCGAGCCCGGGTCATGCAATTTGCACACCCAAAGTGATGTGAGAAGCCTAGTGGTTATGGGCTTGTTTGTGTGCAGAGGCCGAGGTTGTTGTGCAGGGTTTAAGCACACATTGTTTCGTGTAGGTTTTAAGTACAAGTTGAGTTGCACAGAGCGGGGGACAACACAAGGAAACTCGAGAGCGAGCTTATGCTCAAGGTTGTGTGCACAAATTGGCAAATGAGCACACACAGGTCTGAGTGCAGAGGTTGGCAGCTCAAGCAAAGCTTGTACACAGCACAGCTTGTGTGAGGGTTATGCATGTTGGCAGCTCAAGCACAGCTTGGCTAGTTTGCACAACACAATTCTAAGTGCAACTCACAAAGATAGGTTAACGGGCAGCTCAATGCGGATTTACAACTTCACAGGTGCAACAAATTGGTCAATTTTCATGTGAGTTGACAGCACAGAGAGGTTCAACTGGGTTGGTGGATTATCTAGTTTTCACAGATGTATGCTCAATGGTACATGACAGATAGCTCAACAGGTTCACATAGATTTGGATGACAGATTGAAGCTTGCATAGAGGTACAGGGTAACTTAATCAGTTGATGTTGCTAGGGCTCAAAGCCAACTTGGTCAACCAGTTCTGACTTAAACTCAGCAGCTACTACATGGGATGGAGCTAAGCCAATGTGCCTTGTTGAGGCCTAGGAGTTGCAAAGACAAGGCAACTAGTTCATCCAAAATTCCATGCATAGAACACACAAAAATACCGTTTTCAACTAACACAAATTTCTCTCAAGTGTCACTAAATTATGCCCAAATTTCGGATATTGCGGGGCTGAGTAATGCTCAAAGAAAGTGACCGGCTTATCATGCAAAGGTACCAAGGTTGATGGTTTATCGAGTTATCACGGTAATGATGGAGTCAACGTGGTTTGCAAATCTTCACAGATGGTAGCTCAAACTTGTAGCTTCAGGGGCTAGCAAGGGAGCAGGACTATCATGCACACGGGACCAAGTTTGATGGTTACAAGTCGGCTCATGGTTGTGAGTAAGATTTTCAAGGCTTACGAGGTTTGCACAAAATTTGTTTGCAGATGCGGAGTTTAGCATAAGTGAAAATGACGGTGAGCTTGGCGGATTATAGCTTCACACAAGATATGCAGATAACACAAAGTTTAGGTGGAGCACCACGGCAATCGCCCAAGGCAAGCGCCACGGTGGTCGTGGTTATGCTCTTTGGTTTGCTAGTAGTCCGACTATCCAAGTTCAACCTCACGGCTACGGGGCTTAAGGTCAAGACAGGAAAATGCAGCCAATTGACCCAATGGTTCAACAGGGGTCACTTGATGTCAACCAACTTGATTGATATCAAGTGAGTATGGTCGGGTATGCAACACAAGTGATCAATTGAGTCCGTCAACGAGGCTTGGTTGTGAGAATAAAGCATCCGAGGCTGGGCTGATGGGCATCAAGTCCGCCTCGAGTTGATATCAACTAATTCAATTGCCTTCAAGTTGCAGCTCAACTCACGGGGTTTGTATTTAACTTGGCATTCATGGGTGGCATTCAAGTTACTGGCTTAGCATTCGTGGTTTAAAGGGTAGCTTATGCACACAACACGGGGCGAGAGATGGGGTTTAGAGTACAATACCACCGGTTGGTTCTCGGGGTCCTTTGTTTCTCCTCCTTGGTTTTGCTTTAGCCGCTCCCAGTGCACTGCCACTCGTAGGGGAAGTTCGGTTCTCATCAAAGTGCGAGTTGTAGCAAAAGGAATGAACAACAACACCGGCATAAGCCCGAGAATATTTTGATCGTCACAGGGGGAAACCGATTCAATATGCAGCTATGGGTATGAGAAAAACTAGCATTACGGCTAAGTTACACTACGAGATAAAAATGCGAGATGATAAAAGTTACACTAACAATTGATGTGCAATTATGATAACAAAGATAAGTTCAACTAACGGTGACTAACACTAAGGTGGTGACTAACAGTGAAGATGCAAAACAATGAAGATGCAAAACAAAGTTAAGCTAAGTTAAAAAAATACACAACTAAGTTACTCTAAGACAGGTAATGATGTAAGTAACAACAATATATAAAGATGGTTGAAACAACTAAGTTATACTAACAAAAGACCAAAAGCAATAATGCAAAGTGAATATGTACAGGGGTGAAATGGATTTCAGTGAAGCAAGAAATGGATCAACAGGGCACACGCCAAGTCCCCGGCAACGGCGCCAAAAAACTTGGTAGGCTTTAGAAGTGGTCTGATTTTAATGCCTACATGTTAAACCGCAAGTGCACGGTATCTACAATATAGAACAGGGCAAATACGGGTCGATCCACAGAGACTTGTGTGGCTTATGTTGATTCTAAGGCTTGGCTTAACTGATTTTTAGTGAAGGTAACACAACCGAGGTTTTGTTTGTTTGTCGATGCGACTAAGTGAAGGTTATAACAATGATGTAAAGATGAAATACAAACAAAGTGAGAGTAAAGGGGCACTAGGGTTATCACATCCACCACTAAATCATGCTATGTGTTCAACTAAATAGAGCTTTCTTGTTCTGTGGAGACAAGGATAATGTGTCAAAATTATCACCTATCTAAGGAGTTTCACCTAATGATAACTCAATTATCAGCTAAGGTGCTAACCTAGAGCACTAGTTGTCTAATTAAGCACAACTAGTCAAGAGAATTAGCAATTTATCTCTAAGGTTTGAGCTGAAGTATCACCAATGCAGTTTTAACCTAACTACAATGTATACTTGGCATGCATTGTGAGAGAAAAACATTGGGTACTAGAATTGAGGATATCTGAAAAATTAAGCACTCAAGAATACTCAAACACAGTTGAAATCACAACATGGAATTAGGGTTTCACTGAAACCCTAGCAAACTAAACTAGAACATCAAAAACAACAAATAACAAATTAAATCTAAATTGCTGCTCGGCTAACTTGAGGCATAAACTTCTAACATCCTCACCTCGGTTCTATTTATACATGCACTCCAAACCCTAATTCATTTTAAATTGAAAAGTAAATGCATACCCAATCACCCATACTCTCTTGTCTTGTCTCTCGAGCTCCATGCGTCGATTGTTGGAGAAACCCTAGTTCTAGTTATCTCTAATTTAGCTTCTAGGGTTATGGAGAAGCTAAAAGAGAGATAGCTCGACCTAGAGGAGAGGTGAAGGTGGTGAGGCGGCCTTTGGAGTTGTTGGTGTTGGTGTCGGTGATAAGAAGATGGTGGTGATGATGATTGCTCTGCAATGGCATGGGAGGAAGAGGAGAGGGATGGGTTTTCTCTACCGAGGGTATGGAGAATAAAGAGAAGATGAAGAGAGGAATGGGTTAGGTCGAATGGGGGTATAGGTGTAGGAGGTTTCGTTGTGAAGCAGGCGCAGCGACGGACGATGAGGAAGCTGTAGCGAGCGTTGGATGTGGCGAGTGAGATCTGAACGGCCGAGGGAGGATTGGGGTGATTTGGTGTTGAGCGGAGGCATCGAGAAATGATGTGAGTGATGGAGCGAACGTAGGATGCAGCTGGGCGAGATCTCAACGGCTTGGAGTGGACGGGCTCGGATCCGGGTCGCGGGTCTTGGATAGCTTGTGCCCATGTCTTGTAAATGAGTTACTACTTGTTGGGTTGCAACTGTTGCGCGCGCGGGCTTTGGCTTTCTACTCCATAGACGCTTGCCTCCAATTTTCTGCTCTTTTGGCTCCTCAATTTCTCCGAGCTTTATTTATTACCTAAAAACACAAAATTAATTAGTACACATATTTATTCTTGAAAACAAAGAAAATACAGAATCTGGGATAATATCTGATTTCTGAACACAAAAGATGAGTTAAATGCCAATAAATAGATGTATAAATATGCAATATTTGGCACTCATCAACATCGTTCACAATATCTGATAGAACTTTGAAGGCCACATCTATTCCTTCCAAATTTTCTTTAGTAAGAGGGATTTGTTCAGATAAGGAAGTAACGGCGATAGAAGAAGGAAGAGATGAGTCATCTTTTGTTAAAGGAATATCATGAGAAGAGGAAATCTCATGAAGATTAATGACTGGAGAAATGGTAGAGGCATTGACAAGGGAAGAAGAAATAGGCTCATTCGCAATGGGACTGTTATGAGGGATTTGATTTATGAGAAATTCAGGCATAGGGGTGTTATCATCAACGGTATCTTCGCAAGAAGAAGCAGTAGGATTATCTTGCGAAGATTTCGCAGTAGGAGTTGTAAGTTTGAATATAGGAAAGGAAATAGCAGGTGCAACATGTTTAGAATGGCGAGGCTTCTTGGGGGACCTATCAACATTTTTGTCATCCTGCGAATTGCAAGATAAATAAGAAACAGAGGCAACAATATTGTTATTAAAAGAGTAAATGTTTCTTAAATACCTTGTTATTCTGTGCTTTCTTTTAGAGGCGGTGGATTTCGGTTGCGAACCCATGGAGATATTAGGGTTCACAATGGTGAACTTGGCGCTAGATTTGTTCTTGCTAAAAAAAAATGGCGTGGGAGTCATTAAAAGAAGAACGATGATTTAATAAAAACAACTTCAATAAGAGAGATCAATCACAAAATAATCAAATTCAGCAAAATTAACAAACCTTGATGCCATAGAAACAGTAGCAGAAGAATAGTAGCAGAAAAACGATGAAGAAGACGAAGTAAAAGAAAAGAAATGCTTTTACAAGGAATCCTCCTTTAAATAGACGAGAAAAGAGTAACCGGATAACATTAAATGTGCCGGTAAAAAGGGAAATTTTAGATACGTGTAACGGTCATTCCTAAATTCACGGAATCTTGTCGGCAAAAAATTGATGGAAAACAAACGATTGCGGCATTTCAAAATATTGGTTCTCATGACATTCTCTCCTTCGCAGAGAAGACATGAGAAGAGGCAAGATGTAGGATCAGAATATCGCGACATCAATACTTCGCGGGATCAATAAACAACAGCATTGCGAGGGCGTCGCAGAAGAGTAATATAAATGACGCAATGAATGACGACAGCCCAAAACACGAGAAAGGTGTGAAGACCTAGCGAAGTTTAGAGAGTGCGAGAATGAATGCTTGTACACTTGCGATATTTCGCAAGTCATTCCCGAAATAAAGGACTGACTTTAGTGTCATCCATTGTGTACTACCCTATATAAAGAGTTGAATAAGCATGTTGTGAGGGGATCCTTTTCAGAGTGTTAGACAAGTCATTAGGAGAGAGAAAGTTTGTGGTGATTGTAATTTCTTTAGATCTTTTCTATTTTATCTTGTAAATATTCAAGGAATTAATCAATAAAATCATTGTTACTCATCTTCAAATGTCTTAGTTGTGTGGATTATTGTGAGGGGTGTAGTGTAGGATTTCCTGCAACTACACGTGTAATTATATGTATCCGATTGATGATCAGCCACTTCATATCGATAGGTAACATGTGTAGGAATCCCTGGTTAAATTTTAAAGACAATACACTGTAAATTCACCGTTGAATGTTTGTTTTAGTTTGGGTGATATTCCTGAATTTTTTGGACAGTTTCGTTTTAACATGTTTTTGGTTGATTTTGGTAACCCTAATAATGTTATAATTATTTGTTATCTAAATAAAAATTGTATATATGTATGATATCTTTCATTGTGCTTTGAATTTAATCAATTCCAGGTTAATATGAATTTATGGTGGATATTTTGGTGATATGGTGTAATCTTTCAGTTTTTAGAATTGTATTGTAAATTGAATAACTATGGTTTGAACCGTTGGTTTTGTTTGAAACTTTTGTATGATAAATTATAGATTCTCCTGGTTGCATAAAATCAAGCTAAACCTTGATCGGGTTTGTATGTATTATACGAATTTATAGATGTCTTGTGTGATATGATAGTGTGATTGCCAAATTAAGAATTGTTGTGGAATTACAACTTGGTTTGGAACATCAATTTGTATGTTGTATGAGAATATGATTTTATAATAAACATATATGCTTGTTTGAATGGCGGGGCACGAACCGAGGAAACTCGTGCAACTTATCGGAATGACCCCGATAAGCGGATTGGCATGGCACGAACTGAGGAAACTCGTGCAACTTGTCGGAATGACCCCGATAAATAGATAGGGGGCACGGACCGAGAAAACTCGTGCAACTTGTCGGAATGACCCCGATAAGTAGATAGGGGGGCACAGACCGAGGAAACTCGTGCATAAAGATAAAGGAATGAGTTTGTTTAATGGATATATAAGTAAATCCTTGAAGTTGTGTTGTATCCTCTTGTTATATAGTTTCTTTGATTGATTCATATATTTCACATGTTTTGAGAAAGGGAATGCATCCTATTGAGCTGTCATCTCACCCCAATTGACATTCTTGCAGATATCACAGAATGTGAAAGTGGAAACTAAGAAGTTAGCTATCTTGTTGATTGTGTTGTATTTATTTTATTTGTTTGAAATGTAATTTGAATTAATATGTTTGTTGAAAAAGTTGTTAAAGATTATTAGTGCATATGCATCAATTCATGTTTCATGAAGCTTCAATTATGTTAGATATAGAAAAAAATTATAAGAGAAATATATGCATAAGTCTCTTTCCAACCCGTAATGCTTCGAGTTTGGATCTACATATGGGTTTGACCCCAGATCCGGAACTCGGGGTGTTACAACTATTGTCAAGTAAATATCAAGTTGTTGTATTATCTCGACCTTGTCCATAAACGATCACACTTGGTATCGGACTTATAGGTTGAGATAAAAAGATTGTGGTGTATTTAGGTATGATGTGATTGTAGATAGTGATGAAAACAGATTCGTTCCTCAGACTTGTGGAGGATATCTTTAGACTTCAATTCTAAAACTAAAATAGAAAACTCACTAAAAATTGTAACAAACTCAACAAATATGATATCAAATATTAAAAGAACATTGAGGCCAAGATTCCACTATTTTCCAAGTTCAAGGTGATTAAATCCAATATATCTATAATTATGTAATTTTTTGCGTTTAATTTGATTCTAGAATATGGAAACATGTAGATTTTCAACAAGTGTAAATCCAAAACATAGAACATCAAAACCTAGGGTTAAGTATGCTCTATCAAAAGAAATCACCATTGCTTAAAAAAATCATTCAATCAATTTTCAATCAAGGAAAATAATCATAAAAATAATTGCAATAGTTAAATAAATAAGAATATACCACATTGCCGACTATTAAAATACACCAACTTTACTAGAAAGAAGTAAAGTTGGAGCCATTAAAATTGGATCGTTCATTTTCCTCAAAGGATTTTTCTTGGTATATTGAGCGTCAATGTAGGATCTGTAAAGAAAATAAGAGAAAGAGGAACAAAAATATTAAATTAGAAACATTGGGGAGTTGACACAGAAATTTCACATGATTTCAACGTACTAAAAACATTTCCAATATATGGTTAATGTCTCATTTATTTTCTGTATTTAAGTGTGGCACATAAGAAATTTACCAAATATTAATAAGTTCTGATAATTTTTTCTTCAAATATCTAACACCTTTTTATATTATGTCTATTTCTTAAATCCTCCAGGTGATCCTTTGAAACAAGAGGATGGGCTAGAGGATGTTCATCTAGCTACTTGCCACATAATCCTTAAGTTCTTTTTTAAAGTTACTATAGGAGATAAGATTTTAAAAAGAAAAGAAAAAAAAGGACAAATCATATGTGGCCCTAAGAATAGGAAGTAAAGTTTCACCTGTTGGGGATACTCTAAAACTTTAACTTCGACACTTTTTTTTTTTTTGATATTCATAACAACAAAAACGAAAAGCGGGAAAAAAAATACAAGGCTAGAAGATCTGATATAGGACATCTATCCTTATTTTTAGAAGTCATATTTATTTCCATATATTTTTTATTTATTTATTTAGGATTCTAGTTATTTTACGTATCTAGTGAGTAGGCCTAACAAACAGGTATATGATAGGTGTAGAATACACCGTATTTACTATCTAGTAGTTTATGCTTTCTTTGCTATTTTTCGTGTAAATTATGTATTTTACGCTTGTTTTGAGTTTTATAGCTACTTTGGAGTCGCACGGAGGAAAAGAAGAAGAAATCACCCAATTTGAGCAAAAAGGGCAAAAAGGTCATTTTACAGGCGATTGATATATGGAGCCCTCTTGAGGATTAAGGGACAACCCTTATGGAGGAGCACTAAAGACAGCCAGCGACATGTTAAGGGGCAACTCATGAAGATTACCAAATGCACCCGTCTTACGCGTGCAGGGCACCCATCAGCTACCTAACCCTAAACTTGAGAGGCGTTTCTCTCAATTATTTCACATCCGAAAGTTGGGAAGAAAAGCAGCAGCATTGCTATTGATTTTCTTGTAGAGATCTTTGTCGAATTAAGACAGAGAGAAGGAATCGATGCTCTTGAGTGAAAGCGAGATGGGGTTTGTGTGATTTTTGTTGAATCGAGAGAGCGAGAGATCGAGATGCAAAAGAAGAGCAGATCGAGAAAAGAATTGATGAAGATCGATTTGTGGGTGAAGATTGGATTCATGGCGATTCAAGGAATTCGGAGGAATTAGCTCTACTGTTTGTTGAATGAGAGTCGATGAAACCAAAGATCGAGAGAGATTAGATAAAGATTGAATAGGTTTGTTGGTTGAGCAAGATCGATTCGAGTCTGTGATGAAGATGATTGAGGAGATGAAGGTGGTTCGTTGAGGTTGAGTTTGTGAGGTGATTGAGAAATTGATCCGCTGATCGATGTCATGGCAGAGATCGAGATCACGAAACGAACAGAGACTCTTTGCTAAAACCGAGTGGGATTCGAGGTCTTTGTGAGAAGAGAAATTGATGTTGCTACATATGGATTAGAGGGATTAATTTCTACTGTGGAAGTTGAGTCTTGTTGATTGAGAACCGAGAAGCGATCGAGACCCGAGAGAAGAAGTTGCTCGATCGGTGATGAACAACAGAGATGAAGTTAGGGTTCTTAAACATAGAATTGAAGGTTCGCGAGGAGAATTAAGATGGAGCCGGTATGGATAGGAAATGGGTTTCGATTGATTCATGGTTGTGAACGATTAGAGAGAAGAACCGATTAAGGGTTTCTTTATCCAGAATTAAGAATGGGATGTTCGAGCATATCCTGCTGAAGTCTTCTTGTTGTTCTGAGGGCATGGTATTTGTGGTATTGAGATTTGCAGGAGGTGATGTTGATGGCTGCAATCGACTCAGGAAAGAAGGAGATAGAGCTGCTGTTACAGGGTTTTGAGCAGAATTTGAGAAGGGGTTTTGATGTTGAGTTGATTGAGAAGCAGCTGTTAGTAGTGAAATTGAAGCAGCTGCAATTAGAGATGAAGGAGAAACTGGTGTTGGTGGTTTTAGTAGTGCTTGAATTTGACAGCACAGGATGTTATTCTGGTTTGAAGTTGCTAATGGAAGAGATGGTGGTGGAATTGTAGCCAGTGGGAACCAGGATTGAGACGAGAAAACACTGCAAAGGGAAGAAAGTGGTGGTGTTGTGCTTCTATTAGATGTATGCTAGGAATTCTTAACAGGGAATGAAGACATAGATCGTAGGAATATGGCACGGGAAAGTCCTGTAATTGAACGGAACTCTCTAGGTTTTCGTGCCGGTGAGTCAACTCGGAGATGACCGATCCAGCACGAGTCGAGCGACTCAACTCACCCGAGTAAGACCGATTTAGCCGAGTAAGAAGTCGACTCAAAGCGACCGAGACGCCTCCCTTGACCCGCTCGACTAATAGTTGGTCGACGGTTGACCCTTTTGACCGTTAGTCCTAACGGTGGATCGACGGAATATTCCGTCGAATATTCCCTTGAATGACGAAAATTCTCGGGTGGCCGGGCGATAATTGGCCGGATTCGCCACAATCCCGATTTTCATGAGCCAAAAATTCCAGAATTTTCTATGGACTTCTCTCATGGGTGTGAAGACTTGGGCTAGGAATTGGATGGAGAATTGGACTCAAATTTGGAAAGAGAAGATGGAAGAAGAGAAAGACTTGAATTTGGAAATTGAATTGCAAAAGGAAAAGGATTCTAATCCTTGGAAGAATTGGAGAATATTGAAGCCTATAAATAGAGAAGTTTTCTACATCTTTTACACACCTCTCTACACACACATCACTTGTGTTTTTGATAGCTTTTCTAAGATTCTTCTTTTTAATTATTTGTGTGAACTCTTGAAAATTCTCCTTTTAATTATTATTATTTGTGTGAATTTCAAAAACATGAGTAGCTAATTTTATTATTGATTGAGGATGAATTCCTAGTTCTTAATACATGATTTAAGTTTTTGTTTTCAATTCTATCTTGAGATTTTTCACATGATTATCGATTGTTTTTACTAATAGGAATGTTTATTCATTCATGATTGATTGATAGATTGTTTGGAGTGCACGCTAAATTGATTTGTTAATTGATCTATATCTAGTATAAGTTAGGGAATACGTAATCGTTCTCGACACTTTACACAAGTAGAAAACACGAGACCTTGCGGAGGGATTCCGTGGAGCGATTGTGTGTAAAAACAACGCTAGAAAGTGGACCAAGCGAACCGAGTTTAACTACTAGTACTAAACCTAAATTCATAAATCTTAATGCATTCAGGGAATTACATCTTGTAAGTGAACCTCAGGGTGGTTCTTTTGAATAGAATCTGATAACTAAGCGGACCTGTTACTCAGTGAAATTAGGAATTTTGGGGCTAGCTAAGCGGACCTGCTATCCTACGGTTGGTGATAATTTGTGACTAATAACAAGTAGAAAAGAACATAACTTGATTCATTATTTCGTAACGAAGAAGGATTCCTTGGTCTTGTCTCTCTTATTGCTTTCAACTTTATCTTTTAATTGCTTTGTTTATTTTCTTTTGCTTTTTACACCCCCTTTCGTGACAATTTTTACAACTAGAATCTCTTGCTCCTCGTGGGAACGAACTTGACTTCCATTATATTATTTTTAATTGAGTGGAAACATTGATTAATTTGATTGCACCTACGACACGCATCAAATTCGCCGCTGCCGGGGAGCAACGGGCGATTTTTTTTTTAGTTGTTTTTATTTTTATTTTTGCTTTATTCTTGCTTTGTTAGATTCTTTACCGTATCTAACTTAGTTTTTGAGAATCTTGTTTCAGGTGTATACCTTTGGTGAATGCTTAAAGGGGTAGACCGAGTCCAATACGTCTTCGATCCGGCACTCAACTAAAGGATTTCATTCGAGCGATTAACACTCCACTTCCTCCTTCTTCATCAAGTGATTCGGACAAAGAGGAAGAAACAATGGCTGAACGTACACTAAAGGACCTAGCTTCTCACAAGCTTGATACACAACAATGGTGTATCCAAACTAACTCAACCTTCGAGATCAAGCCGGGGTTGATTAGAGAGTTACCAAAGTTCCATGGCATGGGTGAATGGGGACCCAAACAAACATCTTATGGACTTCTATGCCATAGTTATGGCCATGCTTCCACCGGAGACTAATGCGGATGGAGCAATGTTGAAAGCTTTCCGTTTTCTTTGGCGGGTAATGCTAAGGAATGGTTATATTATTTGCCTTAGGAAGTATCACAACATGGAATGGGATGAAGAAACTTTTCCTCGAGAGATATTTTCCGCATCCAAAGCTACTCAAATTCGCAAGGAGATTTGTGGATTGAAACAACAAGTGGGAGAATCATTGTATGAATGTTGGGAGCGATACAAGAGGTTGGTGGCAAGCTGTCCACACCATCAATTTAGTGACGTTATGATACTCCAATACTTCTATGAAGCTCTTCACCCAAGTGATAGGTCTCTTCTTGACGCCGCGGGTGGTGGTGCACTAATGAACAAGACTTTGACCGAAGCTAGAGAGTTGATTGAAAGTATGGCGGCAAACTCGCAACAATTCTACACAAGGGATGAACCAATGGTTAGGCGAGTGCATGAAGTTAGTGATTCTTCATCACATCTTGATCAAAGGATGAGTAACATGGAGATAATGATGCAAAGGATGGCCGCGGTAATTATTCCGGATGGTGAGACCGAACAAGTGAATGCTTTATATCCAAATCAAAGGCCAAGGTACGATCCATACTCCAATACCTATAATCCCGGTTGGAAGGATCATCCCAACTTTAGTTATGCAAACAAGCAAGCGGCGGCTCCTAATCCATATGCGCAACAAGGTGGTTTCCAACAATTACGCTTTCAACCTCAACAACAAGGTGGTTCTCAACAATTCCAACCACAACAAGTCAAGGAGCGTGATTCTTTGAATGATGACAAGCTCAATGCGTTAATGCAAGGTGTGCAAGGTCTTACTTCTATGTTCCAACAAAGCCAACAAAAGACCGATTCGGCCATCAAGGACTTACAAACTCAAATGGGACAATTGGCGACCGATGTGAACCTATTAAAATCTCAAGCATCCACAAAACTTCCTTCACAACCATTTGTGAATCCAAGAGAGAATGTTAATGCGGTTACTTTAAGAAGTGGAAGACAAGTGGATGGTCCAAGTCATCATGAAGAAGCTATTGAAGAGGTAGTCAAAGATAAGGAGGAAACCGCACCAAAGGAGAACTCCACACCAAACGACCAATCCAAGGAACCGGTTCCTACTTTCACTACTCCACCTCCTTTTCCTAGTCGTTTTGCTAAATCCAAGAAAGAGGCTCAAGACAAGGCACTCATGGATATTTTCAAGAAGATTGAAATCAACATCCCATTCATTGAGGCCATCAAGACAATGCCACGGTATGCGAAGTTCATGAAGGAATTATGCACAAAGAAGGATAGGTTGCTTGATAATGAAATTACTAAAGTTGGTGAGAGTGCGTCGGCTATGCTATTGAAGAAGATGCCTACAAAGTGCACGGATCCCCAGTGGTTTCACGGTGCAATTACTATTGGTAAGCAAAGGTTTGAACATGCTTTACTTGACTTGGGTGCTTCCATTAGTGTGATGTCGGCCGATATATATGACTCCTTGAATCTTGGACCTTTGAAAGAGACGAGAGTTATTATCCAATTAGCGAACAAGTCTAACATATATCCAAAGGGGCTTGTAGAAGACGTGCTAGTGCAAGTAAATGAGCTTATTTTTCCGGTGGACTTCTTTGTGGTGGATATGGACAATAATGAGAACCGTTCATCTACTTCTTTACTTCTTGGGAGGCCATTCATAAAGACCGCAAAGACGAAGATTGATGTTGATAAGGGTACACTCACTATGGAATTCGACAAGGAGATAATACACTTTAACATATTTGAAGCCATGCGCTACCCAAGTGATGTGCATTCCGTTTACTCCATTGATGTGGTTGATTCATTAGCGCAACAAATGGTGGAATTGAATCGAGAGGATGAACTTGATGTGGTGTTGCAAAAGAGCATCGAATTGGACGTCCATGGCTTGTCTAACTTGGATGTTGAAATCTCCAAGGAATTGGTGGAGATGTGTGGTGCTTTAGCGACATTGCAAGAAGCTAAAAAGGGTAATGTTTCATATATTTCTTTACCCGTGAATGATGAAATACTTGTACCATCTATTGTGAAGGCGCCCAAGCTAGAATTGAAGCCACTTAGGACCATTTGAAGTATGCTTTCTTGGGAGATGGAGATGAGCTTCCGGTGATTATTTCTAAGAACCTCACACCGGTACAAGAAGACCGTTTGCTTAGAGTCTTGAGAGAGCACAAAACGGCTATTGGGTGGACAATTGCGGATATCAAGGGCATTAGTCCATCCATGTGCATGCATCGGATTCTAATGGAAGAGAACGTGAAGCCAAGTGCACGTGATGCTCAACGTCGGCTTAATCCTCCCATGATGGAGGTTGTGAAAAAGAGATACTCAAATTGCTAAGTGTGGGGGTAATCTACCCAATTTCCGATAGCAAGTGGGTTAGTCCGGTACAAGTGGTACCAAAGAAGTCCGGAGTCACGGTTGTTCGAAATCAAGACGATGAACTTGTTCCTACAAGAGTTCAAACCGGTTGGAGAGTGTGCATTGACTATAGAAAGCTTAATCCGCAACCCGAAAGGATCACTTTCCTTTACCTTTCATTGATCAAATGTTGGAGAGGTTAGCGGGGCATTCTTATTATTGCTTCTTGGATGGTTATTCGGGATACAACCAAATTGTTATCGCACCGGAGGACCAAGAGAAGACCACTTTCACTTGTCCGTTTGGAACGTTTGCATATAGACGGATGCCGTTTGGCCTTTGCAATGCGCCGACTACTTTTCAAAGATGCATGGTGAGTATATTCTCGGATTATGTGGAGCGCATCATCGAGGTATTTATGGATGACTTTAGTGTTTATGGCAACTCTTTTGATGGTTGTTTAAATAACCTTGAACTAGTTCTTAAACGATGCATAGACACAAACCTTGTCCTTAATTGGGAGAAATGTCACTTTATGGTAAACCACGGCATAGTACTTGGTCACATTGTGTCCTCTCGAGGGCTCGAAGTGGACAAGTCAAAGATAGATTTAATAAGAAACTTACAATATCCCACTTCGGTGAGGGAAATTCGTTCTTTTCTTGGTCATGCAGGTTTCTATAGGCGGTTTATCAAGGATTTCTCCAAAATCTCCATGCCGATGTGCAAGTTATTACAAAAGGAGGTACCTTTCGACTTCAACAAGGAATGCAAGGATGCTTTTGACAAATTAAAGGAGATGTTGACAAGTGCGCCAATTATCAAATCACCGGATTGGAATCTTCCATTTGAATTAATGTGTGATGCTAGTGATTATGCGGTTGGAGCCGTTTTGGGTCAAAGAGTGGACAAGTTGTCCCATGTTATCTATTATGCATCTAGGACCCTTAATGATGCACAAATCAATTATTCTACCACGGAAAAGGAGTTATTGGCTATAGTTTTTGCTTTGGAAAAATTTCGATCATACTTGGTGGGTACAAAGGTTATTGTGTATTCCGATCATGCCGCACTAAGACACTTAATAAAGAAGAAAGAAGCTAAGCCAAGATTAATCCGGTGGATCCTATTGTTACAAGAGTTCGACATAGAAATTCGTGATAAGAGGGGTGTGGAGAATACCGTTGCGGATCATCTTAGTAGACTTGTTATGTCTCAAGAGGAACTTCCATTACATGACCGCTTTAGGATGAACAACTTTTCTCCATGGAAGAATCAACACCTTGGTATGCGGATATAGTGAATTACTTGGTGACAAGGAAAGTACCTAATACAATGTCCAACTTCCAAAAGATGAAACTTAAGAAGGTAGCTAAGCAATATGTGTGGGATGAACCATACTTATGGAAATATGGGGTTGATCAAATAATGCGAAGGTGCGTGCCTAATTCCGAATTTCAATCCATCCTCTCCATTTGCCACACTTTTGCATGTGGAGGCCACTTTGGTTCTAAACGCACCGCTCTCAAAGTTCTCGAGAGTGGATTTTATTGGCCCACCTTGTTTGAAGATTCATATGTTTTTTGTAAATCGTGTGATAGATGTCAACGAACGGGCAATCTAGGTGCTCGAAATCAAATGCCACTCACACCAATTCTCGTCGTTGAGATTTTTGATGTGTGGGATATCGATTTTATGGGCCCTTTTGTCAATTCGAATGGAAACTTTTATATACTTCTTGCCGTTGATTATGTTTCGAAATGGGTGGAAGCTAGAGCCACCAAGACTAATGACTCTCAAGTTGTTTGTGATTTTGTAAGGGAAAATATATTCAATAGGCATGGTACACCAAGAGTGGTGATAAGCGATGGAGGCTCACATTTCAAGAAGGCTTTCCACGCTCTCCTCAAGAAGTACAACATAACACACAAATTTGGTACTCCTTATCATCCACAAACTAGTGGACAAGCGGAAATTTCAAATCGTGAGATCAAGTCCATTCTTGAGAAAACGGTGAATACTACAAGGAAAGATTGGAGCTTTAAGCTCAATGATGCACTTTGGGCATATAGAACGGCGTATAAGACACCAATTGGTATGTCTCCATATAGGTTGGTTTATGGTAAGGCTTGTCATCTTAGGTTGAACTTGAACATAAGGCTTATTGGGCGATAAAGAAATTCAACATGGAGTATGATGAAGCGGGGAAACAAAGGAAGTTACAACTACATGAGTTAGAGGAGATACGTAATGATGCTTACGAGAGTGCCCGTATTTACAAAGAAAAGACCAAGCTTTTTCATGACAAGATGATTTCTCGTAAAGCTTCATCGTGGGACAAAAAGTCCTTTTATATCATTCTCGCCTTAAATTATTTCTGGAAAGTTAAGGTCCCGTTGGATTGGACCATATGTTGTTACTAATGTTTTTCCTCATGGTGCAGTTGAAATTACTAGTCTTCGAGACAATTCGGTTTCCAAAGTCAACGGCCATAGGTTGAAGCCATACTATGAGAACATCGCTTATGTGAATTTTGATGAACTTTCATTTGGAGATGCACTCCCTCTGGAGGAGTAAAGTGCCGCAAGATCTAAGTCGGGCCGTCGACTTTAAAACAAGCGCTTAATGGGAGGCAACCCATCGGTTTTGTATTTCTTATCCTTTTGCTTTTTGTTCTTTCTTTTTCTTGTTTCTTATCATGTTAAAATTTCCCACCTTGACTTTACTAGGAGGATTCAATTACATTGAGGACAATGTAAGGTTTAAGTGTGGGGGAGTGGTTAAGCATGTTTTTAAAACAAAAATTTAAAAAAAATTTAAAAATTTAAAAAAAAAAGAAAAGAGTTTTTACTTAAAACCTTCAACTTTTAAAGATTTTAGAGTCACTAGCATACTTCTAGGTATGTTTACATAGAGATTTTGACCGACATAATTGAACTTGGAAATGTTAGGGAACTACATTCGGATTTCTTGCTTGTTAGAGTGTTAAATAATGGATTTAATCATGTCGGTGATGCGAATTTGGTGCAGGGAGAAATGCATTATTAGAGTTGATGATCAATCATTAGTGGAGACTACCCGTATTCATATCATGTGAGGCACCGACCAGAAATTTTCCATCTACTAAAGAGCTTCTTTTGAGTGTGTGTCACCGTACGTAAATTAGGGTAGAATGGTGAGCTACCCAACCTCCCACCAATAGAAGCACTACTCTTTGATCTCTTGAGTGCTAATTTTGTCAATCATAAGGGTGACGTCTATAGATGAAAGCCACCTTCTTGTAGTTCGATTTGCAGTTAGCACCATTCTCTCATAGAAACACTCTCATCATCAACAAGGAGCGACATCAAAATCTACAAGGAAAGTTGGAAAAGTTTAAGGTTTACAAGCAAGGGAACGAGAAAAAGAGCAAATTTCAAATTCAAGTAAAGCAACATACAAAGAGCGGAATTCACATATATGTTGAGGACTTACAATACAATAAGGTAATTTTATCCAAGTATGAAGACTTATTCATGAAAGCAAAGAAAATCAAAAGGTGAGAATTTTTGAAGTTTATGATTTCAAGACGATACAAGTTGTGAAGAATCAAGCGGTAAAATACTTCTCCCACGGCCATGGTTTATTTTTTTGTATTTTATTTCTCTTAAAAAAAAAAA
Source organism: Papaver armeniacum (assembly GCA_023531295.1). Taxonomy (NCBI): domain Eukaryota; kingdom Viridiplantae; phylum Streptophyta; class Magnoliopsida; order Ranunculales; family Papaveraceae; genus Papaver; species Papaver armeniacum. The sequence goes on from JAJJWW010010454.1 coordinate 22,885, forward strand.
AAAAAAAAATTGGAAAAAGAAAAGAAAAGGAAAAAAAAAGAGAGAAAAACAAGAGAAATATTTGTTCTTATTTTTATTTAATGAGCCGTGGGGAAGGAAAATTTATAAGGAAGTTTCAAGCAACAAGGATTTTAAGGTAAAAAGAGTTACAAATCGTCAAGGAATTACGAAGATCAAGAGTTTATCATAAATAGTTGAAACCGAAGACGAAGACCATGAAGATCAAGACGAGGAGCGGAAGACGTTTCTATTGGATGCCGTGAGAGTGGTGTTATCATAATTGGCGATCGGATGTGAAGGTGAGTAAGTAATCTCATCCTTGATAATAATGGTTGATTTCCTTTCTTAGAGATCGTCGGAAAAATGGTTTTTCAAAATATTAAAAGATGTGGGTTTTTAAAAATATTTCGGAAGTTGTCCTTCCCACCATTCAACGTGTTGCGGGAATTCTCTCTTCATTCCTACCTGCACACATGTGAGAACCATAAAAAAGCCGTCTTTTTGAGTGCAATTATCATAAAATCCTTTTTGGTGAGGTGAAGGAAGTCGAGGCGAAATGCTTATTGATCGTTTCTCAAACACGCATTCTCTCATTATGGTGTGGTTATTTCTCACTCAACATTTAAGAATGAGAATATGTTCTTTAGTATTTCTAACTTCTTATTACTAGAATGCAGAAACTCTATGTCCTCATAACTCTTTGGATGCTTAGGACGCTTGAACGCTTTGAAGTTGTGAGTTTTGGTTTGATTTGCTCGAGGACTAGCAAAGTCTAAGTGTGGGGGAATTTGATAGGTGTAGAATACACCGTATTTACTATCTAGTAGTTTATGCTTTCTTTGCTATTTTTCGTGTAAATTATGTATTTTACGCTTGTTTTGAGTTTTATAGCTACTTTGGAGTCGCACGGAGGAAAAGAAGAAGAAATCACCCAATTTGAGCAAAAAGGGCAAAAAGGTCATTTTACAGGCGATTGATATATGGAGCCCTCTTGAGGATTAAGGGACAACTCTTATGGAGGAGCACTAAAGACAGCCAGCGACATGTTAAGGGGCAACTCATGAAGATTACCAAATGCACCCGTCTTACGCGTGCAGGGCACCCATCAGCTACCTAACCCTAAACTTGAGAGGCGTTTCTCTCAATTATTTCACATCTGAAAGTTGGGAAGAAAAGCAGCGCAGCTGCTATTGATTTTCTTGTAGAGATGCTGTCGAATTAAGACAGAGAGAAGGAATCGATGCTCTTGAGTGAAACTGAGATGGGGTTTGTGTGATTTTTGTTGAATCGAGAGAGGCAGAGATCGAGATGCAAAAGAAGAGCAGATCGAGAAAAGAATTGATGAAGATCGATGTGGGTGAAGATTGGATTCATGGCGATTCAAGGAATTCGGAGGAATTAGCTCTGCTGTTGAATGAGAGCTGATGAAACCAAAGATCGAGAGAGATTAGACAAAGATTGAATAGGTTTGTTGGTTGAGCAAGATCGATTCGAGTCTGTGATGAAGATGATTGAGGAGATGAAGGTGGTTCTGTTGAGGTTGAGCTGTGAGGTGATTGAGAAATTGATGCTGCTGATCGATGTCATGGCACAGATCGAGATGCAGAAACGAAACGAAATTTCCGCTAAAACCGAGTGGGATTCGGTCTTTGTGAGAAGAGAAATTGATGTTGCTACATATGGATTAGAGGGATTAACGGCTGCTGTGGAAGTTGAGCTGCTGTTGATTGGAGAACTGAGAAGCAGTCGAGACCCGAGAGAAGAAGTTGCTCGATCGGTGATGAACAACACAGAGATGAAGTTAGGGTTCTTAAACATAGAATTGAAGGTTCGCCTGAGAATTAAGATGGAGCTGGTATGGATAGGAAATGGGTTTCGATTGATTCATGGTTGTGAACGATTAGAGAGAAGAACCGATTAAGGGTTTGCTGTCAGAATTAAGAATGGGATGTTCGAGCATATCTTCTTTGAAGTCTTCTTTGTTATTCTGAGGGCATGGTATTTGTGGTATTGAGATTTGCAGAAGGTGATTTTGATGGCTGCAATCGACTCAGGGAAGAAGGAGATAGAGCTGCTTTATTCTGGGGTTTTGAGCGAGAATTTGAGAAGGGGTTTTGATGTTGAGTTGATTGAGAAGCGGTTATTAGTAGTGAAATTAAGCAGCTGCAATTAGAGATGAAGGAGAAACGGTGTTGGTGGTTTTAGTAGTGCTTGAATTGACAGCACGGGATCTTTCACGGTTGAAGTTGCTAATGGAAGAGATGGTGGTGGAATTGTAGCCGGTGGGAACCAGGATTGAGACGAAAACACCGCAAAGGGAAGAAAGTGGTGGTGTTGTGCTTCTATTAGATGTATGCTAGGAATTCTTAACAGAGGGGAATGAAGACATAGATCGGTAGGAATATGGCACGGGAAAGTCCTGTAATTGAACGGAACTCGGTAGGTTTTCATGCCGGCGAGTCAACTCGGAGATGGCCGATCCCAGACGAGTCGAGCGACTCAACTCACCCGAGTAAGACCGATTAGCCGAGTAAGAAGCCGACTCAAAGCCGGCGAGACGCCTCCTTGACCCGCCCGACTGTGAGTTGGTGACGGTTGACCCTTTTGACCGTTAGTCCTAACGGTGGACTGACGGAATATTCCGTCGAATATTCCCTTGACGGACAGAATTCTCAGGTGGCCGTCGGCGACAATTCCGGCCGGATTCTGGCCACAATCCCAGTTTTCCGGCGAGCCAAAAATTCCAGAATTTTCTATGGACTTCTCTCATGGGTGTGAAGACTTGGGCTAGGAATTGGATGGAGAATTGGACTCAAATTTGGAAAGAGAAGATGGAAGAAGAGAAAGACTTGAATTTGGAAATTGAATTGCAAAAGGAAAAGGATTCTAATCCTTGGAAGAATTGGAGAATATTGAAGCCTATAAATAGAGAAGTTTTCTACATCTTTTACACACCTCTCTACACACACATCACTTGTGTTTTTGATAGCTTTTCTAAGATTCTTCTTTTTAATTATTTGTGTGAACTCTTGAAAATTCTCCTTTTAATTATTATTATTTGTGTGAATTTCAAAAACATGAGTAGCTAATTTTATTATTGATTGAGGATGAATTCCTAGTTCTTAATACATGATTTAAGTTTTTGTTTTCAATTCTATCTTGAGATTTTTCACATGATTATCGATTGTTTTTACTAATAGGAATGTTTATTCATTCATGATTGATTGATAGATTGTTTGAGTGCACGCTAAATTGATTTGTTAATTGATCTATATCTAGTATAAGTTAGGGAATACGTAATCGTTCTCGACACTTTACACAAGTAGAAAACACGAGACCTTGCGGAGGGATTAGTGGAGCGATTGTGTGTAAAAACAACGCTAGAAAGTGGACCAAGCGAACCGAGTTTAACTACTAGTACTAAACCTAAATTCATAAATCTTAATGCATTCGGGGAATTACATCTTGTAAGTGAACCTCGGGGTGGTTCTTTTGAATAGAATCGATAACTAAGCGGACACTGTTACTCGGTGAAATTAGGAATTTTGGGGCTAGCTAAGCGGACCTGCTATCCTACGGTTGGTGATAATTTGTGACTAATAACAAGTAGAAAAGAACATAACTTGATTCATTGTTTCGTAACGAAGAAGGATTCCTTGGTCTTGTCTCTCTTATTGCTTTCAACTTTATCTTTTAATTGCTTTGTTTATTTTCTTTTGCTTTTTACACCCCCTTTCGTGACAATTTTTACAACTAGAATCTCTTGCTCCTCGTGGGAACGAACTTGACTTCCATTATATTATTTTTAATTGAGTGGAAACATTGATTAATTTGATTGCACCTACGACACGCATCAGTATACGCGATAATCTATGAGACATCTTATCATATCATACATTTAATCATATTATTATTTTGTTCATTAATTCTCTTGATTCTCTTATTCATCCTATTTAATATCGTCTATTCGCATCATTTCTTCTCTTCGCACCCGTAGCAATCTCCATATCACATTTTTTTCTTTATTGTGCTATATTAGTTGGCTTCATAGCAAATAATTTTAAATAATATTCTAAAATTCGGTTTGGGTATCGCCTCTGCAAATATCAAAACCCTAAAAAAATATTATATTTTCTTTTTTAGAAAGTTTTATTCATTTTAACCTATGCGAAAAGAGGAAATTGTGATGGAAGATCTTGCTAATTTTGGAAAATAATCATCCAATGACTTAACAAAAAATTTGATAAGAAATTAGATAATCTTACCAAGCTTCTAAAGAAACATCTTGGTTTCGAGGATGAGGAATCATATGACGATAAAGAGGATTCGTTATCAACTCAAGAGGAGTATGCGAAATAAAGTTCCCAAAACAGCGAAGAGAATCATGTTCTTAAGGAAGGAAATTAGGTCAATAAGGTTCCACATTTTCAGCTAGAGTTTAATGGTGAGTTATCAAATATTGATAAACTAAATGATTTAATAGGTTGATTTATCTTCTTTATCTACTGTTGCGAATAATCAAGTTGCTAATCATGGGGAAACACGTATGCTCTTTTTTACATAATGTAGCAAAGCTCAATTTGTTGAGTTAACCATGAATACTCTATTGTGTTATACTCAACAAAAAAAGTAAATTATCAAGGGTTTTTTTATTATTTTGTCTATATGAGTGAGTGTCGCTCTTAGGAATACTTAAACAAAAGTAAAAAAAATTGGGAAAAACTCGTGGGAGTATTTTTCCGAAAGCCGGAGAGGAAATAAGTTTTCTATGTATAATTGACATAGCAAGTAAGGTTGGTTTTGTTTCTCTATTTTCATGGAATATTTCTAATTATAATGTCGGTGCATTAGTTTTCTAGTATAAGGAGTATTTTTCCTAGGCAGTGCAAAATTATTGGACAGCAAAGTCGGTCATCAAAAGCATTTCTTAATGGGGATGTGTTATATATTTTTTTCAGGTCAGGACTGAGGTTCTGCATGTGTCCGTGGTATCTTAAAGTTCTATATATGAAACTGTACCGCAGTTTGAATCTAGGAAGTTATGGTTGGAGCTAAGTTTACTGCTCGAAGTTTAAAGAAAATGACATTGACATTATGATCGAGATTAGAATTTTGGTACCAAATTTAATCCCCAGGGTTGATATTTGATATTTGTATATCCTTCATTTGCAAGCATCAGGTGATTCTATTTAAACAACTTGAATTTGGGGTTACTACAAAGGTTGGTTTTTATGTTGACATTGGTCAATCTGAATCTTTACCGAGTAATTATGATAAGTTTCAAGAAGGTACTCAAGAAAAGGTAAAGCTAATTGTCGGTATTAGTGATGCATACCTTCTGACAATATCCTATATAAAACCAATTACTCGTAAACATTTGATGCACAAGAAACCAATTGATGATCATGAAAAGACAAACCATTTATACATTAAACGGTGGCTTAGACTATTATATGTCTCCTTGGAGGTTATGTCCAACTTTTGGCTTAAATTCATGGTTGAAGCAGTAAGGAATTTTTCGACAAAAAATATTATTCGAAAGCTATAAATGGGAAGGAATGGTCAGTTATTACCGCTACTCAAAGCTAATCTAGTTGTGTGTTTTAAATGACCCCGTCCATAAGTGTAATAGAGAGTTCATAGATGCAGTCAATGCTAACCAATGGAATAAGGAGCTACGAGGAGATCGAATTGCAACTTTTGTGTTTGATCCCGAGAAATTTAAACTCACATCATATTATGCGTTAAGTAACATTTTTTTTCCATTTCGTTTTGGGATCTCTAAAGCTATGAGATTTATATTTGACCGTGGTTAGGCATATCACCAGTTCCTAGTTAAATGGTTCGGGAAAACAACTCGGAGCAACTTGAATAGTAGAAGAAAAGTTGAAACTACATGATCATGGAATCTACACTTTCCATGGAGAAAAAGAACTCATGTTCTACGGCGACAACTCAAGGTCGAGCTTTTCTCAAGAAGAGTGGACTGATGTAGAACATCTATCCTTATTTTTAGAAGTCATAATTATTTACATGTATTAGTATTTTCTTTATTTAGGATTCTAGTTATTTTAGGAATCTAGTCTAAGCATATATAAATAGGTATATGTTGTAATCTATGAAAGAATTATTATCTCGTTTATCAATTCTATTAATTCTCGTAGTTTTTCTCTTTAATATCGTTTATTAGAGTAACTGCAGAAGATTCTTTGGCGAAACTTTCTTTAGAAAAGAATTCGTCTTTACATTTTGGTCAGTCAAATATGCAACAATCTCGGACTCTGGCGATATCAGGGCAAGATTTACGCAAGGAAAACTCTTTGCGTGTTAATTCCGGAAATAAATTCGCTTTTGATTTTTCAAAAGTTACTTTAAATCCAAGCTTTACCGTTGAACCAAAAAGAAAGGCTATGTGTATCCAAGTTTTGGATTTAGGCACCACAAATTCAAATTATACTCCTTTGTTGAGGGCACCGGAGTCTAATTCGAATTCAAATTCATCTGGGGATTCCAGCACCAACTCTTTAACAACTAACTTTCAAAACATATCTTCTGCAGAACAGTTGGATAAAGTTTTAGAAGAAGCGGTTTCAATACCTTATCTACAAAAGATGGATGCTAATGGAAGCTTGGAGATTCATACAGAGGTGGTCAATTCAAGCACATCAGATCGAAATTTTCCTTTAATTTCACATCCACCTAATCAATAGGATAATGTAAAAACAAAGATTGATCCAATTTTGAGAAGGCACTTTGAAGATCTAGTTACACAAATGATTCAATTAGGTCCTAAATTGGGACTGTTCTTCAATGGTAAGGAAGGTGGTAATGTGGACTCTATGACGGGCACAATGAAGAATCATCTTCAGAACTATAAAGCTGAGAATGGTAAATCACCCTAATTTTGTCTTCCAGTTTTTGTTTGTTCTTTTGGGTTTTCATAGTTATTATGGATCTTAAAATTGTTTGTTGGAATGTTAGAGGTATGAATGACCTCAGTCGTAGAGATGTTATTAAGAAAAAAGCTAGGGATTGGAAACTAAGTATTCTCTTGATAAGAAACCAAAATTCAACAGTGTAATGATTTACTGGTGTGGCAAGTTTGGGGAAATAAAAATGTGAAATGGTTGGATGCTCCTTCTGAAGGAAGATCGGGAGGTATTTTATGTTGCTGGGATGATTCCAAGTTAAAAGTTCTAGACTCTTTAGTGGGTTATTATTCCATTACAATTCTTTGTCAGATGCCTGACACTAAATTTGAATGGATTTTTACTGGAATTTATGCTCCTAACTCAAATAACACAGATGAGTTGAAGCTTTTTTGGAGAGAGCTTGAAGAAGTGAGAAGTTATTGGAATTTACCCTGGGTCATTGGTGGTGATTTTAATGAGATTATATTTTCTTATGAAAGGTCTTCTGGTAGTGAAGGAATAAGTGGTATGAGAAAGTTCAACAATTTTATTGCTAGGCATGAGTTGATTGATTTGCCTTTGAATGGAGATTCTTACACTTGTACTAACAATCAAATTCAAAGTATAAGGAGTAGAATCGACAGATTTCTTCTTTCTTTGGATTGGGAGGTTCATTTTCCAAGAGTTATGCAACAAGCTTTACCCAGACCCTGCTCTTATCATAATCCTATTGCTCTTTTAAGTGAAGGTGTGAAGACTGGTCCAGGTCCATTTAGATGTGAGTATTACTAGTATTCTCATGCCAATTTCATTTTTTTCATTTCTTCTACTTGGTCTTCTTTTGTTGTTACAGGTGGAGCTGGTTTTTCTTTTTGTAAGAAGCTACAACTATTAAAACCAATTTTAAAGCTATGGAGCAAACAAGAATTTGGGGATTTAGATAGAAGAATAGAAGAACTTGAAGATATTTTTGTGTCTCTTGATGCTGAGGAAGATGCAAACAATGGCCTTTCAGTAGAGCAATGGGATGTAAGATTGCAAGCTAGGCAGGAGTATTGTAATCTTTCAATTCTAAAAGTAGAGAAATGGAGAGCTAGAGCTAGAGTTTATCATATGCAGAATCATGACGATAATACCACGTATTTTCACAGGCTAGCTTCAGATAGGAGAAGAAGAAGTTTCATAGGTGCCATTAAAGTTGATGGTGAACTTTCTACTGATGATAAGGTAATCAAGGAAGGTATTGTTGATTTTTTCAAAAATATTTTCACTAATTAAGCCCCAAAAATAGCTACTATGGATTATATGCATTTTAATAGAATCTCAGATGACATGAGAATCTGGTTGGAGAGTGAGATCATTGAAGATGAATGTTTGGCATCTATGAAGAAACTTGGGAAATCTAAAGCCCCCGGTCCAGATGGTTTTTCCATAAGATTCTATGTTTTTTGTTGGGATATTATTAAGCATGATCTTATGCTTGTTTTCAAAGAATTGCAGGAAAATAATTTTTTGGATTGGAGGTTGAAAAATACTTTTATTGCCTTAATCCCAAAGAAGGATACTATTGAAGAGATAAAGGATTTAAGACCAATTAGTCTTGTTCATGGAGTCTATAAGATAATTTCAAAAGTTCTTGTTGATAGATTCAAAGCTGCTCTACCAGAAGTCATTTCTTCTAATCAGACATCTTTTATTAAAAAGAGGCAAATTCTAGATGGTGTTTTGGTGGAAAATGAGTTGATTGATTCTAGGGATAGAAGTGGTAAACCAGGTATTCTTGTGAAGGTTGATTTTTAGAAGGCTTTTGACCATGTTAACTGGGATTTTCTGGATGAAATTCTGGGGCTGATGGGTTTTGGTGATACTTGGAGGAAATGGGTAAGAAACTGTGTGCAATTTTTCAGATTCTCAATCTTGATTAACGGTTTTGCTGAAGGTTATTTCATTTCAAATAAGGGCATTAGACAGGGTGATCCCTTGTCTCCTTTTCTTTTTTTGTTGGTGGGAGAAGCTCTTTCTTTCATCATTCAAAAAGCTCAAGAAATGGTCTTATTTCTGGTTTTCAGGCAACAAATAAAGGCAAAGTCATTAGTCATTTACAGTTTGCGATGACACTCTCATTTTTATGGATGCAGATATTGATCAAGTTAAAAATTTGAGATTACTCTTATTGGCTTTTGAACAGCTCACTGGTCTCAAAATAAATTTTACCAAGAGTCAAATCTATGGAGTTGCTTACAATGGAGATTTGAATATTTTTTCTTCTCTTCTGGGTTGCTATTCTGGTGTTCTTCCTACAACTTATCTAGGTCTTCCCCTTGGGGATATAAGTGGTGGTGTTGCTAAATGGGATAAAGTGATTGAAAGTTTCATTAAAAGATTGGCAGGCTGGCAGAGATCTTTACTTAGCAGAGCATGCAACATTACTCTTATTAATAGCATTTTGGCTAGCCTGCCTATTTATTATATGTCTTTGTTTGTTATGCCTGCTTCAATTGCAAAGAAGTTAAAAAAAAATAATGAGAAATTTTTTATGGAATGATAACAAAGGAAGAAGAAAGCTGCATTTGGTTAAATGGGACATTCTCATGAAAAAGAAGAAGTTTGGAGGCTTGGGTATCAAAAGCTTGCAGAAGATGAATAAAGCTCTCCTCACTAAGTGGCTATGGAGATTTGCTATAGAAAAAGGAGTTTTGTGGAGGGAACTTGTGCATGAGAAGTATTGTGTTGATCCTCTGGACTGGTTCTCTAATGTCCCTAAATCTACTTATGGCAAATCTGTCTGGAAAGGTATTATGAACTGCAACTCTATCTTTAGAAGCCATATTAAATTCAAAGTTAATTCTGGCACTAGAGTTAAATTTTGGAGGGACAATTGGTTGTTTGAAACTTCTTTGCAAGAAAAGTTTTCTCTAGTCTCTGCAGTTTCTAGAGCCAAGAATAGTTCTGTAGCTGAAGTTTATCATGCAGAAGATAACTATTGGAATTTATCTTTACCAAGAAGATTAAATAATGCTGTTACGTTGGAGCTTTATGTATTATCAAGGCATTTGAGTCTAGTTATTATCAATAAAGATGCAGATGATAAACTAGAATGGGCTATTGGTAAGAAAGGTTTATTTTCTGTGAAATCGACTTATGATTCTCTTCTTCAGGACTCTACAGATCAAGGAAATTGTGAGATTTTCAAATACATTTGGAATCAAAAAATTCCACCAAAAATTTGTTTCTTCTTATGGATTGTGGCTTACAACAGATTGCCAACTAGGGACATGTTAAGAAGGCGTGGAATGGAAGTATCTCAGAATTGCTTGTTTTGTTAACAACATGAAACAGTCAACCATGTTTTCTTGCATTGTGATTTTGCTGTCAGAATCTGGAACCATTTTAAGGAAAAGCTACATTGGAATTTTGCTATGCCTGAAGATTTCTTTTCCATGTTATTCTCTTGGAATGCGCTTTTACAAGATAAACAACAATTCCAAATCTGGTGTATGATTTCAGTGGCTATCGTCTGGGGTATTTGGAATGAACGTAACTCAAGAGCTTTTAAAAATAATTCTAATACGGATGTGGCTGTACTGCAGAAGATCAAGTACCAACTCTTCATTTGGTGCTTAGTTTTCAAGAATCTAGAGTCTCCTAGCTTCAATGAAGTTTTATCCAATTGGCCTAAAATATTTTGATTTTGTATAAGCTTGGAAGTTGTTTGTAACTTCGGTAGTAGCTCTCTTTCTTCTTTTCTTTTCCTGTAATCCTTTGAGGGTGGTACAAGCTTTTTTGTACCCTCTCTTTTTTTGATCAATATATTTCTTTTTTACTGATCAAAAAAAAATATATTGTTTATTAGCATCATTTACTTTCCCTTCGTATCCCTAGCAATCTTCGTATTATATTATTATTTTATCGTTCTATATTAAGATCAAAGAAAGAGGAAGGTGTTGGAGAAGTCCACAATAAATTCATCTTAAATACATCACATCACGTGTTGTGTACTTCGCCGCTTCTTAATCATGCACTTTTTGCACTTTTTTTTTGACCAACTGATCTACCGAAAAGCTAACTTCTCTAAAAGACACAAAATACTTCTTAACTGCAAAATACATGCTTCATCGTATTAAGTTGCTTCGCCATTAATCGGGTGCTGTTTTTCTAGTGCCATTTTTGGTACTCAATGACTTCCTTTAGGAGAAGCACGAGTTCCTCAAGGCTGCTAATGGAGGTACCAATTTGCTTGGGGGTGTACCAACCCCAAGGCAAATGGTGTTTTGTCTTATTTGTATTTTGGTACACCCCCAAGCAAACCGGTCCCCTATTAGCAATGTTGCTGGATTCAAATATTTTTCCAACGAGGAAATCTCCTTAAGCATTGACCAAGTTGACCTTGCAGCTTCTACCGTACGCTGCAGCAGAATCCTCCGAAAGTATGGTAAAATGAAAAGCTCCATCCAGTGAATCTGGTCAAAAACAAGGCTAAAAAAATCAGACTAACATGGTATGTGCCATTCTTGCCAATGGGTTTCTGCCATTCTTGCCACCCCAAAAATGGTATCCAAGAATATTTCAATACCTTCTCATAGACAGTACGCCCCATCTTATCCTCTCAGCAATTAATACAGACAGTACTAGGGAAAAAGAATCCAATGTGAATCATCATCAAATTCCAAACATAGTAAAAATTCCAAAATAACTCTTAAACTATTACTCACGTGGCAACTTATAACTGGCTGAGAACCATCATAAAGTTGACCTGTTAGGGAAACTGAAAGTGAGAAAATCTAAGTAGTTCTCTACTCTACTGTTCCTTTTTACTTGAACCCTAAACTAAAACAACAACGTTAATAGTATAACTTTTCAGTACTTTATTTATCTTCTCTCTGTGTTTTATAAAAGAGAAATAATCCACTGACGGTCCCCCAACAACTCTTTTTTCCCTCTTTCTTCTTCTTCTCCCGCGGCGCATCTCGATTTCCCTCCAAATCAGGTACTTCCATTCAATTCTTTTAGGGTTTATTAAATTTAAATTTTCAATCTTGAACTTTTTCTTTTTTCTTTTTTTGTTTCTTGGATTGGTTTTTGCTTTCTAGATTGGAAATGGTAAGTATTTCTTTGATTGATTGTTATCTTTTTGGGGTTCTCTAGTTGAATTTAGTTTATCAAATTGCTGTTTCTTCTTAATCTTAGAATTGAGTTTGTTGATTATTTGAGTTTGGGGTTTCTGTAATTTGAAAGATGGATTGATATTTTTGTTTCGATTTATATTTATGGGAAAGATTTTAAATTTAGGTTTTTTTGCTACTGTTTTTAGGGTTTAATGCAAGAAATTGCTGATTTTTCTTCGTTTTAGTTTCTAAATGGGACAACTTTAGATTTGGTTTTCTTTGGTTGGAATGCTGGATGAATATATTTGTTGGATTTTGAAAAAAAATAAAAATGGATGGGTTATTTTGTTTTACTGTTTCTAGGGTTTGCAGAATTTGGGGATTTTTTTGTTGTAAGCTGGATTGACTAACTGAGTGATGAAATGGGTGTGATTTTTTTCAGTGATGGAATCTGAAAGTTGTTTAAAGAAGATGAAAAACGATGTTGATTCATCCAGGGAAAGTTTTTTTCTGGAGAAAGTTAAAGTTATAGAAGCTAAAGATAATGAGTTATTAAAACCAAATGATAAAAGGGTTTCTCTTGGTCCAATTACCCCAAATCCTGATAGGGAGACTGGAGAAGTTGTTCTTGATTGTTTTTCGCCGCTATCATGGGTTTCTTCTACACCAGGACCAGTATGTTCTGATGCTAAAAGAACTGATGATACTACCGAGGTTGATTCTTCTCCTCAAACACCGAAAGAAGACTTATTTGATTCGTTTGCTCCAGGTCCTGATGATTTGATGTTAGCTCCAAAGGTTATTAAACATATCGGAAAATCTTGTACAAGTGTTTCAAGGAGACTGAACTTTGATTCTTCTCCTGAGGATTTCAATGAGAGTAGTGAAAGGTTGAAATTTGATTCTTCTCCTGAGGATCACAATGAGAGTAGTGAAAGGTTGAACTTTGATGCTTCTCAAGAGGATAGCAATCAGGTTAGTGAAAGTAGAAACAATGATAATGTGGCTTGCAGAAGTGATGATGCTACGGATGAGGTGTTTTTGCAGGAAGAGGTGCTGCTTGAAACAATGTATGAATCACTTTTAGATGCAATTGTTTCAAAACAAACTGAGGAAATTATAGCTGAAAATATTCCTGATGGGATGAAGACACCAACTTCACTGCCTCTTCTCAGTGGAATCGCAGAGACTTGTCCACCTGCTCCTGTAAAACCTCCTTCAGGATCAAGATGCATTGATCTCGCAATTCGCAGAAAACTCGAGTTCTAGACTAATTTTTTTTTGTCTGTGGTGAGATTCTGACGGGACTTATTTATTAAGATATATATCAGATTGTGTTCTTCTTGACACAATAGAGGATATTGTATCGAAGTCTGCCTCTAGAGAAGAAAGAAAAAGCCTGGAAGGACTGGTGCTGCATGTTCATACTTCTAGGTAAGCTTGTACATGCTTTATTTGACACCCAACTTATATTAACCTTGGAGCAATGTATAGTTATTTGTAACTTGTTTTCTGTAACCAAAAATGAACTAAGGTGAGGAAACAATGTATAGTAATTATTGAGTTGGGACAAATGTCGATATCCGAATGTAAGTTTGCAAGTGCTGATTTACATCATCGAACTTTCTGAACTGGGTTTTACTGATTACAAATGATGCAGACGAGGCTTCTCATCTGTTGAGTTTAACATTCTGTGACAAACACTTTGTGGAAATGATGTATTACTAAGGGTGTATGGACAAAGTCTTTCTTACTTTGCTTTAGGTTTGCACCGAAATCATATTGTTTGTTATAGTATTGGATTTCAAATTATAATTAGAATTTCGCTCTGTTGTTGTACAACCTCTGTGATATATGTATAGCTTGTAATCTAAATTCCTTGTTTTGGTTATTTATTTCTAAAGTACTTACAGCATTTCAACTATCATTTCTTTGGTGATTATTAGCTCTTTTAAGTAAACAGGTGTTGTGTCTGTATAGAGATTGTTAAGTTCTAGTGTTACTGGAGTTTGGCTGTGCTAACTAGTAATTATGTTGTTTCTAACTGATCACTGAAGCGTCTCAAATCCACAATGAGTATGAGGTTGTAATTCTCCTACCAAATAACTAGAGATTTGTGTATAATTGCATCTTGTTTATGTTTCCATCAAGGTTTGAAAAACGACCGTTATAAAGGTCACACCTATATACCGTGTCCGTGAGGTTTTTGGCACCCTTCTCTTCTGTATAAAGCCGATAAATAGGAAACAACATCAGCTTTTTAGAACAGTTTTCATGCCCGTCATGACCGTTTTTCTAAAATTAATTTGAATGTTTTTTTTCTTCTTTCTAAATAACAATTTAACTTGCGTTTTTTAGAAATGTTTTCACATACGTTATAACCGTGTAGATAACTTTCATAAATATTTTGTTGAGAGTTTTTTTCTCTTTAAAATAAGAGGTTAAAACTTAGAATTAAAATTTTATAAATGATACAACGTACTCACATGATTAAAGACTTCAAACATAAAATTATTAAAATGGTATTCATCATTTAAAAAGTTACACGAACCAAATACGATCATCGCTTTTTTTCAAACTATTCATGTATTTTTTTTTATTTTTTCGGCAGTTCCTTACCTCATCATAGTCATCGTCGTGGGGTAAAGGCTGTCTTCGTTAGCATAAGTATCATCGTCATAATGGTCTTCATTATCATCTTCGTTATCTCCTTCATTTTCATCATTATTGTTGCCTACTTCATTATTGTTATCAATATTAGAATCATATCATTCGTTCATATGTGGGGTACCATGGTCAGAACGATGACAAAAATCATATTTGGGATTCGCATTCTCATAACCTTGTGTATCATCTCCAAATGAAAGATTACCAAATTAAATCATAAACGAAGTCACTCACCGGTAACCTTTCGTATGAGATTCCAACTTTGGGATCATGCTAGTTGTATGGTAGAGGGGTGGACTCTGTATTATCAACGGCTTCCTCTTCCATCATATTTACTGTTGTTCTTCTTGAGGTAAAATCGATGTTTCGTCTTCCCCCACTATCCAGTCAAGCATATTGTCATTCCTCAATCGACTATGAACGTCATGAACATCAATGTTATGTCGCTTTGCTTTACCTTTAATTTTTTGTTTCTCCAACTTCAAATTGTATTGAACATGCGCTAGATCATTTATTCTCGATGAAAGTAAACGATTGTGTAGTTTAGTGTAGATTTTTCAATCACACTCTAATTCCTCTCTGATCCAGATGTTTTGTTTTGACTTAACATCTTTATTGCAAGCTTTTGGAGGAATGGATACTTAGCACCATAAGATAACCACCAACTTAGAGGATCACCGTGTTGAGCCACAATACGTGTTGATGGTGATGAAATTAACCTTGCATCATCCTCATGCTTCCCGCCTTGAAAAAATGTACAATTGTTACTAGAAATTGAAATTACTTAGTTAACTATATTTGGAGATACTATTAGTAATTTTGTACCTCTAGCATGCATTTTGCTTGTTCTTGTGGACCACTGACTATTTTCGATAAAACTTCAGTAGAAAAACTTAGAGCTAAAAAATTTCATTATTGATGAGATTGGCTGCTGGGTTGAAGATGTGAAGAGGAGAACTCAATCGACTTTTCCACAGTTTATTTATTACACCTACCATAGAAGCATTTCGATTTGATCCCAAACCCATTTGTATAATTTCTACACGCGTAGCAAGTGCATGAAACAATGGTGGGTTTATTTGAATCTAAGAAATGTACCATTTTCAATAAAGGACCAACCATTATGGCCCCATTTTGACATGTGGTCCAAAACATCCCATTCGAAATAATATTCTTCACATCTCTAGCCTAATTAATTTTTCCCTCTACCGATTTTAGAATTTTTTTGTCCACGAACAGGCTCTCGGTAGCAATACATTGATCAATGATACTTTTGATTGCAATAAAATTCGTTCCAAATCTTGTTAATCCGTGGCGCAATAGATTGTGTCCTGCAGAATATTGTCTAAATCGAACAAGAATGCAAGTATGATTGTAAACAAATTTTCTTATTTTTCTTCTACAATCACATCTTTAACAAATGGGAACTTTTCTGTATCTTCCAACATGAACAACACAAGATAGCTAGAAAAATGTGTCATATTCTGATGACATACCTATTCAAACCAAAATAGAAACAAGTTAATGATAAATATATGGGTCATGTTAACATATGCACCCGTGAATAGGATAAGGTGGTATTAATTACAGTGGTATTTTGTGATATAATCATTACGAGGCTTGTGTATCAGTGAAAAAGCTAATTTCCGTCATTGCCCTTTCATTAGTTATTATTTCTCTCCTTATTTATCTCTCTATAACTCTGTTCATCTTCCCTTTTTTTTCAGATCTAAAATCGATAAAAACAATTTTGATTCATAAAAAAAAATCGATCAAAAAAATTGAATTGGTGATTAGTTTAAAAGAACTCAAGCAAAGTTAATAAATTGTGTATTTAACAATTCCATAAACAAAACTGGATTTGATGGAGAAACTATCTTCGGTTATTAAGATCAAACATTAAAATCCAACAATGCAAAAAAAAAAAAAAAAAAAAAAAAAAAAACGGAAAAAATCTAGGAAAATACGGAATAGGGTGAAGTAAATGAACGGATACAGATCCCTTTAACATCACAAAATAATTTTAGCATTATTCTGCCATTAGTTAGGTTGTCTTTGGTGAGTTCATGAGAAGGGGGAGATAGAGAGACGCGAGTGAAGTCCGAAGAAAATTGACGAACAGTCAAATATAGGTGTTTCATCTTTCCATGACTCCATAAGGGTATTCATGGAAATGCGTTGATATTTATGAAAAAAATATATTAATTAATACTTAATTTTTGGTTTCACTAGAAACTTACACTTCCAATGCAAAAATAACTCAATTAATGAGTCCTTAGCCTATGCATGGGTGCATAGGTTAACATTGGCCTAAATATATTATGAATATCAATCAAGTATAAAGCATAGTTTAGCTAACTTTGCCTATCTGAGTGGTGGTCAGGATTTATCCTTGGAAAAGATAAATCAAAGGCTGTGGTTCTCCGTGCCACACCCTACAAGTCGCACATGTGGTGTTCATTCCAATATTATGAATTAAAAATGAATACTCAAGTCAAGATATGGAATTTCAAAAATTATAACGGGGAGGTTCGAACTCATGACCTATTGTGTCATAAGAGTGGCCTCTAACCATTGTTCCACCTTGGTTGGAATTGATAGAAAAGATAAATCAACAGTGGTTGTTTGTTCAACTTAAATATTAATTAGTATAAGTGTTTTATTAATTAGTATAAGTGATTTGTCTAGAGAGAAGATAAATCTATGGTGATGGTTTGTTCAAATTAAATATTGATTAGTATAAGTGTTTTATTAATTGATGTCTCATTAATTTCTCATGATAAATGATTTATTAATTTTACATCATAAATGTCCCTTAATTAGGAGGGGGTAACATTAGTTTTGGTGGAAGAAATAGTGGCGATGGATGGTTTTAATGTCGGTGGTATTGGTTTTTTCTTTTTGAATCAAAAATAATAAATTTTTTTACATGACGGGTAACATTGTATTGTGAAAAGTATAGTTGGTTGTTTTTGACACGATCAAAAAAGGCGGATAACAAATACTTTTGGGATGATACCAAATCATATAAGATAAAATGGTTGTTTTTGGTACCACTGCTATCTTTGGTAACCGTTAAATACGCATGATTTTCAGTATTAACAAAAAATATATAGTTGAATAAATTAATTAACGACCTAAGTTTGTTAAATCTAAACTTTATACATGACGTGTGGGATCAAAAGTTATAAGTGTGCCCAATATTCTACGAGGGATGGAAAATGGTGGTGGTGGAGAAAGAAGTGATATCTAGTGGTTTGTGGTACTGGCCGATTTTGATGAGTAGTAATTGACTATGTTAATTATGTACTGCTACAAAAGGATAACACTATAAATTAGAAATGTGGTTGATCGTCTTAATGCTAATATAAACTCGGTTAAAATACATGAAAATTAAGAAGAAGAAAAAAACATTTGGATGTCACGTTATATAATAAATAACACTAAAAACTACATATTTAGTATCAAGGTTTCTCCATCCAATAGATAAATCTAAGGTTGTATTGAGATCCCGTAAGCAGATGGCGAGTTGGTCTTGGATTTCTGAATGATAATGAATATAATGAAACGGTCCCTCTCGGTTTCTCCAATGAAAACCGAAACCTTCTAAAAAAATAATCAATCGAACAACACTTAGATGGAACGCATCACCACCAGTGTAAACTTCTCTGAATTGCTACATATCCAGTGAAATATCTACAGATTAATCTGGTGATTTCGTCCTACCGTAGTTTTTAACGAGGCATGCAATTAAATCTCTAATAGTGATTTTAAAGGTATTTAATAATTACAAAATTCTCTTATAAGTTTTGTTTATGCAAGTATTGATTTAACTTGGGTTCTTTTACATTTTTGTGTTAAGTTGATGACTTTTTAATTTGAATACATGTTTGGTTAACAAACTTTGATACATATAGGGTATTTTCTTTGTAGAACTGATGTTAGTCTCTCATTTTTCCCGTTAGCACTTTGTTTCGATCCCTTATTTGTAGACATTATTTGACTAATGTTGGGGTATTTGTTTAATCTCAAGGCCGATTAAACCCAATGTGTGTTGTATACATTGAAGGCGACGTAAGTTTGTGTCGGCTCTACCTTGAAACTAATAATTTTTCTTCGGAAGGTTAGTTGAATTTATGTAGATACAAATATCAATATCACTATGTTGTTTAAAACTCCAAATTAC
Organism: Papaver armeniacum; assembly: GCA_023531295.1. Classification (NCBI taxonomy): domain Eukaryota; kingdom Viridiplantae; phylum Streptophyta; class Magnoliopsida; order Ranunculales; family Papaveraceae; genus Papaver; species Papaver armeniacum. The sequence goes on from JAJJWW010010454.1 coordinate 41,754, forward strand.
TTGAGTAACACTAGATGTGAGAACGTCATTCATGCACTACTTAACATAGTTGGTGTGAAATCTTTTTATCCACGAATTTCTTCAATTTTATGTTATCAATATGATTGAGAAAGAATCTTACACATGTTTTGATTTACTATTATAAGTTTATTTTTTCAACTCACATGTGTATATCTCAGCCTTCCAATAGCCAAGGGTTCTTCATTTTTATAACTCTCACATTTGCAAAAAATAAATAAATAGTGTTTATCTATAGTAGGGAAAATATTATGGGTTTTTGCTTCACTCCTTAGAGCCTTAATTATCAATAATTTCGGAACAAATGTATTCATAAACATCATGGAGTTGGATTGGCAGTTTAGGTATATGTACTGTTATATGAAATATTCTTTTTGAAGTTTGAAATTATGGTATGATGGAACAATAAATGGGGAAAAATTTATTTACTGTATTTTTTATTTTATTTTCATGTTGGCACAACATTATTACTCCGTCCAGATAATAAATTGGAATAACATGCTTAAGTAAAAAATAAAAAAATCAAGTAACCCATTTTGTTTCCCAAAACCTATTTGAATATCAAAATAATTACTCACGAATAAAATGAAGCAAGAGGAATGTGAACAATATCGTATTAGAGACAAAACATCCCGTGCCGTTACGGCACGGGTTAAGATCTAGTGTATAATAAAACAAAGTTATTAATAGTTACGCGCATCTTTAAATTGGGATCATTGATTTATTACTAATTGAACAATGTTTTCCGGACCAACACCATCTATAACCAGCTTTAACAAAGTAATTAAATACTCTGTTGTAAATCGATTGTGTTCTATGTAGACGCTTTTGAAAAACGTAATTCCACTACCACTGTAAACTAGAAAGTTTACAATCGTATGGTTTCTTTTGTTTTTCTAACCATCGGACATGAGTATACAACCTTATTCTCTCTAATAATGTTGTTGGATGTCCAAAAGATGAATCGACTTTTTCCAGACATGTTTTACTTTTGCCAAATTTTGCCATAGAAGGTTGAGAATCCCTAAAGGTGTTATTGCCCTTCCATATCTACAGACATCCTAGGTGGTTGTGATGCCCGCAATGTAGGCTAAGGTATTCCTACGGAGGCCCTTGGACCGTGCGATGTACCCTCTTCGGCATGAGTGTTCTTATTTTTTTTATCCAAAAAGGTTCTTTAAAACCCAGTCTTTTTGTTTTATGTTACTGGTACTTCTTCTTCTTCTACATGAACATTTGGTTCTTCTTCATTATACCATGCACGGGGTTTCTTGGTTCACTATTGTACATTTGTTCCGTGTCTTCCTATTCAGATTCTGGTCTTCGTTGCCTTTTTGCTTTTCTTTTTTCTTCAATTGCAACTTTAGCACAATTTTTCACCTCAAGCAACACTTGCATGCACGGGGCAACTATATCTCTTTATTGTGCTAAAGGCAATTTGAAGCGCGAAATACCTGAAGATATTTCTTTTTTCACAAAAATTACACTTCAAATTTTTACCATCACTCATTACAGTGCAATATGCATGAAAAGGATCTAGCCAAGCAGATTGTGTCAATGTCGATCCTTCCATCGTATTCCATAAAGTAACAATCAGTTAACCAAATACATTAGTTATTATTTAATATTTTTTAATTAACATGAACCTTAACATCCTGCTAATTAAATTTCACAACTTTTAACATGCACGTATGAAGTCATATTTAATTAACCTTAAAACTAACACTATGCTAACTTATTTCACCATTGTCATCATGCTAATTTATTTCATCACTATGGAAGTTAAAGTGTTAAACTAAAAGCTCATGCATATGAATTATTATTACAGTGGTTTTATTTATTTATTTTATTACATAGATTTTATTGACTAAATTCATATGTATCTTGATTTGAACTTTTGTTATATATATATATGAACAACATGGAGAAGATGAAGAAAACACCGCAAAGAAAAAGAAAAAAAGGCAACCATTATGTAACTTAAATGTTGAAATAAGATAGCATATGTATAGTTCAAAGTTACCATTCAATATCAACATCATCATCCGGTATCATAAAGGAAAAAAAATCAAATTTGTTAATAAGTAAACAACATATTAGCAGATAATAAATTTAGCAGTAAATACTTATTTTAAATGAAAACTCTGATAAAAATCTTAAAATGGCCTCTTAAATTTGTAGTTGAAAGTTGAAACTAAAATTTTAAAACTCGGATAAAGGAAAGAATTTCTCTGCAGAAGAAGCAAAGCTATCGAATGCTCGTTTACTACATCAGTATACCTTATTGTGTTTTTAAAGGGAGAACATAAAAAAGAGAAAGGAAAAAACAATAGTACAATAGCGATTTTGTTTGCTAAAAAAGAGAAAATGAATAATAAAAGGATGCAACATATTGTTCGTTACCTCCCCCAATTGGATCAACTTGAATCTTCAAGTGAATCAAGTCCACTGTTTTATTAAACTCAAAATGAGACAAAATAAAGGGAAAAATCTACCTATAGCTAGGTTATGCACTTTTTTATGTTGACGATAAAATTGCACACATTTCTTTTGCAATATTATTGTAAGTTTAATTGATGATCGTTTGATTCTTTCTTCAAATTACATGCCGACAAAATTTTAATAGTTATAATTCACCATCACGAACTTTATCAAATTTATGTAGATTTCTATGGTAAAAATATTAGAAAAGAAAAAAAAACTTAGTAACAATGTTTTTTAGACTCATTATAACGATTTTACGCACGTTTTAACCGTCAAGCTCAACAAGAGGAAAAGAAATCAATCCAGAATTTACAAAACCCAACTTTGTAAGTACACTAACTAAAAAACACACTTATCAACATATTTGATTCAGAAAATAAACAAAAATAAAAGTATAATAGAGAGAAGACACTAGTTAGTGTGGTTCTACCATCAGGAAGATCAGATTCATCAGCAACAACGAAACAGAAAGATCCAATGTTAAGTTCAGCACTATCATTATGTTCGATAGATCCAATGTATACTTGAGCAATACCAACTTCATCACTATGTTCCGACTCCTCAGCACAAAAAGCTTTTTAGAAAACTGAATTGCCTCAGCAGTTTTAGAGCGTTGAAAAGAGAAATGTTGCTTTATGGAATGAACGACACTCAGCTCATACACAAATCTTTCGCAAAACTAGTCATAAACATTCATATTTATTACGCGGACAGCTTGGAAAACACTATAAATCCCTTCAATCACTTCCACGCTATGATCACTTGAAATCAATGGATTAGTGTATTGAAAATTTTTTATGGCTATATCTAATACTTTATCAAAACATTCCTCAACCTAGCTAGAAAGCATATCAACCTCCTCTTCTTTGGATACGGATTTGTATACATCCATTCCATTTTTGAAGTTCAAAACAATATCAGAGAAATCAGAAATCAAACCACTACCTGCCACTAAATCTAATGTATCGAACACCTTTGATATTCTCCTTGCTCCATCTTTGAATAAATCAAGAGCATCCTTTGCTACTGTGTAGAAACCGGATCAGATATTTTCGGGAGTTTTATCTGTGAATTTCATATCATAATTTTTTTTCTTCTGCCTAACTGTTATAACGCCCGTTATCTTAAAAAACTTACCAAAAACGTGTTTTTTTCTCCTAAATAACGTGTTTTTTCCCCGAAACGCGCTCACACTCGTCAAAAGGCGTTATAACGGTCTCGCCCAGTGCATTACATATTTAGGCTTTACCTAATACCTTAGGTTTTCCACTCATTGATTATTAGATTTTGTTTCTCTTTACAATGTAACTTGTAGTGTGTTTCTTATTTAATCTTGTATATTCCCCCTAAAGTTCGTAGCTGTTTGTTAGAAGTTTTTTACTGCATTTCCCTGTAGCCCCCTTTTTCCATGTATAAACGTTAATATTCTCGGAAGTACTTTCTTAAGGGGTTTCTAAGTCGTTGATCACTTGGCATTTTACCTAATAAAACTTGTAATTAAAGAGATAGATTATAGTTGTAGCTCTCTAGTTCAATTTTTTATTTCTTCGACTGAACTTGAAATTTATGTCACCAACTGTTGAAAATCACTGTGACACTATTATAATGGGGTGAAAATCTCTTTATTCATTCAAATTACAGCAAGTAGTGTTCTAATTGCAGCATCATGGGTACTTGTGGCCGAAAGTGAGGTTGCTCCGAGATTTTTTATTATTATTATTTAATAGGGACTCTGAGATCTCTTAACCAAAAACAAGCTTGCCAAAATTTGTGGAACTAACAACTTCCCAAATACTTGTGAAACTTGACCATTTTGGTTTTACAAAATAATAATAATTAAGCATGGATAAAAATGCCATGTCGATTGAGAATATATAGCATGGCAACAATTGATTACTTAAAGACATGTACATGTAGTTGAAGAAGTAATCTACCGGGAGTCTGAGAATGTCTCCAGTGTTGTATATGTTACAAAAAATATTTGCGTTTCTTGTATTAAATTTCGGATTTTTTCAACCTAAAAGCCAGTTTTAAGTTTCTCCAATTAACGCTAACCCAACACATATTGGATACCAAAAACCACTCTTCATAACGGAAACACGAATTTCGCTCCAACATGAATTTCAATTCAGAAATCCTATTGATTGTCAAACTCATGCACACTCTTTTGTTATATAGTTTCCCTCTTCTTCTCAAACTCGGTTTTGTTGTTTTGTTCTATAAATTCATATATAGTTTCTATCACAGAATAAGAAAAGCACATAAGCTTTCATATAAATTGAGTTATTTCTAACTTCAAAAATTCTAGATTGATTCTTAGGTTTGGTAGGAAAAGATGGAGATTGGAGAAAAACTTGAAAGGATGGAAGATGGAATAAAAAGTAGGGGAACATGAACTATCAACATAAAAGATATTTGAAGCTAAGGAGGTACCAACATGGAAGTCTCAAATAACACTAAGATCGATATTTGTAAGTTGTATATTGGGGTTTACATTCATATTCATTGTGATGAAACTCACTCTTGCTACTTAAATAATACCTTCTCTTAATATTGTTGCTCGTTTATTGGGTTTTTTTTTAATCAAGTCATGGACTTATGTGTTGTCGAAGATGGGGTATTTCAAGGAAGCCTTTCACGAGACAAGAAAATACTAGTATTCATAATTGTGTTGTTGCTACATCTGGAATCGCTTTTAGCGGTGGATATGCAAATTATGCAATTGGTATGATAAAGACTATTGCATATCAAGGACCGGCTATAGCAAACAATATAAAGAATGTTTATGCTCTCCACATGCCATGGATGTATAGTTTTCTTTTCTTTTTTTGTTAGCTTTTTTAGTCTCTTCTCGTTTTTTTTTTTTTTTGACAGAAAAAGGGCAAAATATATTAAAAATCTCCATTCATCAAAGAGATAAAGTGAAGAGCAAAAGAACAGTTAGCTGCTATCAAGAACAAAATTCCAATTACAAATTAGAGTGCTAAGTGAATAACCCTCAAAGAGCTTAGTATGCACATACCAATTATACATAGTGCACTTTACAGAGATAATAAGATGTTCCAGTCTTCTCATCTTATTGTTATAGAGTCTACAATTTCTCTCATTCCAGATGTTCCACCAAATTGCAAAAGGAAGAATTCCCCATATTTTCTTCAGCATTGAATTACTTTTTTTTTTCCATTCCCAAATGTTTGTCTTCACGCTATTAGAGAAAACACAGTTAACACCAAAACTCTTCTGAAAGTAATTCCAATTTTTTCTGGTTTCAGTGCAGTTCTGGAAAAGATGACTTTGTGATTCTTCAGCTAATGAGCAAAAAAGGCAGTTACTGTCATTAACTAAACCTACTTTATGAAGAATATCCAAAGTTGGAGCACCATTATGGCAAAGAGTCCATACAAGGAAAGATACTTTTAGAGGTATTTTTGGATTCCAAACCTGCGTATGAGGAAAATATAAGAAAACTTATACATCAAGAGATTCCAAACTTTTAGAGGTCTCTTCTCGATTCTTCCTTTAAGAAAAATTATGATGATTTCAAGTTAACTTACCAAGTAAATTAAACTACTACAACATACCTCATCAACAACTTCCACATACCTAAAGGAGCCAAACTATCAAAGGTACAACTTAAAACGCACTTTAAGTGGTTCAGTGAAAGTTTTATACAGGCATTGTTTTAGTGGTTCTTCACAGCTTCCAAGGGCTATGGATTTGCACTTTTCAGGACTTTTGGTCTTAAAACCTTTGACCATAGTTTCTATTTTGATTTCTCAAGTACCTGTGTTGGGATAGGAATGATCTTCCCTTACTCGATAACCTTGTCAATGTTGTTTGGATTGATACTCCCTTGGGGACTATGTGGCCACTTGTTGCACAACAGAAAGGCAAGTGGTATAGTGCAAATTTCAAGGATAATAGCTTAAGAGGTCTTACGAGATACCGGGTGTTGGAATATGGCGCGTATACTCATGTGAATCAAGTTACTTCACGTGCATCAATACATGTATGTAGAAGATATCTAGGAAGAGAGGACTAAGTCGAATATCTTAAAAATATTTTGTAATATTTCACATTCATCGATAATTATTCTCATTCAATTCTAAGATATCTTTTATGTATTCTCAACTCTAAAAATATAGAGTTTTCTGTAAATGTATAATCATTTGATTATCTCTGGATTAATAATATACCATCAACCCTACGGGGTTTCTTCGTGGACGTAGGTCGAGATAACTGAACCACGTTAATTATGTCTGCATACATTTTTTAGTATGTAGGTTTTTTTTTTCTTATCATTAATTAATTCTGATATTTTTTATCATCACCAATGATATCCATCTTAAAATTTGATGTATATATCAAAATTTAAGATGGTATCAGAGCAGAAATGCTCTTGATCCAATCACTTCCGCAATTTATATTGTATCGATGTTCTTCTTCTATTGAAATATTCGATTAATTGATTCTATATCGATATCGATACAATATAATATTCACTTATGTTTCCGGTGAACAGATATAGTATAATATATTGCATCGGGTGTTTCATGGAGTTTTTATATCTCTTCCATTATTTTTATTTAGAACAATATTGATTTGGATGAGTCATTCCCAAACAATTAAATTATTGTTCATAACATCATTAGATATTAAGGATGTATCATTATTCCACCAAAGGTATATTATTTTAACTTAATTAATTATTATTTTTTGTCAGCAATATTCAACTCAATTAAAATTTTGCCATTCCTGATAATACATCTAATTTCCAAGTGTATGTATCATCATATTTTCGAAGATCAATTCAAGATACTTACTATTATATCAAAATATCGGCCAATTTTTTTCTTTCGGTATATTATTTATTTCCGAATATACTTCTTATATGAAAAGCAGGGGTATAAAAACCACACCCAATAATTCGTTTGGAAATCTGTATGGACTAAACTCCAATATAATTCTGAGAGCACCAACTTAAAAGTGAGACTCAATCAAGAAATATATCAAAGAGCTTTATATCTTTCTCAATATAATCATCAAATCAAACAGATAGAAATCTATAAGCCTGATTGATATGAGAAATACAATGCCCAAGTGTCAATCAAGTTATATCCAACAAACGAGGTCGGATTTATCAACTGATTGAACTACGCACAACCTGTGATATTTCAATTATATAAACAAATATAATGCGGAAAAAAACAACAAACGAGGAAACCGCAAATGCAAAAAAGAAAACGGAACCTAGTCCAGATTTGAACACCACATTATATTAAGCCGCTACAGTCTCTAGCCTACTACAAGTTAACTTCAGACTGGAATGAAGTTGAGCCTTAACCAAGTCTCACACCGATTAAGGTACAGTCGCGTTCCTTACGCCTCTAGAACCACGCCGGATTCTGCGCACTTGACTCCCTTGGCTGATCTCGCCCACAACTAAGATTTGCTACGACCCAAAGTCGAATACTTATAAACAAATCTGTCTCCCACAGATATGTCTATCCTTTATTCCTTTTGTTCTGTATTTTGATACAAAGATCAAGGTGAACAGGAACCAACTAATACCCCAGAATTTTACTCCCGAAGAGAAGCCTAGAAATATTAGTCACCTCACAATAACCCAACTGATTAACAGATAAAGTTATCGCGGAATCACAAGAGTCTGAGACGAAGAACTGCTACGATTACTTTTTATATCTTACCTATCGGAAATAAATCTCGAGTAAATCTTAGAGAAGATAAAAATCAACACGATAGAAAAAGTAAGATCAGAATACGCAACTACAGAGAAAGTAGTTGGATATGGCTTCACGAATCCCAAATGAAGTCTTCAAGTCGTTAACCTAATAATGGTTTTGGAAAATCTAGGTTAAAGGAGAATCGACTCTAGTTTGCAACTAGGACACATGGAAGTGTCGGGATTAGGTTTCCCAGATGCTAGAGTTATCCCTTGTATAGCCTTTCAACTCAGGGTTGCTTACAATCAAAGCTAAGATAGCTTAGTAACAAAGCATTCAATATTCACCGTTATATGAACTCCTGATTTAAGATTCAAGTTAAGTCTACTTAGAAACTAAGCAATCAATCTCCACCGTTAGATGGTATTAGCTTGACACACAAAAATGAAATATACCTATATTTATATATGGATGAACCGTACCCTAACATGTATACTTAGTTGGATTAATAATAGTTAACGGAAGTTAGTCATATTAACACTTATAACTTAGCCACATTCATCAAACACTTCTAGATCAAATATGATGATCAATCAATCATGATAGATAATCAAATGAATCTAAATGTGTTTCAAGAGAGTTGTTCAAATGTTCATCATCTTATAAGAATATGTATATGAATCATTTGAAGCAAAATCGGTTTGGTTTGTAATTGTACAAAGTACTTATACAAGAACCAATTCATGAATGTCATGGTTTGTAAACTTCTTCATATACCTTAGTACATTAAAATTCCAGGGAATTTGGTTCGCAAACGAATCATGAGTATGAAAATCACACTTTACCTGTTTTAGAACATAACCGCTCTGTTCGCAAACTGAGTACGCGAACACGAGTTCTTGACTTTGGCTTTGCCCGGCCGTTCGCAAACAGCGTACGCGAACAAGATTTTCGTACTTGGCCTTGTCTAGTCCGTTCGTAAACAGGGTACGCGAACAAAAGCTCTGGACCCTTTCACAGGTAAACCAGTTCGCAAACAGAGTTCGCGAACAATAGTTCCGGACCTGAACTAGACTTACATAGTTAGTACACAAAGTATACAACCTGTAATATATCCAGACATGGTAGTTTTTCAAAAGATCTCATTTAATCATTGAAACATCCTTGGAAGACAACAATGGTAATCTCACACATACCACTAGCCTCAAGTAATTTTCAAGTAATTAATCGATCAATACGAAACTTCCCAAGTTGACATCAAATGATTGTCTCACACAAATCATATAAGATGTTCAAGGTAATTTTCACATGATCATCTTTTGACTTAACATTTAGTTTCCAACAAATAAATTGTTTCCAACTAAACTCCTCAAGAATACGATTAACTTAGCTAAATCTAAAAGCTTCCAACACATATTTCGAGAAATAGATTAGCGAGATAAACTCGGCTCGAAATATCAAATGTTAGGTAGTGGAATGGTTTAGAACATCTAGGATTTCTATCATTTCCTTACAACATCTAGGATTTCAAAGAGGAATGGTTTAGTGCGGCTGTTGAGTTTTAATTTTTTTTTGTAAGAATAAAAAGAATAACCCTAATCTCCTAGTTTAAATCCTTTATCAACTTTTCAAAACAGGTGGGATTCTTTTCTTCCAAAAATCACACGATCATTACTGTTGGGGAAATAATTATGGAAACCCAAAACTATGGTTACTACTAAATAACATGCGTTTTTAGGATAAGGGGATTTTACACAAACTCAACATAATTATCTCTGATTAATTTCCATAGATAAGAGAGTGGTTACCAAACAGATTAGTCATTTACTGTTTGGAAGACGATCGAAAGGTTGAGTGGTTAAAGTCTTTAGAGAGACTGAAGCAACTTAAGATAGTGGACTCTATCTTAGGATTCACGTGCGTTGTCCAGATTGGTTGTAGGCGCAGGGATACTGAGGAAACTAGGTCACTAGGGGTAGTTTACTTGGTCTCAACTATACGAAGTTGGTAGTGTCTTTGGATAACGGCTTAATTCTGAGAGTACTCAAAAATGGACTAGGTCCCGAGGTTTTTCTGCATTTGCGATTTCCTCGTTAACAAAATCTTGTTGCGTGCTTTTATTTTCAGCATTATAATTTGTTTAAGTTATAATTAACATAATTACACTTGTACGTTAATCCCAAACACTTGGGTTGATCCCTATAGTTAAGGTTCGATTTCGAGCTAGTAATTATATACCAAGTGTATATCTTGTGGTTGCTATCTTCTTGACAGACTATGTCTTTATTAGATCACGTAAGCTATAAGACTTATAGGTTGATATCGAAAAGATTGTGGTGTACTTGGTACCCTCGTCATTTTACCAGTCCTCCTTCTTCTTTTGGATTATTCACGTTCTTCCAGAAGATGAAATGTTTGCCTTTGTTGTTTCCTTTGTTTCTCCAAAATGCTTGTTGAGTCGAATTCATCTTTGAAATTATGAAATCCGAGAGTTTAAAACTGTTCATGTGGTGAACTGGTGTGGCATTTGTCACACTCCTTATCATGACTGAACGAGCTACTTCTGACATGTTTATACACCTCTATTTAGTGAGTCTGGTGACCATCTTGTCAATTAGAGGTGAGAATGAAATCTCCTTGTTCCTACTAACAAAGAAAAGAAGACCCACGTATTTTTCCTTGTTCATGTCAAGTTGTCTTACTTGCATTATGCCTCTTATACCTTGACAGCATCAAGGACTAATATTTTTGCTAAAATAAACAGTTGATTTGTGAAAATTATCGGCTGACCCGAGCATGCATTAAAATTAATTAATAATATGATTTCAGGTGAATTTTCTTTGATGTGGTTAAAAGCTGAACAAAGCTCTTTTCTTAGAGCTTCTGGCCCCACCGAAAAATATTTAGACCAATAGGAGCCTCCCGATTTTTCACACCTCCAATATTACGTCCAGGAACACCAATAGGAATTTTTTGTTTTTTCACACCTCCAATATTTCGTCTAATAACACCACCGAGCTTATATTACGTCGAAATAACACCACCGAGCTTATATTACGTCGAATATTTGGTATCTACGAATTTTTTGTTTCGTGCCCTACTTTTCTTTCACAGCCTTATTTGTTTCCTCCTAAAACCCTAATCATGTTCCCTACCTTCTACCACGTTCTCTTCTACCACTCTATCATGGATCTTCTGTTCAATTCATCTTTTCTAACTGGTCCGTCTACTTTTCTAGATATTCTTTTGATTTTTCCGGTTTCGAATTTTCCGATCCTGATACAATTTTTTTTAATATCTTTTTTAAATGGTTTAATGGGTCGTTTCAGAATGAAGTCAGTTAACTGGACATGAATATGAGAAGACAAGGTTTAAAACCAGAAGATTGTGATAATCACAGGTAGCGTAGGGTTTTTGATTGTCTGTAATCCTTGTTTTGATTTTTCTCTGTTTTGGTTTCTGATGTTTTTGGTGATTTTGAAATTTTAAGGGTTTTTTTTATTTATTTTTTGTGACATAGGAATTGTAGGATTAGTGTTTGGTTAGATGTTTTAGTATCTGGGTTTTCAAGGAAATCCCTAAGAACTGTAACATTCTTTGTATAACTTCTTGGTTTTGTTGAATAATTTTTATTATTTGGCACGATTCAGGGGCGAACATAAATAACCAGTTGTAATATGGTTCATAAACTCATAAAAGGCAAATTTATTAAATACCATTAGCATCCCTGTAAGTTCATTTTAAAATTATGTGTTCAATATCCTACCTTTAATTGGTTGGAGTCTAATAATTTCAATAATTGGTGTAGGATTTTAATATTAGATGCCATTAGCATCCTATAATAGCAAGTATTGGAGCAGGTTAGCGAGAATATTTTTCAGAGGTTTTTAAGATAACCAATGCTTCAGCTGCCCTTTATGCGTGAGTATCTAACAGGAAGGAGGTAACTCTTGGCAACTAAAAACATTAAGATCTAAAAATGTTCTATTTTATGCAGCTTCATTGTAGATCTAATTGGCCGTTTCTCACGCATCAATAAGTCATATATGGAAATTCAATTTGCGAAAGCGGCGAAGACCCAAAATAAATTTCATCCCTGGTAAGCTTTGGGTAGTCCATTTTGTGAATGTGATTATCTTAATATGGCATCTCTACATACTGATTGAAGTTTATGCCAATGATGCAAACATGCTTGGTGATGTTGATCTTTGGGTTGTCCTGCTCATTCTGATAAATTAACAAGAAACTTGTTGTCTTGACCATCTTAGACAAGCCAAAGTATGTTGTAAATATTCAATCTGACTTATCCAAAATTTGGTTTTAAGAAGCTAACATGGATCACTTCCGAATTTATCTAATCTTCCCTCATGATTAGATATATAGTATCGTATATAAGTTTCAGTATTGTAAGCTTTCAAAGCCATGGCCAAGTTTTTTGCAGGCTTTTAAAGCCATAGCCACGAGTCACGGGAGAGGGTATCGTACGTGTAAGGTTTAGAATCATGGGACTACGGTGCTCAAAGGTATGTATAAGCTAGGGAGGAGCTTGCAGTTGATAATGAGATGGTAAAACTTAGAAGTAGATAGAAATCAGGATCTACGGGTCTCCACAGATTAGTAAACTGTGTCTTCTTTGTAGTTTCTTTATGATGACTATTATGTGGAATAGATTGGAAATTTAAAGGATTATTCATACAACGTTTGTTTATTCAACATTCGTATTAGAAAGAAAGTATTTTCATTAGCTTTTATTATAATATGTTAATAGCAGTGTTTTAAAAAGCGTTCTGGGGGGGCGCTTTTTAAAGCCCCGGTTCTAAAACACTTCATAACGTGCGCTTTGAGATTTGGTTAATATTAAAAAAAAAAAGATGGGCTTTTAAGCATAACCCAATAAATAAAAGGCACTGTCGTATTTTATATGCTTAAAAAACCTAAAAAAAAACTGAAACTTCTCTTATCCAAGAAGAAAACGTTTCTTCTTCTCGTTATATTTTATCACCCTTTCTTCTTCCTCTTTTCTTCTAATCACCGACGCTTTTAATAGCGCTTTACTAACGCTTTTTAATAGCGCTTTACGCTTTACTTAGTGAGCGCATCGCATTGAGCTTTCGCTATTTTAAACACTGGCTAATAGAGATGATGATGTGGTTCTTTGTTCATGCATAATGCTATTATATTCACTCTACTGACCCACTTTTGTGTTTTTATATTTACAACAGTTTATATACAACAAATACCTTAATATTTCATTACGAACCACTATGTTGGCGGGTAAATAAAGTGGTGTTTTGAAACTTATCCTTGCACGTACATCATAGGTATATACCTCAAAAGAAAGATTAAGACATGATTTTGAAGAATCAGTTTGTTTCAGGGTCTAACATTTTCTTTCTCGGGATACCACCGGTATGGAAATGCAAAGTCACGGCGTAGCATCTATTCGTATTATGCATGATTTATTTGGTTATCGACATGCTGGAAAAACTGCAAGAGGTTATGGTCTGTTTATGGGCTAACTGTGGATATAGAAAGATATGTTAAGCATTAATGATCTTCAATATCATGAGTTCAAGGGAATGTTTCGACCCAGTTAAAGAGGAGTTCAGTGCTCTCATGTAGTAATTAAGATTAGAGGGTTCTGCTTTTACATGAAGATGACCCTTAGGATTCTATTGTGCATTAAGTTGATTCTGAAGAGCAGAATGAGGGTTATCCCTGGTTTATAATTTACAAATTGTGAATGCTTTTCTTTCAGTTTTTTTATTTTTTTTATCGTGAGACTGATGTATATTTTTGCCTACAGGCTATTGCATACTTTTTTGTCTTATGAATTTTACTTACTATGTTTAATTATTTACATGTTGATGTCATTTTTATCAACGTTATGTATTACTGAGCCATCACAACATATCATACGACTGATAAGTTTGCAACGTGAAATGGCTCACTAGGAGTGGGAGGTTACTTTTGTTGTTCATGGCTTAAACTCAACTGAAATTGATGTTGCAAGCTCAAAGAAATATATTGACGCAGGAACATTGAAAACTTAGCTGCCGCAATTTAATTTTTATTTGCGATGGTGAATTTGAACCCGTGCAAAGCACGGGCGTACCACCTAGTTCTCGATAACTTCAAGAAGTTTATTTGTTTGTGCAAGGTTTGCTTTACAAACATAAATGGTTTATTTGAGGAAGCGGAAGGCAATTCCCATCCCGCTAAGCCCATAGTGTAGACCCTAAGAGCAACTGTAGTGGGGAGACTATAACCAAAGACTAAAAACCAAAAAAATTTGAAAAAAATGGGTTTACTCCGTGGTGCGACGCTACGGTGGGAAAACCAAATTTGGTGGGGCGCAACTTTAAAGTTGCGCCCCACTCTTTTTTTTTTTTTTCCAGGCGCAACTTTAAAGTTGCGCCCCATTTTTTTTTAATTCGGGTGTAACTTTGAGTTACGCCCGATCATCAGGCGAACTTTAAAGTTGCGCCCCAATTTTATTTTATTTTTTTAAATTCGGGCGTAACTTTAATCTTCGCCCGACCAGGCGCAACCTTTAAACTTCGCCCGACCAAAGACCAAATATAGTTTGGTTTTTGGTTTTAGTATGGTATTTGCTCTTTACTCCTCTCCGTAGTGTCTGGGTTTTCGACCAAATTTTTGGTTTTAGTCCACCAATGTGGTTGCTCTAAACGACCGTTATTGGGTCCACGTCTGGGATCCGAAGATTGTTGAAACGGCAGAGAGAGTGTCTCTCTATTTATAAAAGCAGTAATAACGACCATACGAAAATTCTGTCTTCAGCGCTCATTGCGTTTACGTTCTTTGAAATTTTCAGTTTCTTTTAAGACATTCAAAACCAAAAAACTAAAAAAAAAAGTTGGGGTTTCAAGAAGAAGAGAAACAGAAGATTGAAACCCTATTTCCAGTTCCCGTTTTTGTCACATTACTAGGAGGGTAAGGAGAACCTTTGTATCTTTTCACCTGTAGTATTTGCATGGATTCATAATATATCTTTGATCTTGTTTGATTCGTGTAAATCTTGAGTATAGCCTTAAGCACTGTTATTATTGAAGAGATAAATTTGATTTAAGTGATTGTATTTTTTGTTTTGTGTTTATCAAAATCTTAGGGGAAAAAAATGTCGGATCCTACTGTGGAAAATGCTGAATCAATGATGGATAAGATTACAGAGATTATTCATAACCATGAAGTTTCTTCATCAGAATCTGAATCTGAGAGTGAGAAATATTTGCCTTCCAAGAAGAGTCGTTTATTTGGTAGGCAGAAACCGGTGCACCACGTTCTTGGTGGAGGAAGATGTGAGTAAATCCTTTCATTATTCTTCGCCTTTGTGATTAAATTTGCAATGTTTGTTTAAGTGATTCGTTTGGGTGATTCCCTTTTCCGTTCCATGTTTAAGATAATTATAGTCGAAATCTTCATTTTACAGTAAGTGGTGGTTTTCTCGTCAGAAGTTTTATGGGCATAGATGAATTTGCTTCTTTTTGTGTTCTCAATTGATCAGTTTCTGTGCATGTTCTCAGATGTTTGCCTTTCCGATAGTTAATCTTCATAATTTCAATTTGTCATTCTTGGTGTGGGATGGATGTAAATTTTCATGGAGGTTGATATAGTTCCAATCTAGGATCAAGTTTTAAATGCTTACTTTAATCACTGGGAATAGTTATCATGCCACTCCTTTGGTTTCTGCAACTTATTCAGGGATGGTTATTGAATGCCCATCTAACTAGTTTTTATTTTCTTCTTTTAGCGGCTGATATTATACTCTGGAGAGATAAGCAAACTTCGGCTTCCATTCTTGGTGGTGTGACTGTCATCTGGTTGCTATTTGAGTGGATTGGCTATCACTTGCTTACTTTTGTTTGCCACGCTCTCATACTTTCATTGGCAGTATTGTTCCTTTGGTCTAATCTAGGTTCTTTCGTCAACAAGTGAGTTTCTTCTGTATTTAATTGGCTTGATTAAGTTTCCGTTGCATTATTGATTGCCTGTTCTTGCATGAACTATCAATAGCTTTCTGTACTTATCAAATAAATTGTGTTAGTGTTTTGGCCAGCAATATCAGAAAAGTTTCTAGTGTAGTGCTGCTGCTTTATTAGAACATAGTCCGTGCTTGAAGAGCAGAAAATTAAACATAGCAGTTGTACCACTGTTATTTGATACATAGAATTCAGATACATTAAGAACAGCAGATTTTGGCTGCAGTTCATTTTGTTTCAAGTGAAACTCAGAATTTCTGAACCGCTAGTTTTTTCTTTCTTTTTCAATTACTGTCCTCTCTGGAAACCTTACTTGTAAATCTCTAGTTAATATTTATCTTCTTGTTGAATACTAGGGCCCCGCCAAAGTTCCCTGAGATTTTACTGCCTGAAGAGCTCTTTGTTCGTGCTGCACTGTCATTGAGGTTTGAGATAAATCGAGCTTTTGCTATCTTTAGAGAAGTGTCTTCTGGGAAAAATTTGAAACACTTTCTTATGGTAATGTTTCTTTACTTGACTAGTTGACTCGGTTGTCACACAAAAAACCTTGCAACTTCTTACTCATTTACTTAGATTTGTGGGGAATTCGTGTGCAGGTTATTGCTGCTCTATGGGTGATCTCAGTTGTCGGCGGCTGGTTCAATTTCTTGACCCTTTTCTACTTGGGTCAGTGTCTATCTTTATGCATATATATTGCACAATTCAACTGGCTGTTGGTTAATTAAGGTTGCTCGCCTGAAAATGAAATTTGACTTGTTTTGTTTTGTTTTTCAATATTTTGCTGTGGCGCAGTATATTTGATGATGCACACACTTCCAGTTCTGTATGAGAAGCACGAAGATAAGGTTGATACTTTTGCAGAGAAGGCATTGATTGAATTAAACAAGCAATATGCTGTGTTTGATGAGAAGGTTCTGCAGAAGCTTCCCAAAGCCATGAACAAGGCAAAAAAACAGCACTGAATTTGAAAGAAGTAAAATTTACCAGATACCCAAAATTCACTGAAAGAGCAATATCTTCAGTAACCTCTTTCTACAGTTTTCGTTTCCTCCAGAGTTTTATTGTTAGTTCTAATATATGTTAACTTTCGCCAGTATTGTAAGGGATCAGAGTCATCAGACTTCTTTGAGTTTCTTTTGAGTTTTGATATGTGCTTGAAGAACCTGTACGATATGGATTGATCTCATTGGAACCTTGCTTTTTGCCAACGAATTAGTAAGACACTTATTAACTTTATGATGGCATTTGATTCAGTAAGGGTTTCATTCTCTTTGTTAACACCATATATCCATTTGATATTGAACAAAATTATTACTTAAACAACGGAACTCTGCAGAATTTAACTACAAGGTATAGCTTAATGCCGGAAGCTAATTAACATACAGACTAGAAGATGACTTAAAAAACCTCTAACAGCTGACTTTTCATGCCTCTGGTTTGTTCTTGTTGGATTCAGCTTACTGCAACAAGAAGGGTTCCCACCAACCAGACTCGTATTTAGGATATGGAGCGACCCAGTTTTCAGGTTTCTTGAACTCTAAATTAGTAGGGGTTGATGCTAATGCTTCTTCTAAACTATCTGCTTCGTAGCTTTCTGATAAAACTCTATCAAGTCTCAGCTTCATAAACCTGCAAATAATTCTCCTAATTGTCAGGCCATTTAACTGTGGCAGTTCGGTAAAATGAAATGGTGTTGGATCAATGCTCCCTGGACCATATTCACCAAGTACTACACCATATTATTGCAGTTGTATTATACATGGCACATCACTTAAGTATCTAATAAGCCCATGTGAAGAATAGGGTGAGAAAACCCTGTCATGCTAACAAAAGTAGAGCTATCTGCTAGAGATTAAACAGTCTTAACGACTCAAAATCATCAAATTACCCCCAGCATATACTACAGCACTTGTGTCTTAGGCGATGCATGATTTGGAATACAAGTGTGCCCGACGCCACACTCCTAAGCCATAGTAGTCCACACAGTGTGCATATATCACCTCAGAAAACCAAAAATGATGCCATTAGATTATTGAGAGAAAAATTAAGCTTACGTAATCCATGGGCCATTAGTGGAGACCAAAGCAACCGCAGGTCGACCTAATCTCTTGGTGATCTGTGGAAATTTATCCAAAAATTTGGGTTCAATAGCTAACCAAAAGTCCTGCTCCATGTTACGCTCTTTGAATAGACGAAGCCTTTCAACCATTTGCTCTTGAAAATGTTCTTCTTCATCCAGCATGAATTTCGCATTCGCTACCAGAAAATAGTACTTCTTCTTCCCTCCTTCCACCTATTAAGATTACATTCCCATTGCAAATTATTTTAGTATCATAACACAATAATCTAAGTTCCACATATGACCATTTGACACCTACAGCGTAATTCAAGTATTGGTTCGGAAATTACAAGAACTCAAATTTTCAAAGTCATGGAAAATCTCTGAAATGAACATGAGGAAGGGGTTTTCTGAATTTTAACAACTAATCAGAAGATAGAAATATGCTTAATGAATTTCTCAAATTACCTTTACAGCAGGGTCGAGCTGATTGGAAGCAACAGCTAAAGAAGTGACTTTCCTAGTAGTAGAGAGAATTAATGGATTTGCTGATAATCCATTGAAGCTGCAACTACTATTAGATGGGAATTTGATTGAACCAAGGAGGAGACCCCCACTAACTTTTTCAGCTTGGTGATGGCTTGGTGCTGCTGGAAATCCAGAGCAGGAGTTGAGAGATAATGCTACGGACGGTAACATTGCTGTAGGAATCGAAAGAACGTTTCGCTCTTGAACCTCCCAATCCAAAATTTCAGTGAAAACCAAGAAGTAGAAGAAAATAAGCTGAAATCCAAAACAAAGACAATAATAGCAGAAGAGACCTTATCTTCAAAATCTCTACAGGTAGATTTCTTCTGAACTTTCATGTTTGTTTTTTTTTTCCAACACTGTGTTGATATTTGTCAAGCCCAAACCCAGTATCCTTTTCTATCTCTTTAGTCTTCCGGTGCGGCGAAGCAAAAATCGGCAACCCGATGACCCGACCCAGTCCATTTTTATCGAATAGGTCGCCACCTAAAATCCACTGGTCTTGGAACAGTAGGTGTCGGAAATCCATGGGACACGGGCACGGTGCACCCCCTAGAAGTTATATTTTTATAGTTTGTCTTTAGGCCACATTATGTCCCTCGAATTCCTTGGTTATCTCCATTTTTTAGCCAAGAAAATTGTCCCCAAAAACGCATCATCTAATTGGAAAAACAACTCCCGCGGCTTAGTATGATGGAAACTTAGTTTTGGTCAACACAACATTATACGAAAACTGAGTTTCCGCCGAGTCAAATGGTTAACCTTAAGTTAACGGAGCCTGAGTTTCCGTCTTGTAAGTATAAGGTTGTAGAAAGTCTCTGACGCTTCTTACTTTTTCTCTTTTCTTTTTATTTCCTTCTTCTTGAAACCCAAGAATGAATTTATTTTTTCTTCCTTTTTTGATGTTGAAGATGTCACAAGTCGAATTGTTGCGTGAAACTGAAAGGATTTGTTCCATACTTATAGGTGGTTGTACCGCATATTTCAATTTCAAATTTGATCCACAAAATCACTAAAGATAAGTAATTCTACTCATACGATTTGTAATGTAATTTATTTGTTTGATAATCACGAAATTGTTGAACTAGGTAGATTAGATACGTTGTATACCACTCAATAACAACATTAGAACATAGATGTATTGGTGACCAATGTTGAATGATTATGACTCATATTTTATTGGTCTTGAATGTTGATTGATCCGAGTTTCATATATGGTATTGAGAAATTCAAACTAAGAGTGTTGTTGCAAAGGTACAATATGAGTCTCATGCGTGCCTATGTGAGAAATACATGTGGAATTGATTTGGATACTTCAAGTGACGAAAAATAAAAAGCGTGTTATTATTTACCCAGCTGTAATAGGATGCTTGTAGGCGTCTTATTCATCAACCGATGCCTAAGGAAGTGCATACACGACAACGAATTAACTGTACTCCCTGATAACATCTTTTTATAATAAAAAGACACATTACAAATAACATTACAAATCACATTACATCATATTCACTAAATTAAAACTCTTAATTAAACTAAAACATAACGGCACTTAACATGCCCATTCCGTCAAATGACACATAGGATATTTCCAAAATTGTTTTACATGCGAGTCTTTTGCTCCAAAAGTGTGGATTTTCATATGAGTGTTACAATTTGAGTTTGAGCAATCAACAACCTTTTAGTATTCAAAGTGGGTTTTAGAAATCCACATTTTGCTTGGACAATGCTTTTCTTGGTGATCTTCTTATCCACAATGGATGCACTATAAGTTCTTCAATTTTACTTTGAATTTAAATTTTTAGCACAGATTTTCTACCTTTTCATCTTCTTTAGTTTTCACGGAATCATCTAACAATTTTGGTTTTTCATGACAGTTAGGATTTTGACATTGCAAATACCTATTTTTTTCTGGTTGTGATTCAATGACCATTTTGATGCCAAAAAAACCTACTTATGGACACTTAGAATACATCCAAGAGAGTTGCATTAGACTATGATTTTCCTTATAACATTATGATCAAACCTCCTCTGCTTATATAGTTTTTAGAAAACATAATGACGGCATTGGATGAGAATGGTATGGGTATACTGAAAAAACTGAAAGAAATACAATCGCCATGTAACCGTTGATATAGAAGTTATGTAACTTTTAATATAATCATTGGACGTAATATTAAAAAAAAAAAAAAAAAAAAACTATTGGTTTCCAACGGTTTTATATATACCCACCCATCACCATTTCAAAACCATAACTTGTACGCTAATAATATCCGACACAAAACTTTTGATTTTACTCAAAATATCTAAAAGATGGCGCAACCTTATATTAATCCTCGAGACTTCATCGTGAAGGAAGATATATTTCTTAGTAGAAACTTGGTATTATACTATTCGACTAGGGGTTAAGAATGAATGTAAAATAGTCTTCTTGGTATGAGTTATTGGCAGACTATTCATGAAAACTTCTGCATTGAAACCGGTTACCCGAATAATCGTAATATAACTGGGTTGTTCTATCTATATGTAACGATAGGAAATTTAGTTTATGAATTCACTTCTTTAAATGCTAATGTCAATCGATATCGACTAAGGGGTGAAATTGATAAAAGGTTACATCAAGATCTCTAGAGGAATTGCGTAAATGGAAAAGATCCAATTTATGTTACGAAGCTCATTTCAACATCATTAAGGAGATAAAGAGATTCAACTCGTTTGTGTACATCGTTATTCCACGATGTCATGATCCTCACGCAGGGTATTGTATTACTCAACGAAGGCACTGCCAGAGAATACCTCATTCGTAATTTTGATTTAAAAAGTGTTTTGACAACACATATAAGTCAAATGAGCGGTTGTAATATCAATTTTTAATTAATAAAAAAAGTTTTAAATTATTTTAATAATCTAGTCGTTTATGTTGTTTCAGAAAATAGAGTCGTTGGTTAACGTTGTCATATGGCGAATGTAGTTACTCAAAATTTAAAAAAAAAAATCATTAATTCAAATAACAATTACATTTAGAATTTCACTAAGAAATAAAAACAACATAACACTATTAATTAAAAAAATAAACTGGAAATTTAAAAAGTAAATTGAATTATATCTTCAAGAGAAAACAATTTGAGTTGGATTAATTCATCATCGCTCGAATCATCAATGTCGATTATGTTCAGCCTCTTTAAAATATTATTTTAATTTTGTCAACATTATCAATTATTTCACGATTTTTTTGTTCTTATGATTATAATGTTTTGTTGGTTATGCGACAGAATGTCATGGAACCTGGTTGTTCGGCTTTTCTTGCTTGCTTCCTTAATTGTGGTTCTTCGAAAAACTCAAATATTTCAACACTTTGTTTATCGATGCTTAATTCATCCATCTGGATTAAAGTACTCTCCTGTCCACCTTGTTTTTCCCTAAAAATACCTTGCTCACAATCCTTTTTTTGCCTTGCTATTATTTTAGCTTTTTTGGTCCTTACGGGCCTTGCTAAATACTTATAGTTTCAAGGAATCTTTATATTAGGTAGTACTTCGGTTTCATCTTGGGTTGGTGTAAATTATTGATATATGAAAAAGATGACACTATTTTGTTCCACGGTGAGTTCATAATCAAATTCTGGAAGATTTTGTCTCAAAATTTCATAACTACCATTATACTTGGATGGTTGCCATGTTTGTATTTGAAATTACTCTCAACCTTCTCGAATCTGAAATGTTGTGGCAAAAGCAATAAGTTAATTACTGCTATCATTAATCTGAAAAACTTAATTCTATTGTGAAACTTACCAAATCTTCGTGTGAAGCACTGCTTTTTGTTGCTGATGTATAGCGTTAAGAATTGACATGTATTCTTTGATACTTTTTTTAGTTTCTTTTATATATTTTTTGTAAGGAACATATGCCTCTTTCATTTGCATTTCCTTTAAGACAGACAAACAATTCATGAATACGATTCCAAAATAAATCGGATGCTTGCTTCACACCTACAAGTTCATCACAACCTACATAAACATAAGCACTTATAAGATCAGTATCTTTCTGGGGAACGAAATTCCTATAGACTATATTCTTAGAGCATTGCTTGGTGGAACCCACTGGCGTTGGTACGTCAAGTCAGTTTTCGAGTTTAGATGCCAAAATGCATTCTTGATTTAGTCTACTGAAGTCAATTTCGGAACAGAATGGGTTTAGGTAGTCGAATACAAAATCAAAGTTTTCCTTGGAGATTGAAGACTACACGAAGACATCTATGAAGAACTTCCTTAAAGGTTAGTGACAAATACTTAATTCTCTTGTCTCAAAGGATGATGATGAAATCCAATGCTTCAAATATATGGTTTTGAGCCTATGGATAGAGATTGTACCTATAAAAGCTCCTACCGAAGCATCAGAGCAGATCAGTCATATGAAGAAACAACATTTTATGATGTGTTCTTCGTCGAAACATTATGTGATTACATTGAAGAGTCTGGCAAATTGTCCACAGATTTTCTAGCTAATCCTGGGGAAATCAGCAAACAAAATCTTCAATTTAAAAGAGAATTTAACAATTTATTTATTTTTTTGATAAATCTCAAAAGTTAGAAATTGTAAGCGTGAACTCACCAATACAATTGTTTTAAAGTAAAGAGAGATTGATATCTTAAAATGTGACTTATAATATTTTTCTGGGAGGTCTTGCAAAGTTTCTGGAAAAAAAGTCCTCTGGGGACATGTGTGGTATTGGGTATAATGAAAATTTTGAAATGACGAGGGTACCAAGTAAACCACAATTTTTTCGATGTCAACCTATTACAGACACACATTGTATAATCTTATAAAGACAATAATCGTCAAAAGATTATTTCAACAAGATGTGCACTTGGTATATAGCGTAAGTTTGGAACGGAACCGATCTATGGGACCGTACCAAGTGTTTGATTAACGTACAATGTTATTACTTTAATTATAACCATAACAATAATTATATTGTGAAAAGTAAAGTAAAGGCATACAATAAGATTTTATTAACGAGGAAAACTGCAAGGAAGAAAAACCCCGGGACCTAGTCCAGTTTTGAATACTCTCAGAATTAAGCGGCTATACAAATTTACTAGCGCAACTTCGTATAATTGAGATCAAGTAAACTACTCCTGGTTACTTAGTTCCTTCAATATCACTATGCTTACAACCAATCTGGTCTACGCACGTGAATCCTGTTAGAGCACTGTTTGGTCGAACTCGCATGCGTTGCTATCTCAAGCATGTTTGTCAATGTTAGTGATCAAAACTATAAGTCTTGATTTCTAGTCTACTTATAGCTAAGTCTCGGACTAGGATAGAAAGTGTAGTTGAGCTCTAGACTCCATGGCGATCATCATACAAGACGAAGAACTACTCAAGGAATGGAATTTCATCGACTAAAAGGTATGTGGAGACTTGAACTTATCTATCACTCAAAAGTCTATCTACTCTATCTCCTATCTTAAGACAAAAGTCGTATTGCTATATAGACTATGATTATACACATTTGCTATTTCGAGCCGAGTTTATCTCGCGTATCTATTTCTCGAAATATGTGTTGGTAAGCTTTCACTTTGGCCAAGTTCATCTTTACTAGTGATGAAAGTCATATTACGTTTCAATTACTTGAAAATTGCTTTGACGAAAAATGGTTTGTGAATAACAACTATATAACGTCCTCTAAGAATGTTTCAATGATTGAACTGAGAGTTTAGAATATATAACCATTATTGGATATAAACATTGTGTGATAACTCATGCATGGGTAAGTCTTTATTCCTTGAACCAAAGTATGCGTACTTTGTTGTTCAGGAAAACCGGAACTAAAGTCCGCGTACCAGTACTAGTACCATCGGAAGTTCACGTCCCGTGAAAATCTGCTGGAGTTTGTGAATTAAAAACAAATTTATTCCGGGTACGTAAGTCCGCGTACTTAGGTTGGTTATTTTCTAAACACAGTTATTCGTGAATTTAAACTTATATAAACTAAGGAATGCATATTTTCAAACCGTGGCTATAAAGTTCATGAATCTATTCGAGTGAATCAAATCGTTTTTGCTTCGATTGTGTCTTGTATACTTCTATAAGATCTAAGCAATTGAACAACTCTCTATCTAGTTCATTTGAGTCATTTGAACTAGTTGGCTAACCATTTGGTTAACTATTGTTGAACCAACTAAATGTACATGTTTGGGTACGGTTACACAAACCTAAAACGTGTATTTTATTTGTGTGTAACAAACTAAGTTTCGATCTAACGGTTGAAAGATATTAGCTTGAATCTAATCAGGTTTTCATCTAACGGTGGATATTGAATGCTTTGTTACCAAGGTAAGTTAGATTGCAAACCCTGATTTGAAAGACTATATAAAGGAGAACTCTAGCAACTAGGAAACCTAATCCCCACACCTCCTGTGTGATACTAGTTGTATAAGCTAGAGTCGATTTTCCTTTAACCTTAGGTTTCTACCGAGACCCTGTAGGTTAACGACTTGAAGACTTCATTGGGATTGTGAACCAGACCCAACTATTTTCTTTGTAGTTGCGTGATCTGATCTTGTTGTTTCTATCATACTAAGTACAATCGTAAGATTGGCTTGAGATTTATTTCTCCGATAGGCAAGATTAAAAGAAGTCACAAACATCTTCGTCTCATCGTTTGTGATTCCGCAATATCTTCTTTCGTTAGTCGATTAAGATTATTGTGAGGTGATTGATAATTCTAGGCTGTTCTTCGGGAATATAAGTTTGGGTTATCAGTTGGTTCCTGTTCACCTTGATTTATCAAAAGACGGAACAAAACTCGTAGGTATTTCTGTGGGAGACAGATTTATCTATTACCGTAGACTTTTCTGTGTGATACAGATTTGTTTATTAAAGTCTTCGACTTTAGGTCGTAGCAACTCTTAGTTTTGGGTGAGATCGGCTAAGGGAATCAAATGCGTAGTATCCTGCTGGGATCAGAGAGGTAAGGAGCGCAACTGTACCTTGGATCAGTGTGAGATTGATTGGGGTTCAACTACAGTCCAGATCGAAGTTAGTTTGTAGTAGGCTAGTGTGTAGTTTTTTTAATACAAGTGTGTGTTCAATCGGACTAGGTCCAGGGTTTTTCTGCATTTGTGGTTTCCTCGTTAACAAAACTTCTGGTGTTTATGTTATTTCTTTTCCGCATTATATTTTGTTATATAATTGAAATATCACAGGTTCTGCGTTGAATCGATTAATTGGGAAATCCAACCTTTGGTTGTTGATTGAAATTGATTGATCCTTGAACATTGGTCTTTGGTATTGTTCAAGTGTTTTCTCTTGTATTCAATTAGACTCGCAGATTTCTATTTGCTTGAGTAAGTATTGAATCGAGAAAGTGATATATAACTCTTTGATATACATTTATTAAGATTGAGTCTGACTGTCTAGTTGATTCTCTTAAAAGTGTATTGGAGTTAGTCCATACAGATTGCTAAGCGAAATATTGGGTGTGGTTGTTGTACCCCTGCTTTTTCAATTGGTATCATAGCAGGCAAACACGTTTAAAGGCCTTACAAGTCTGTGTTTGTAGCGATCGACTCTATGGACAAAATTCTATCTCCATAAACGTACCACCAGTCTTCGATGGCTCAAACTACTTATGGTGGAAAATTGTTATGCGTGCTTTTTTTCAAGCTCGTGATTTTCAAACATGGGTACGTGTAAGATTTTATCTTCGTCTAAGAAGTTAGTTTCCAAGGATAAAACAAGACCATTAGAGAAGAATGTATGGTCCAATCGTTTTGATATACAGAGGTCTATGGATTCCTCTCAAAGGGAACATGGTGGACAGATTGTTGTTCACCGCAACACAACTTGATTGTGTTGAGTTGTGTATCTTGTCTTATGTGCCTGATCAAAAGAGACAAGGTTGTGCACCTCTCAGGCTTTAGGAAAAGTTTGGTTCCTTCTTTTCTTAGTTTTGTTATTTGATGCAAAATTGGAATTCCCTGTCTATCAATAAAGGAGGGTTTTCTCGACAATTCTACTCTTTATAGGGTTCAGAGTTGTGCGTGCACGAACCTGTTAAAGGTTGCGTAACCCTACATTCTTTTTTCCTTCTCTGAAACTCTTTCCAAGACTACTTGTTGAGTTTAAATTGTGATTTCCTCTCACAAACCCATATTATATTGGATACTCCAAGCATCATGTCTTCTGATGGAAAAGATGTTAATATGATTGTTAAGCCATCAATCATGAAGGAAAAAGAGAAATCTCTGTTGCCTCCAACCTTGAAAAGAAAAAGAAGGAATGTGAGGAAGCCAAGAGTTGTTTCTTCAAATTCTCAGAAGTTTTCTGATGTTCTTGAAGTGTTGAAGGAGACACGAAAGGAGATTCAACAAATAAAGCCTTTTGTGCTTAAGACTCATGAGATTCAGAAGGCCCTGGTTCGATATCAGTCAAGAAGGTTTATTGATATTAACTCCTATCTACATGAACCTTATGTCCCAATGGCTGTTGACGACAAGGAGTTCGGGGACGATAAAGAAATTTTCAAAGGTCTTAACATCTAGTAAATCTTCTGATGAGAATTTTATTTTCTTGTTTTGTTTAGAAGAATAACTAGAGTTTGGAATAGCCATTATTATGATTACACATAGCTATGTCCAACATTTTCATCTCCATGTTTTTAGGTTTATTGGTTTAAATTCTAAAAAAATTTGGAAGATGATTTTAGCAGTATTAATCTTTATGATTTTATATATTGCAATTTGTTATGGGATATGTGTGTTTGCGTCCGTGAACTATGATTGTCCCATACCTTTTCAAAAGTTAAGTCTTTCATATGTCGTATATATGCATGTATTGATAAAAGAATGAATGAACTTTTGACATTACAAAAGTTTTAAGCCTATTGTATGTCATTATGCAAATATTGATGGAAGATAGGATGAACTTTTGTTTACGAGGATTATGTCTATTATATGTCATTGTGCAAATAGTGATGGAAAATAGAATGAATCCTTGTATATTCCGCAGTATTGATCTTCCCTGATCCATATTTTTATGTATATATTGTGCGGCTCCGTAAGTTCTCTTATGTTGAGCATTTCCGATTAAATTAATCATGGGTTTTCTTGTTGTTAATTTGATTGAGTATTGTTGGATTCAAATTCATATTTGTATGTGATTTGTTATGTCCAAAGAAATCCTTCTTT
Organism: Papaver armeniacum; assembly: GCA_023531295.1. Taxonomy (NCBI): domain Eukaryota; kingdom Viridiplantae; phylum Streptophyta; class Magnoliopsida; order Ranunculales; family Papaveraceae; genus Papaver; species Papaver armeniacum. Next base: position 69,717 of record JAJJWW010010454.1, read on the forward strand.
TCTTGTGAAAGTAAGGTCGCTCTTGTTGTTCTTTCGGGAATGACATTTTATGGGGGAGAGTTCTTAATTGAACTTGTGCTTAATTGCCAAATATTTATGGGGAGTGCGGCTGTGGAATATTATAGGGTTTATCTTGTATCTTTATAAACTCCTTGATGAAAGCATTTAGCTTCGGCTATATGATTGCATCTAAAAAGTTGATATGTGCTTGCTTTTGGTCATGAAATGTCTCTATGGAAATTTCATTAGGATCCCACTAGTTTTCGTACCTTTGCCAATTTTATTAACAAAAAGGGGGAGAATTAATGTGTAGTTCACACTACAAATACATATGGTTTTCGGATCATTATGTAAGGGGAAGTGGTTTCCATGTAAGATGGAGTATTGACTAAGGGGGAGTGATACATATCACCATAGTATTGTTGTCGAAGTTGTGATACAATTGAACTTTGATGTTGTATAATAATACTATGACACTGTGTAACAATGATTGAGAATTCTTGTTTTCTCATTGTTATGGCTACGGATTTTCAACAACGATGATACTAAACTTACAACCTTTGGGATCATTGGATTACTTGGAAGTGACGAAGATTTCGAGTAATGTTGAAGAACCAAGAAGATCAGGCATGTGGAAGAGAAGCTACAAAAGTTTATATTTATTTTTGTATTCCATATGTATTGATAGTTTTGTCACTAAAATTGACAAATGGGGAGATTGTTAGAGCACTACTCGGTCGAACTCGCATGCGTTGCTATCTCAAGCATGTTTGTCAATGTTAGTGATCAAAACTATAAGTCTTGATTTCTAGTCTACTTATAGCTAAGTCTCGGACTAGGATAGAAAGTGTAATTGAGCTCTAGACTCCATGGCGATCATCATACAAGACGAAGAACTACTCAAGGAATGGAACTTCATCGACTAAAAGGTATGTGGAGACTTGAACTTATCTATCACTCAAAAGTCTATCTACTCTATCTCCTATCTTGAGACAAAAGTCGTATTGCTATATAGACTATGATTATACACATTTTCTATTTCGAGCCGAGTTTATCTCGCATATCTATTTCTCGAAATATGTGTTGGTAAGCTTTCGCTTTGGCCAAGTTCATCTTTACTAGTGAAGAAAGTCATATTACGTTTCAATTACTTGAAAATTGCTTTGACGAAAAATGGTTTGTGAATAACAACTATATAACGTCCTCTAAGAATGTTTCAATGATTGAACTGAGAGTTTAGAATATATATATAACCATTGTTGGATATAAACATTGTGTGATAACTCATGCATGTGTAAGTCCTTATTCCTTGAACCAAAGTATGTGTACTTTGCTGATCAGGAAAACCGGAACTAAAGTCCGCGTACCATCGGAAGTTCACGTCCCGTGAAAATCTGCTGGAGTTTGTGAATTAAAAACAAACTTATTTCGGGTACTTAAGTCCGCGTACTTAGGTTGGTTATTTTCTAAAACGGTTATTCGTGAATTTAAACTTATATAAACTAAGGAATGCATATTTGCAAACCGTGGCTATAAAGTTCATGAATCGATTCGAGTGAATCAAATCATTTTTGCTTGGATGTGTCTTGTATACTTCTATAATATCTAAGCAATTAAACAACTCTCTAACTAGTTCATTTGAACTAGTTATGGTAAAGAAGAATATGGTTGATATGAAAGTGCTCATATGGCTAACCATTTGGTTAACTATTGTTGAACCAACTAAATGTACATTTTTGGGTACGGTTACACAAACCTAAAACGTGCATTTCATTTGTGTGTAACAAGCTAAGTTTCGATCTAACGGTTGAAAGATATTAGCTTGAATCTAATCAGGTTTTCATCTAACGGTGGATATTGAATGCTTTATTACCAAGTGTTAGAGCATTGCTCGGTCGAACTCGCATGCGTTTCTATCTCAAGCATGTTTGTCAATATTAGTGATCAAAACTATATGTATTGATTTCTAGTTTACTTATGACTAAGTCTCGGTCTAGGATAGTTTAGTGTAGTTGAGCTCCAGACTCCATGGAGATTATTTTATGAAGATGAAGAACTACTCGAGGAACAAGTGGAACTTCATCCGACAAAAAGGTATGTGGAGACTTGAACTCATATATCACTTAAAAGTCTACTCTATCTCCTACTCTTGAGACAATAGTCGTATAAGTATGATAGTTTTCATACATACACATTTGCTATTTCAAGCCGAGTATACTCGCCTATCTTTTTCTCTAAATATGTGTTGGTGAGCTTTCGCTTTAACCATTTTCATCTTTACCCATGATGAAAGTCATGATGACGTTTCAATCTTGAAAATATCTTTGATGACGATAGTCGTGAATAACGATTGTTATAACATTATAGAAGAATGTTTCAATGATTGAAATGTAGAGTTGAGATTACCAACTATAGATATAAGCATATATAGTGTGTTCGCACATTAGTGTATAAATCCATGTGCCGGAAACCAAGTGCGTGCATATGTGTGCATGCGGTATTGGTGAAGGAGACGGGTTGAGTACGCGTACCCACAGAAGTTTTCATACCGAAAATCTCTGCTTGGAGTTTGTAAGTTTGCAAACTAGTAAACCAGTCACCTTAGGTACGCATACCCGTACGCGTACCCATGGAAGTTTTCGAACCGAAAATTTCTGCTGAGTTTGTAAACTCAAATCCGGTAGTAGCTAATGTACGCATACCCGTACGCATACCCAAGTTGGTTATTTCTCAAATTGGTAGTTCATGAACTTAAAACAATAAATTATAAGGAATGCAATCTTTGCAAACCGTGGCTATATTGTTCATGAATTGATTCAAGTGGATCAAACCGATTTTGCTTCAATTGTGTCTATAAATAAAGACCTAAGCAATTGAACAACTCTTGAACTAGTTCTTATGAGTCATTTGAACTAGTTATGAGAAAGATGAATACGGTTAATATGAAAGTGCTCATATGGCTAACCATTGGTTAACTATTTGTGAACCAACTAAGTGTACACGTTTAGGTACGGTTACTCAAACCTAAATGAATACATTTCATTTGTGTGTGACAAGCTAAGTTTCGATCTAACGGTTGAAAGATATTAGCTTGGTTGAATCACGTTTTATCATCTAACGATGAATATTGAATGCTTTGTTACCAAGGTAACTTAGATTGCAAACCCTGATTTGAAAACTATATAAGGGGAACTCTAGCAACTGGAAAAACTAATCCCCACACCTCCTGTGTGATAATAGTTGGTTTTGCTAGAGTCGATTCTCCTTTAACCTTAGGTTTCTTATCGATATCCTGTAGGTTAACGACTGAAAGACTTCATTGGGATTGTGAAGCCAGGCGAAACTACTTCTCTTGTAGTTGAGCGATCTGATCTTGCCATTTTCTATCATACGAGTTCAATTGAATAATTGACTTGATATTATATCTCTGATAGGGCAAGATAAAAAGAAATCACAAACATCTTCGTCTCATCGTTTGTGATTCCACAATATCTAGTTTCGCTACCATACGATTTAGATTATTGTGAGGTGATTGATAATACTAGGTTGTTCTTCGAGAATATAAGTCCGGGTTATCAATTAGTTCATGTTCACCTTGATTTATCAAAAGACGGAACAAAAACTCATAGGTTTATCTGTGGGAGACACATTTATCTATTATCGTAGACTTTTCTGTGTGATACAAATTTGTTTATTGAAGTCTTCGACTTTGGGTCGTAACAACTCTTAGTTGTGGGTGAGATCAGCTAAGGGGATCAAGCGCGTAGTATCCTGCTGGGATCAGAGACGTAAGGAGTGCAACTGTACCTTGAATCAGTGTGAGATTGATTAGGGTTCAACTACAGTCCAGACAGAAGTTAGTTTGTATTAGGCTAGTGTCTGTAGCGGCTTAATACAATGTGGTGTTCAATCTTGACTAGGTCCCGGGGTTTTTCTGCATTTGCGGTTTCCTCGTTAACAAAACTTCTGGTGTCTGTGTTATTTCTTTTCCGCATTATATTTTGTTATATGATTGAAATATCACAGGTTGTGCGTTGAATCGATTAATTGGGAAATCCAACCTTTGGTTGTTGATTGAAATTGATTGATCCTTGAACATTGGTCTTTGGTACCGTTCAAGTTTTTTCTCTTGTATTCAATTAGACTCGCAGATTTATATTTGCTTGAGTAAGTATTGAATCGAGAAAGTGAGATATAACTCTTTGATATACTTTTATTAAGATTGAGTCTGACTGTCTAGTTGATTCTCTTAAAAGTATATTGGAGTTAGTCCATACAGATTGCTAAGCAAAATATTGGGTGTGGTTGTTGTACCCCCGCTTTTTCAAATCCCAAGATAGATTCTATATCTCAAGTTGCTTCACCTGTTGTGAAGATTTCTTCTTCTCAACTCCTTTGGATCGTAATCCGAAACACTATATATGACTAACTTGTTTCAGTAACCATTCACTTATCAATCTCCAAGATCAAAAGTATTTAATCAGAGATAAGTCAAAGGGTCTTCCGTATAATCAATATATACTCCTTTGTGGTCAAAGATCAACTAAGACAAATTTATTCAAAAATAACCAATCTTACTTTACAAACTATCAAAGCAATTCTAAAAAGATAAACAACTAGATAGATTTCATATTTATACAATAAGCCTGGTATCTATCGAGATAAGTTGCTTGTCTGGATCCCAGTCAATCAAGTGTGCAAGAAGTACCACGAAGATCGGAATACCAAAAATAAAGTCTTCTTCTTCAATTTTCAATCTTCAAAGTACCTGCACAAACAAGTTGATTCCCACTAATGATCGATCACACACATAAAGGAGTCTGTTAATGTTTGATGATCACTAGTCCTATCTTTAGATATCGAATCTAATATATATCTGAAATCGTCAATTCTTGAACTAGTTTGGCAGACTTGCAAAACTTGTTTCATAGTAATAGGATCTCTAGTAGGACCGATCCCTTACCAAGGATTTTTACTAGGACCGGTCCCAAGGATCTCTACTAGGACTGATCCCATTGAGCTCTAGTATAACCGATCCTTAGTTTAACCAAGTTTGCGTTTTTGGTTTGTCTATTACTTTAGGGTTTGCATATATACTAAAAATGAATTTGGTTAAATAGGAAAGTTCAAGAGATGTCGACATAATGTATTTGAACATGTGTTAAACTCTTATTACTCAGTGTTCAAGTATTTCTCTTGATACTCAAGGCGAGATCCCAAAACCGAAATGTTCTAAATATCTTTTAGATATTCGAATTTATATGCTTTCCATATCCCATAGGATAAGCATATCTCTTATAGCTATATAATGGTATATGTTGCATACTAACTAATACTGGTCGTCAACTAAGAGATATTTTAGTACATATATTGGATTACAAGTTTGAAGAAAACAAAACCGAAAATATACATTTGTTGCATATCTTTAGGATTTTGGATTTGGTAATTCCTTGTTATACAAACATGCCTAGGACATGATAAATAGCAGAGCTTGTATTTTTACAAACTCATCCCTTGAATACGTTACTTAATTTTTGGTGTAGGAATCTCACTAGAATATTCTTGAAATACTCATTCCTCTCACCCATACTGCGAATCGTGAGATTTATCTCAAACCTAGCAGTATCCTAATTAAGCAAAATATCTATGTGTATCAAGACATGATGTGAACGATGGAGCGACCGTAGGATGTTTAAAGACTTTGATGGGATCAAATAAGCTCTAGTAGTACCGTTGGTGATAAAACAAGAATTGCATTGTTATTTAGTTTTCGATAATTAAGTTGACTAACGATAAAGTTGAACTTGTTAGATCTAGTTTGTTTATTTTTTGATGATATAAGGTCACTCAAACTAGTTCAAGGATCGACGATTTCAGATCTGCTTTATTGCATCTATATATGAATATAAGAATTTTGATCATCTATTGTTAACAGATTTCGTTACCAAGAGAACTACTTGAGTAGAGAAAAGGAAAGAGATTAGGAACGGAAGCAAGGTTGGAACAAATTAATCAAGGCTAGAATCCAATCATTCTCAAAGTGGAGATCCGTGTGATCGATCACCCATACTACGAATCGTGCTCTCCTCTTGTCTATTCGGCTCCGCAACTCCATGCTTCGACTGTGGTGAAAACTCTAATTCTATTTATCTCAAACCTAGCTTCTAGGGTTTTGAGAGAAGCTATGAATGAGATGACTAGACCTAGAGAAGGAGGAGCGGCGGTTGTTGTTGTTGTTGTTTGTGGTGATGGTGTTGTCGGGGGTAAGGTGAGGTGGTGATGGTGGAGACGGGAGATGGAGAAGGAGGTATGGGAGAGAAGAGCTCTGCTCTGGTTTCTCTGTCGGGTGAAAGAGAAGATGAAAACGAAATGGTAGAGTTGGTCGAGAGGGTATAGGGTTAGGTAGTTTGGGTGTTGAGCGGGCACGGCGAGTGTCGATGGGAAGGCATCGGCGAGCATAGGATCTAGGCGGGAGAAGATACGACGGTCGAGGAGCGGGGCGATTTCTTTGTGGAGCGGAAGTATCAAGACATGATGTGAACGATGGAGCGACCGTAGGATGTAGCTAGACGCGATCCGAACGGCTCGGGATGAACGGGTTCGGATCGGGTCGTGGGTAGCTCTAGCCCATGTCTTCCTTGTTGGGTTGCAACTGTTTCGCGCGCGGGCTTTGGCTTTCTGCTCCATAGATTCTCGACTCCAATTCTTCGCTCTTTTGGCTCCTCAATTTCTCCAAGCTTTATTTATTACCTAAAAACACAAAATTAATTAGTACAAATATTTATTCTTGAAAACAAAGAAAATACGAGAATGCGGGATAATATCGATTTCTAAGCGCAAAATGAGAGTAAAAATGCCAATAAAAAAGGTGTATAAATATGCACTATTTGGCACTCATCACATGATAAATAGCGATGCAACCGTTTAAAGACTTTGATAGGATCAAATAAGCTCTAGTAGTACCGTTGGTGATAAAACAAGAATCGCATTGTTATTTAGTTTTCGATAATTAAGTTGACTAACGATAAAGTTGAACTTGTTAGATCTAGTTTGTTTATTTTTTGATGATATAAGGTCACTCAAACTAGTTCAAGGATCGACGATTTCAGATCTGCTTTATTGCATCTATATATGAATATAAGAATTTTGATCATCTATTGTTAACAGATTTCGTTCCGTGTGATCGATCATAAGTGGAATGAAGTTGTTTGTGCAGGTACTTTGAAGAATGAAAATTCAAGACTATAAGATTTCCTTTTGGTATTTTTATCTTTGTGATAACTTCGTGCACACTTGATTAACTGGGATCCGACAAGTTGTTTATCTCGAATAAAATTTAAAGCTTGTTGTATAAACCGACAATTTATCTTTGTGTTTCTCTTTGAGGTCTACTTTGATAGTTTGTAAACTAAGAATGATTGTTTCGGCAATCTTGATCTTAGTTGATCATATAGAACAAATGAGTTTATATTGATTAAACGAAAAGACCTTAGTACTCAACTTATGACTGATTAACTTTGTTGGCCTTGGAGATTTATAAAGAGGTTACTGAAACAAATTAGTCTTTTATTGTTTCGAATTACTATCTAAAAGAGTTTAGTTGTTGAAGACTTCACAACAAGTGAAGCGACTTGAGATAGTAGACTTTATCTTAGGATTTACGTGCGTATACCAGATTGGTTGTAGGCATAGAGATAATGGAGGATTAGAGTTAGTTTACTTGGTCTCAACTATATGAATTTGTAGTGGTATTTGTATAGCGACTTAATTTTGAGAGTATTCAAAAATGGATTAGGTCCGAGGATTTTTAAGCCTTGCGGTGTTCCTCGTTAAAAAAATCTTGTGTGTCGTGTGGTTTACTTTACATTATTATTATATTGCTTCATCTTTATAATTAAAGTAAATACACTTGTACGTTAATCAAACACTTAGTTTGATCCCATAGATTGGTTTGTTTTAGAACTTACGCTATATACCAAGTAAACATCTTGTTTAAGTAATCTCCTTGAAAGTTTGTGTCTGTAAGGTGTGTCTTGCATAGGTTGATATTGTTAGAGCATTGCTCGATGGAACCCACAAGTTTTGATATCTCAAACTTGTTGTCAATGCTAGGTGATCAAAAGTATATATTGATTCCTAGTCTACTAAGTCAAGTCTCGGACTAGGATAGAATTTTTGGTTGAGTATCAGACATCACCCTTGAAGATTGAAGATCGACGAAGACCTTTGGAGAACTTCTGTATCAGGTATGTGAAGACTGAACCATTCTATTTTACTATCTCACAATTTTATCTATTGAGATTATGTTGTATGACTTCTAGTAGATTTACAAAGAAGAAGTTACGAGTCAAACTTGTCTTGTGAAGAATCTCAAAATATGATTCTAAGCAAAGATGTTCACCTTAATTAACAATATTAATTCTATGAATTAATTTGTGGATCAATTGAAAATTGCCCATGCAAATGATTTTAACACTTGGAATATTTCAACCATCATAAGAGAGAAATATTGAACATACTGATATTTCTACTAAGGGTAGGTTGGCAAACCAATTTTCAAACCATAGATATTGAGTTTCAAAAATACAGGAAGGTTGGAGAACCAGTTCGCAAACCGCAAGTTCAGTTGGGAACAGTTCACGAACCCGGTTAGCAAACCGTGGTGAACTGAAATTTCAAAGTTGGGATAATAGGCTAATAGTTGGCGAACCCTGTTCACGAACCATTGTCAACTGAGTTCGGAAGTATTGTAGGGTTGGCGAACTCGGTTCACGAACCGTTGTACTCTGACTCCTGAACAAGCCCTGCGGTTGGAAAACCGTTGTACCAACTGTCCCAGTTTACATTTTAGTAAATGCTCAAAGACTTATTTTCATAATATGTTTAGCATTACTAGAACTCTCTTAAACACTTCTAAGACTTCATTAATCACTTAAAAACTTATGTGTGTGCATCATGATTAAACTCTTAAGTGTTTGAATGGATATCAAATTGCTTTTAGTTCATTGGCTAACTTGACAAACTGAATGGTCATTATACACGGTTCAGTAACCAAACCTAAATGTATACTCTTTTATTGTATTTTTCAAGAATAGAGTTTGCTTGATTCTCAAGTTATCTTAGCTTGAATTCTAAGCAACCCCTGGTCTTGTAAAAACTATAAATAGAGATGCTCTTTCAACTGGGAAAATCAATCCCTGATACATTGTGTCTTAGTTGATTCTAGAGTCGTCCTCTATTGACCTAGGTTTCCTCTGAGAAACATAATTAGGTCTTCGACTAAAATATTTTGCTTTGGGGATCCGTGAAGCCAGGTCCGACTATCTTTACCTTGATAGTTCGTGAATCCTGATCTTGCTTTTCTGTTATCGAGATTCTCGTATTCTCTTTCAGGCAAGATAAATAGAAATTATAAAGTTCTCTTCGTCTCAGACTTTGTGATTTCTCAAGATAGATATCTGAAAATTGATCTTAGTTGATCTTTTGAAGATTGTTCTTGAGAGGTGGTTAAGAATCTAGGCTGCTCTTCGGGAGTCGTAAGCTCCGGATTTGTGAGGTTTGCTAGCTTTGTCTATTGCAAACATATTTCCACACCTTGATATTTGATCTAAATGGAAATCAAATAGGTTTATATATTAGAGGCAGATTGGTATCAAAAGTCTTCACTGAGGCTGAAGAAATTCTTAGGCTGTAAAGGACGTCATCTAAGGGAATCAAGTGTGTATATCTTTGCGAGGTTCAAGATATATAAGGAGTGTGACTGTAACTAAATCGCTTGGAGGGTGGATTCGGTCTCAACTACATTCCAGTCCGGAGCCTGTAGTACGCTAGTGTCTGTAACAGCTTAATACAGTGTTGTGTTCAAATCTGGACAAGGTCCCGGGGGTTTTCTGCTATTGCGATTTTCTCGTTAACAAAATTTCTGGTGTCTTGTGTTTTTCCTTTTTCGTAATATATTTTTTATCTTTATAATGGATTTGCACAAGTTTGTATGTATGCAATCTAAGTAGATACGTCCGCTTAATTGTAACCGATCACGAGACTTGTTTCTTGTAGAATTCGTATCTTAAAAAATAAATAACAAGTTTAATCACTTGGTAGAATTCCGATTGGATTATTTGGATACGACTAGATTTATCTTGGATATTGATTTTTGAGATCGTCCAAGTACTCTGCTTAACAATCGGGTTCATGAGGCATGTGTTTATACACATACTGATTGAGTATAAATTTAGATATAAACCCTGTATACATATTTTCAAGGATCATTCAGTTGGTCTACTTGATGTTGTATTAAGTTTTGTCTATATAGGTTGTCGAACGAAAAAGTTGGGTGTATTTGTATCCATGCGTTTTCAGATATCGAAAATATTGTGGTGTATTTGGTACCCTCGTCATATCATATATCAAACTATGTGTGTGTAGTTCGGTAGAGAAAACAGTATATTTATAGGATAGTTTCAAAAACTAGCCGTTGGGAGAGTAAATTAATGTAATTGTATTTGCACAAAATTTTGAATTTTAAAGTCGTCGTCATGGTTTACTTTTGCTTACAATGACGACCAATATTAGCCGTCATGATGGTAATGTTAACATCATGCCTACTAGAAGGATGCTTCCATCCAGGAGATGTTCAAATCTGAACACCTTTGGTCGTCATAGTTAAATTTTCATAAAATTACGACTACGGAAAAGTCATCATGGCCGTTATGTTAAGACCATGACGACTAATAGGATGTTTTCGTCCAGGAAAGTGTCAAAGTTAAGCAACATTGGCCGTAACAGTTTGAGTGTTTTATATAGTGACAACTGTTGTGTAGTCGTCGTGATAGAAATTTTTTTACCGTGATGACTAATAGCATGTTTTCTTCCAGGAAAAACTCAAATTCATCCCCTGTAGTCGGCATGATGGTCGTTTATAAAACGACGACTACGCCACGGTCGTCATGGTCGTAATGCTATTACGATGACGACTAATAGCATGTTTTCATCCAGGAAGGGGTCAAGTTTAAGCAATTTTGGTCATGATCATCATCATTACCTCCTCTAGCATCTCGATTTAATTGGCCTTCATCCCAGTGACGACGGCTTCGTATCATTTTGTTCATGGGTTGTAAGTGTTCTCGGTTTTTCCATCTCTCGATGTGTTGCAGTCAAGAGTTTCTCTTTTGCGAGGAGGTTTTTAAGGAGGAGTAATAGATTTCTTTCCTTGCTTATTTTTATGGTACCTAAAGAATAACACAATATACAAGGAATCAATTAAAATTTGCATCCACAAACTACAAATTCTGGAACAATGCAAAGGCAATGTAATTAGTCGTCAAGGCCTATAATCCAACATAATGACGACTAACTATCTTATGGACTTGGTCGTCATGGTTATAGTTTCACAAGCATGGCTACTAATAGCAAAAATGGACACATGAAACATTGGATTTTGGCAGTTGTTGGTCGGCAGGGTCAAAAATGCATCAAAATGGCGACCATCACCTAGTCGTCAAGTTAGGTTTTCAAAACCTTGATGGCTAATTACAAAATTAAACACCGGAAAACAAGTTTTTTCTAGCCATTAGTCGGCACGATTTAGATTTTCATAACCAGAAGATCAATCATCACCGTCAACTAGTCGTCAAGGTTTTGGGATGAATATTGTGACGATCCTGTGAATGTTACTTTTAGGGATGAAAAGTCGTCACGATACTCATCTTACGAAGATGACGACTAAAAGTAAACATGAAAACTCATCGAGGTAGATAAAGAGATATCCTGACGACCACATTACTACATTGGATTTTTCAGACCTAATTTGGCATTCAAACAACAAAATAAAGTAGGGGATTGAGTTGATATTATCGCTTACTTTCTCAATCTTGCCATTTATTTGGTTTCTTCACTTCCAAAGATTTCTTCTTTCACCAATTGATTTTTTTATTTTCCGTTTGTTATGTTTGCATCGCCTTTCCAATTTCTGGGTCGGGACATTTAAGGTTTCTAATAGTTTGTTTGATGCACTTCTCCATCCTTAAAGATTAATCGACGATGATATTTTCGTATCGACGATTACGACAAATTAACCAACAAATTTTTTTCGTTTGAATGATGGTAAAATATGGGAATTGGTTCTATGAAAATGAAATGAAATTGATATTAGGAGATGAATGGCATTAGTTTTAAATTAGAATTGGAAGTATATTTCAAAACTTTGCCGTTTTTAACATTCCTTAGCTTCAAAGTTTACTTAAATTTCTATATACCCCAACTAGTTCTGGTATCACCCCCAATCCGAGGTAAATACAGTACGCAAAATTAAATAAATAATAAAATTCATCAGCTTACCGCTGGTGTAAGCGCCACTGGTCAGGTTCGAGTTCATTTAGAAGCTATCATTGTAGATAGGTGAGTCAACTACCAACTCGGTCTGATTCAGATCGGATCAGGCTGTGTGAGTTGGACTACTAGTCAGACAAAATATGGCCGAATAATCGTGATTAGATATAAATTTGACATGTGTACTGGCTCAAGGCCCAAGCCTAAAAAAAAGAACCGTTTTTTGGGACTACTCAAAAATGGTGGGAGACTACTTTGTGATAGAAATGTCTACCCTATACTTATAAGGGGTGTCCTAAAGTGTGGAAATGACTAACCTACCCTTCACCTATATATATAATCACCTCCTCTCATCACCACCACCTATATATATATAACCACCTCCTCCCATCACCACCGCCGCTCACCACCACCGACCACCTCAAATCACCACCACCGCCACCTCTATATATAGCTTAATTTAAATCATTAACAAATCAAAATCAAAATTATAACAAACCCATTACTTTTCATTCGTTTTCCGTTGAAAAAATGAGAAGTAATCATCAAAATGAATTGAAAATGGAAGTTACAGAGAGAAGTTCGGCTAGGAATTATGTGAAAAATTTTGTCGAACTAGCCGAACTCAACTTTAATGGAGGTTTTTGTTTTCAGAGAAAAATTCGGTTACGTCGAAAAAAAAGGTCCAAGCCGAACTCATAGTTCGGTTACGCATAAAAAGTTACGTTACGCAAAAGTTCGGTTACATTGCAATTTTTTCTCCTAACCGAACTTTTCTCTGAAAAACCTGCATATTGAGTTCGGTTACGTCGCAATTTTTTTTCCTAGACGAACTCCTAGTTCGGTTACGTCGCAGTTTTCTTCTCCTAACCGAACTTTTCTCTGAAAGAAAAAACTCCATGAAAGGTCGAGTTCGGCTTTGTGTTTTCGAAATATTAAGTAGAACTACACTTGCATATGAGTTCGGCTACTGTTCTTGATTTCGTAGCCGAACTTTTTTAACCAAACCAAAATTAATTTGTAAATTGTTCATTTTTAGGAATGTTTTGGCCAATTCAAGCACCGTTAACTAAATTTGAAATTTCCATGAGTACCCAAAACATCATACTCTTGTTGTAGCTCTTAAAGAAAAAGATCTTAACTTTTTTTCTTCCAAAACCCTCATTTTCATTATCACCTTCATCTTCATCTACTCCCTCTCAATAATTCTTCTTTGAGGTGGTCGGTAGTGGTGGTGGTCGGTGGTGATGGGAGTAGATGAGAGGGGGTTATATATAGAGGTAGCAGTTAAACAAAATCACCACCACCACCACCGCCGTCTACTCCCTCTCACTAATCCCACAATAAGCCAATTTAATCCCACTAATCATTAATTAACTCACTAATTATCACACTAATTTAATTACCAAGGACAAGTTTGGTATTAGAAAAAAACTTAGATAAGGGGTGACTCATTATAACTTCTAATATCACCCAAAAAAAAATGGAGAGTAGTCCCAAAAAAAAACGGTTCAAAAAAAAAAACATCAGTTCGGAACTTGGGAGTCGTGAATCGTGATATGTTCTATATTTAAAGAACTTAAAATTTTGGCCCCATCATTTGAGGCTGTAGGCCTACTCCATCAGATGCTTTGTTGATATCCTCGTCCGAGACACTACCAAGTTAAAGAAGAGCTCTTTGATTGTTGAAGTTTTGCATTATAGGATATTTCCATCTCTTCCTGCAACAACAAATCCACTATTAAGAAAGTGATGCATAGATTATTATCCAAATGAGCAATTAATACAGTATCAACTAATTGGGGAGCGTCCATGTAATCCCACACAAATGCAAATATGTCCACTAATGACGATACCCACCCACCTTCAGTGCTAACTTAAAATTAACCCATTATCTTGAGGAGAGTTTACACCCCCACTCTCCCACCTATAAGACATGCAACTGGCGTTCACCCACTTTAGAAACAAGTCAAATTCAGTCCGAAAAGCAGTAAGTAGTACGACCCTGATCATGGTTGGAACTCTGATGTGTTCCCCTGTGATATCATACTGCGTCTTAGAAATACAAGTCACCAAATGTTGGTCGCCACTGACCTTGCATCCAAATTTCCTGCTGTCAGATAGCTCTCATTGAATTACTTGATGGTACAACTCGACCAAGGCATATGGTCCTAAAGAATATCTATAGTTGCAACTAATCCTGTTAAATGTATTGTTTCTTGGTGATGTTTGATGTTTCCATCAATACTTTCATCCATCCGAATGTTCCATCATCAACTATTTCAATTTGGCTCTCTAGTACCATGGAGTATATACTGAGCTAAAACAGCCCTTTCAGAGCTTAAATGACAACTATACAGTTTCGTTTACCACACCTCTAGTTTCCCTATAAACCACACTGGACAAAAAGATAACATAGTTAAAAGAAAGACCTTGCAAGATTTCAATAGCGGCTCCAGGAATCTTCTGAAAACATCGACTGATTTACCAAGTGAGGTTCCACCAAATTCTGCCATTAACCAACAGCAAAACCAATCAACAGATTATTACTATTCCCACCAAAAGCAAACATCTACATGAGATTAGCAATTAACATAACAGGTTACTGTTCTTCAAATTAAGTCCCTTTTGGTAGACTAACAAAAAAATAAAAAATGAATCCCAAACGACACTATCCCTCTCCATTCAATTATTTAAGGTGTAATTAACAGAAATATCATCTTAATGACCTTAAAAATGGAGATAGCTAATAAAATGAAGGCTTCTATTCTTGCATACAACGGAGTACGAATAGGATGGTTACATAATTTCTAGCCTTTTCCTCTACAATGAGTATAATTCAGTTGATCTAGAAAGAAAAAGGTTTTGAATAAATAAATATCCTGGTTCTTTCATCACGTACCATTTTCAAGATTATTCCTGTCTGGACTGTTTAGTTCTTTTATAAGCTGCAGGGTAGCAAAAATCAAGGTTAGGAAATTTTTCTTTATAACACAACAATAATTGACCACAAGAAGTCAACAGTTGAATCTAACCCATGTAACAAGGACACTTCACTTTCTGTTTTGTCTGTATAGCTGACAGAGACTGTTTCTGACACTTGTGAAGAACACTTAAGCAAATACCCATCATTAGATGATATATGTGCTTATTGTGTTTACTTGTGCAAAATTGTGTTTGGGCTTTGAACAGAATGTTTTAACATACTTAATAAGTTAATATGGTGCATGTATATGATTATAACCAAAAACAATAACAAAAAAACTACGCACAAATTCTATGCACACCGGTGTTACTGTCCACAATTCATATTTTCAGACTCATCGTGTGTAACACCTGATGCAGTTGTCCCACGTAAACACACATACCCGAACTCTCTATCACCGTCACACTTGCATAGATTTTGGGTGATTATATGATTTTCAGTTTGCCTGTATCGCTTTGGGAGAACTGTAAGTGGGGTTCAGACTTCAGAAGCTACACTAGTAGTCTTAACAAAAGAAATTTTTTTTCTTGTTTGTTCTGTATATTACTATAGTGCATATTCTATCTGTGTGGTTTAAGATGAGCACAAACAGCTTTTATTCAATTAAATGAGCTTTTCAGGTGACTGAAGATCTAAAAAGATTCACTTGGTAACATTTTTCATGCTAAATCAAACCACTAAGAGAATTGTTCTCGGATATATATAGTATACTTTTCATTTTTGCAATCGTCAGGTTTGTAGAAGCACTCAGACAGCAAACAAGTATATGCAATGAGAGTCGATGAGTTTGTAATCTAAAGAGAAATAAGAAAACAGACTCCAGATGCAACTCTAATATTCATTTTAGAAAACCCTTATTTATTCTAATAGTGCTCCCAACATCACCAAAGCCAACTTTCGCTTCAACGAGTTAGGCATAAAAAATGTAATATGCTAGGACCGTACTGGTGATATGTATTAATTAGGCTTAAGTACAAACTAATGATTTAAGTTCATTCTTGATTGATAGTTAAGATTGCTAATTTGCCCAAGGTTGGGTGCTTTGGTTTACATACTTTTACCGCTTAGTGATTCTACTTCATTGTCAACATACTCATCCTCCTATGATGTGGCACAGATGTATGCAGTAACAACACGACCTTAATTACTTGGATATCCCAAGAACTGAATTGTGAAAAGAAATACTTCCAAGCTTACCGTAGAAAGTGTAGGTACTGCCGTATGATCGAATTCCTCGCATTTTTTAGGATCAATCGGTACACATACACGTCCTGTTAAACAACAAGATTTTACTATTGATAAATTCGAACCATACAGAATAATGAGAAAAATGCTAGATATGGTCATGTAAAAGCATAAAGAGGAAGACAATTATATGCGCCGTATATATATATACTCTTTTTGCCTGGTCACAATGATACACCGGATGACCTATCACTAGCTTCTTTTGCCTGCTAAAGTAGGAGTAGTAGAAATGTAAATAATTTTAGAAGTATTGACTATTAACCAACATTAGCCAGTGAGCATTCCATTCTCAACTTAGTCACATCACCACAGTTTTGATGCTATTTTTCTTATAAAAAAAATGATATGCCAATGCTTTTGCTTGAATACATGGGAGAAAGAGCCCTATCTGTTTGTGTGAGATGTGGATAGATACCGCAATTCTCAACTTAGTCACATCACCCACAAATTTTACGTTATTTTTCTTATAAAAAAAAATGAGATGTCAATGCTTTTGTTTTGAATACATGGGATATGTGTGAGCTGTGAATAGCTACTGCATTAGGACATGTCAGTTGCCGTCTGGGAAGAGGGTAAGGTGGCTTATCAAGTATACTGTATACCACTTGAGGCTGAGATTTGGCCACCTAAGCTGGACCAATAAAACTGTTGGGTAGCAGTAGCACCTTAATATCACTGGATGCTAAATTGTCTCATGCTTTGACCAGGTGTTGTTATCTCTAGCGCTAATTAGACAATAATCTTTGTGCACCCCTTCGTTCTATGTATTTATTCAAGCACAACCTAGTGCCAAGGATAGGAAACTAGAGTAAGTTATGGTAACAAAGAATATTAACACTCCCAACAGTCCTTTGTGGAGGTTTAGACTTAAGAAGGACAAGCTGATTCAAGCCAAAAGGTTTTTCAGGAAAACCCCTTTGAATTAATCTACAGTTCATGATGCTCCATCTGACCTGTTTTGGGGTGGACGCAGAATGGTGCCTTCAGCAAATGATTTGTAAGTTTCGTAACCTGGAGATGAAACCAAATCAAAAGTCAGGTGCAGAACGAGAATAGATCTATAAAATAGAAGGAAAACGTACAGTTTCGCACCCCCATGTCAAGCCTTGGGTAGGTATAAGAAAAAACTATTTCTTCGACACACCTACGAAGCCACTGCACATTTAACACGAAAAACGATCAAGAAAATGTGATTGTAAGTGCAGTATAAAATGAAAACCACTGGGAATCATTTTGTAGCTTATACATATATATGCAAAGAAAGAAATCTGAAACCTTCGTAGTGTCCACAATAATGAAACCGACTTTCAAAATTCAGCAATGAAATATAACAATTTATCTTTGATTTATTGATTTTTATAGATATTAATACTAAGTCACCATTTTTTTACATGAGCATAATACTTATAGAATTTTGTCTTTTTATAACAAGTGAATACAATATGTATTGGTTACGCTGAGCAAAAAAGATAAGAAAGATATTTGATCTATATGGAAGATATTTGGAGTTTGAGATTTTTAAATTTGCATTTCAGTTAGGTACTAAAAGATGATCTAAATTTCGAATAGAAGTATAAGCAGCTTATGCTGATTTACGGAAGGCATAAACTTTCTTGATCACCGCATGCCAAAAAAAGCAAATGGTACGGCAATATGATCATCCAATCATGTAGTTCTATAAACCTCAAATCAAACAAGTTTTTCTGAGCATTAGATCTCTTTTCTACAACACAGGGTTTACCATTTGTGTATTATTTTAGTTTCTTTTTAGGGTAGGAATAAGTAGAAACACCATTTTATTGGTCAGTACCTTCTGCTTGCCTGACTGCAGATGAGTTTTTAATTTCTCCCACCGAACACGATTAATATCTTCTTTGGAGTTTGAGGACCGATGATGGTTCCCCAGCCATTCACCCCGAAGCTTAGCTGTAATAGCTGCAAGGATATCGAAAGTATTACTATATAAGAGTCTAACATTTGCAACTTAAGAGGATCCAATTAAAAAAGACTTGGAAAAGACCAACAAGTGTAGCTACGAGATAGTTTGGTTCCATACATTCATCAGGAATCATTTCAAGAATTTTCTCAAATTTCTCCTCTGTTTCAAGTAGACTTTGTCCACAAAGCAATTCCTCTTCAAAGAAGGGTCTCAGTACTTCTTGATATGATCTTCTGCAAAATATGATACTACTTGGTAAAACTTGAAAAGGGAGAAATTAGGAAAAATTCAAAAGAAAACCTATACTTACACCAAAGAAGGATGAAGAGCGGGACCTCCTAAGAAAACTTTCTTACGGCTATTTTCGTTTCCCTGAATTGAAAGAAGAATAAGTTAGGAAGATCCCATAAGATTGATCAGATTCTAACAGAGATTTTTACACATGATACTTAGCCGTATACCACCTTATATACATGAAAATAGTCTGCAATAGCTGCTCTCTGTGCATTGTTTAACCTGCAGGAATAGATGGTATATGTAAACCTTTTAAATAAAGGCGAAGTTTGTATACAATTCAATACTAAAATTTAAATACACCACCTTCTTGCTCGCGAATCGCAAACCCAACAATGAACACCACGCCGACCGCTATATACCCAAAGAATGTGAGTAAAGCCAAAATCCTCTGAAACACAGATGTTTTAAGTAAAAAAAGAGTGTAAGGTCTTCATTTCGCTTTCCATAAAATTCAAAAAAGAAGTATGACATATGAGATAAGAGGAAGAAAAATAATGATCCTACTCATTACCCAATGCTTAGATTAGGTTTCAAATTATGAACAAGGGATTCTGTGTTAAACACTGACACACTGGCCAGATGTTACAGCCTTGCAAAACCTTAACTTTAGTAGCTTGATACTTGCATATAATATGATGCATACACCAAGTTTAGTGGACACACATGCATCAGTAGCGACACCACAATAACAAAATTATATAGGGGGGCAGACAGCATTAACTTCAGAAGAACTTCTATTGAAAAAATATATTGCCAATTAAATAGAATAGCTAACACTGATTAGGTAGCACGAGAGAACCTTTCAAGGGATCAAAGTAACAGACAGGTATTCATTTTATCCTAGTTGTACCACCATGTGCTAAAGAAAGTGTTGTGTATCTCCATTTGCAAACTCACAGAAAGGAAAAGAAGAAGTAAGTTTTCCCGTTTGCCAGAGTAGAAGAAAATTATAATCACTGAGGCAGCACAGGAAGTAGAAAATTTCAATTAGCTTAATGCTTATCAGCTGGAAAGTTCCACTCGTATGAGAAATATACAGCTGCCAAAACTGGATGGTAGTGCCCATCCTATTAGGTCACTATCTGAATTAGGGTACTCCAGAAATAGGACCCGTAATAAAGGGACTTCAAACCCCGCGAGTTCAAGTCTCCTGTTCATTCAACAACACTGAGCATGGGGCTGCTCTTCTAAGATTTTAAATATAATGAATAGCTAATGTAGCAAAGCACTGTGCAGCAACTCCTACCTCTGAGTGCAGAATCAATCACTTTAATAGCAATTGTCATTAATGGCCAGCACTTTGTGCAAATATTAGCACCCGAGCAGCAATATCGAACATCGTCATAATCAGACATATCCTGCAGTGGAATGCAGTTTAAACATTCAAGGCAGTGAATCTAAATGATGTTTTATTTAGAAACAAAGAAGCTCAGCAGCTTACAATATCGAAAACTAACTCCTTCTCCACCGGAGTGAATGCATTCTCACCAGCATACGCATTACGCTTAGCAGGCTGTAGAAAATTTTTAAGTTATAGGCAACAACAATCCTCCAAGATACTTTCACGAGTTAATTGCTCAAAATAAAACACAAACAGTTATTCTTTTCAGTGTTGGAAGGAATTCTGCTTCTCTAATAGAAACTAGTCCACAAAGAAGACTAATAAACCTACATATAGACAGCTCACAGCTGCATACATTTAGAGAGGCCCTATAGTCACTAGGCATATTTCTCCAGATCAAGCTTTGGGCATTATGTTTGCCAGTTATAAGTGAAGTTCAAAGTACTCACTTTAAATGTTAAAATTTATGAGAAGGAAATGAAATCATACGTCTACACTGTATACAGCACCGATATCAATTTTAAATGGGCACTTGCTTTTGATGGAGCTTTCCATCTGAGCAGCATTGTTGAACGATTGGTAACGCAAATATACATCATTCCCCAAGATGAATGAGAATTCCCTTCGTCCAAAGTAAGATAAGTCACAAGCTGGATGCTTCCGATCTAAACCCATAAATACATTAATACAAAAACAAATATCAAATTAAAATGAAGCACTTGTAAAGGAGTATGTATATTCAATGCCATGAGTACTTTATTAAGATTTTCAATACCATTTCCGTAAGACATCCATTTATAGATATCAGCATAAGGAAAAAGCCGCCCTGTAACAACAAAATGATAAGAAATTACATATCGTCAATAACCCTAAACTAACCAGAGACCTAATTAGAAAGAAGGCTTTACAGAAAAAGAATTACCATAATACATTTTCAGCTGGTTGGGATCAAATTCTTCTTGGGCGCACTGCATTAGCGGAAATCCTTGTTGTTCCTTTTCGTCAATCATCATATCATCTCTATCATTCTCAATTTCTTCTTTCGTCATTTTCTGGAGTTCAAAATAACCCTAAATCAGTAAAGAACGATTCCAAACTAACCCAAACCCTTCTTTTTTTTCAAAAATTTACATACAATCGAAACTTAAGAAATTCGAATTAAAAGAAAACCCTAACATAATTGAATGGAATTTTAAAGTAATAAATTTCTTTAAAGAACTGATATAAACATTTTCCAGAAACAAACCGTACAGACAAAAGTAAAAATGGAGAGAAACTCACCAGTTTAACAATGATGGTTACGACTTATTAGCTGATCTTGCTGTGCGTTTGTGCCTCGTTAAATTTTATGGTGTTCTTAGAGAGATAATGGCGGGAAAGATATATATGGATCCAAAATTTGGCGGGAAACTTATAAGAGTCGGTAGATTTTTTAATGGGGTTTTTAGGCTAAGGCCCGACCCATGGGTAACCCATAATATGAGGCCCTTAATTAAAAGAAGTTTAAATCTAGGCCCCGAGTTATTAAAAGACATTCATGCCCTTTTATATATTGTCAGGCCCCAAATTAAATAAAATTTAAATTTAAGCCCAAAATTATTAAATCTAGGCCCAAAATTATTAAAGTATAGTGTGAATGTGTAAACAGAAGTTACACATGCATATGGCATGTGTATCCAGAAGTTACACATCCTTATGCCATGTGTAATGCAAAGTTACACATCAAAAAAATAGACATCAAAAAGAATGTATATAAAAAATACATGTATTACTTTAATATTCATTTACAATAATTTCATAGCATGTGTAACTAGAAGTTACACACGCTTCTGTCTAGTGTAATTGAGAGTTACATATGCATCTATCTAGTGTAATTGAGAGTTACACATGCATCTGATTTGTGTATTCAACGTCAACTCCAATTCCAGCGAGACCATTATCACATTTAAACAATCAGCTTTTATGAAGTTATCTGAAACGATATATAACAACAAGCAATCGTATTTATAAGATTAAAATGAGCAGTACGTACAACAATGTATATTTAGTTTCACCTACACGAAATCACATTCTATCACAAGGAGATGTGAAATCAAGTAATTAAAAACCGAGAGCTTAAGAAACAACTTTTTTGCAGTAAGAATTCAATTTTTTTGCAAACTCAAAACAAGTGCTCATCAAACACACCAAAGTATAAGCATATGCAACATATACACATCCACATAGCATGTGTAACTCATAATTACACATTCAATTAGCATGTGTAATTTATAGTTACACATCCAATTAGCATGTGTAACCAGCAGTTACACATCCATAAAGCTTGTGTAACTGGCATGCGTAATTTTTTGGTTACAAGGTTTGTTCAATTTAGCATGTGTAATTAAAAGATACTCATGCGTCTGTCTAGTGTAATTCAGAGTTACACATGCATCCTACTTGTGTAGCAGTTACACAAGCATATAACATGTGTAACTAGCAGTTACACATGCATCCTACTTGTGTAATATGAATAAATGCGCAGTCTAGACATATAATTTGAAACTAAAAACAACAAGAGAGGGATCTAAAAAGGTGTACTAGCAAGCAAAGAAATGTCATCTTCCCTGTACCGTTTTCACCAAGCATAACTACAATCTAAGGATCAACAAACTCTCCCTCCATGATATGAAGCTCAAATTTTCCTATCTGTAATACGAAGTTAACGTCGGAAGATGAGGTCAATTCATGAACTATCGCATCCTTGAAAAGGTGGTTAAACAATAAAGACTTCAAACACATATGTAAACGGGAAAATAAACAGCCCAATTAGAAGCTTCACCAATACTTTTCTCATACATTAAGACAACTGAAAGTCCTAATGATTCAGCTAATCCAGATTCTTCAATTATGTCTTTAGTTAATGATATTTCATTAGTTAAACAAGCATTTATATGTATAATAACAACTAAATCTCATTCGTTTAAATCAAATATGGCTTTTACTGAAATCGAATCTTAAGCGTAGCATAAGCGAAATCAAATAATTACCTATGACTGTCACCACCACTTTCTAGCAAACGATCATCATCATGCATATAACATAGAATTTATATCCTATCCAATTAGAAACTTACCTACAATGAGGAAACAACTTGCATGTCAACAAAAGAGATGTTACTTAGATACTCAAAAGTTGAAGCACTTAACTACGTTACTTAGATACTCAACATTGAATCCTTTTAATCCATAGAAATATCAAATCTAATAGCATATTCACAACATTATCAATACATCCACTCACCAACAACATTTATGGATGCAATTTCAGCACCATTAGTGTGTCAACATTCTTCTTCACTTGGTCCTCAGTTCCATTCTGAAATTCCACAATTACTCAATTATGAATTCCACCTCCTACTCCTCATTTCAACATTTCAACGCCAACTCCAATTACAGGGAGACCATCCTACAAAAATACCACAAAAATAAGCAGTCAACTTTATTGAGTTATTGGCAACCTTAAGAGTAACAAAAAATAATAAGGTTTTATGAGATTAAAAAGGACAATACACATAACAATGTGTAACCAGTTTTACATGCACTTGACTAGTGTAAATAAGAGTTACACATGTATATGACTAGTGTAACTGGGAGTTACAAATGCATCTGAATAGTGTAACTGAGAGTTACACATGCAATTCAGAGATGTGTAGACGCAAGTTACACATGCAATTTGGATGTGTAGACGAAAGTTACACATGTTGTGCATAATCATCATAATGAGAAAATTGAAGCACAATGAGCAACTCTATAGCTTCAGTACCACTACCAGCATCACCACCGCTCCAACTTTCACTATCACAAGATATGAACTGAAAATTGAAGCACAATGAACAACTATCGATTAGATACACATTTTCCATTTAAAACACGGATGATTAAATAAGAACGAAAATGCAAAGTCGATGAAAGTTAAATCATTTCGGACGGGTAATACTAATGAAATTATATTGAGTTCAAATCGAGTTTGTATTTTCAATCAGAATTATAGATTCCGAGATAAATCAAATCTCACTAAAAAACCCTAAAAAAAAATTGTTAAATTTTTTCATAATTTTCATCTCAAAAGAGAGATTAAGATGAGATACTAATAGATCTAAACTCCAATCATGATTTGAATAAGGTTCTCAAGATGAAATCGAATTAAATAGGTTTTTGAAATCAAAAATTCCATAGCTATGATGAAATTAACATAATAGTAATAGATTAACTTATCTGTTGGATCACCTATGTGGATTGAATCTTCGTTCTCGGTTGTTGTTAAGGATTTCCATCGACTTTTTTCCTCTGTTTGAATTAAATCTTGAAGAACATACACTGTTGATGTTGATTTTAGGTTTCAAAGATGCTATGAACGAATCGAAATAACGATCTTCGTTCTCTTTTAAATAAAACGAATCAATCAACACAAATCTCTGCAAAAAACAAAAACAAAAATAGATCTGAAAAAAATACTCTCGCCAGAGCCGAGAAAGAAAGAGAATGGAGAAGAGAGAGAAAGTGAAAATCGAAATGAAATATCTGATAATAATTATTAGTTATAATTACATATATATATACTAAAGGGTAGTCGTGGTATCATTGGAATTATTATGGATAATATTCTTATTATTAAGCCCTGAATTCTAAAGTTTTGGGCCTAGAAATATCAAAATGTGAAAGAATGGAGTTGATAGTGAAGGATCCATTTTGTGGGGTTTCTATATGTTGAACCCATATAGTAAGGGGGTTATAGTATTTTTCACTTTTTTAATATTATCTTTGTTTATTATTATTATTTTTGGTATTAAAAGGAAAAAAAAAAGGAAAAGCTAAATGATTTGCTGCATTCCAGAGAGTAGGAATTTCATGAGCAGTCATTTAGCTTGGACTTGGACGGTGTTGGAGAATGTATTATTAACCGCTAGAGCCGAGTAACTCGTACTCATAGCCTGTTTGGATAGCACATCAGAAATAGCTTTTCGGCTTCTAAAAGTCGAAAAGTCATAAATCAAGTTGGGTTAAATTTCAAAACGACTTTTAGAAGTCGAAAAGTTAACTTCTTGTGAAGCAAAATAGTTTTGTTTTTGACTTTTGCTTCTGACATCAACTTCTGGAGAAGCAAAAGTCAGAAGCAGATTTGTATCAAAACTTGCTATCAATGACGGATGGAAGATTTACTAATCCTGGGTCAAAATCAATTAAACGGATATTTTCAATTTCTTTATACCAAATTTGCCCCCACCAATGGCTAAAGTTACAAGAAAGTTAAACATATAAAAACAAGTGGGATCTATATACCCATTTGTCTCGCTATGGCTCCGTCGCTGGCCGATTCGGCATTTTTGTTGTAAAATTGCTTTAAAATAGAGGATGAAAATAATTAGAGAGGTTGTAATTCTGGCTTCAAGGCTCAAAAAGATCCTTTTAGACGATTATTTTGACCCTTCCAATCAAATTGGCGATTACAAAAGGGTATGTGAAATAATACTTTTTGGATAAAATGAAGCCACATAACAACATAATTGGATTCAAGGTTTGTACTAGAGCTGTCAATGGGTTCGGGTCCTTGCGGGTACCGTAGGACCCAGAACCGGACCCTATTATTTTAGTCGGTTCCGGGTCTTAGCGGTTCCGGGTCCGGTTCCCAATTCCATAGGGCCAGAACCGGACCCAATAACAATTGCGGGTAATTTTCGGGTCCGGGAATTTATCGGGTATCAAATATCAGGAATTCTTTACATAATTTTCTAAGATATATGACGCTTTTGAGATAGGCATGAGCCCATAATAATTAACCCCATCCCGAAATAAGTGAACAACAGCTCCAAAAATAATTATACCCGGTCTTTATCTTCCACATCCTAATGACGCCGCCATCAACCAAAAACTAGCAGCACCTCCATGGCTTCATCCATTTTCAAGCTCACACATGAAAAAAAATAGATAAACAATCTAACCAATTAACTCTTTATATTATAAAGACTAAAAAATCTAATAACGAAATCATACGCCAGAAAAAACAACATCCATAATCAAGACGTTGGATTTGCAGTAACTTAAAAATCCAATTAATTTATTCAGATCCACGAAGAAATGCTATATATAAAAATCCACAGAGAAGTTTACAACAAAATTATATATTGTGTAACTAGCTAGTATTCCACATATACGTTCAATGGAGTCTAACTAGTATTCCACAATTCATCCACTACCCATTTTTTTTATTTTTTTTTTCCATCTTTGGGTACTTGAGACTTCATGCTTAAACCCATCTCCAGAAAAGAAAAATAGAAAACGAAAAATCCTTGAGAAAAGACAAGAACCCAAGTGAAATTAAGACGAGTAAACTCAAGTTTTAACAAAAGATGGGTCTATGAAATTTTTATTTACGCCATGAGCTTGTGGGAAAGATAACAGAGAGAGACTTTCTCAGACAGAACGATAGAAAGTGTCAAGTTTTGGAGACTAGATTGTCTAGTTATATCATATGCAGGAAGTTAACGAGGCAACACGTGCATTTATTGTGACGCATGGTTACTTTCTGATGTTTTATATACATTTTGACCGGGTACCCGAGAACCGTGGGTACCCGTCGGGTAGACCCGATAAATACCTGATACAAAACGGTTCCTTAATGGGTATACCCGACATGTAATGAAACTGCTAATGGGTCCAATATGAGGGCCCAGACCCGGACCCTAATGAGACGGGTCCGGTCCAGTTCCGAGTAAATGGGTACCCATTGACAGCCCTAGTTTGTACCCCTTGATCCAACCACGGATAAACAATATTAAGTTCATGATGTTATTTATTGAGAAGAAGAAAATCAGAGAGTTTTGATGTGTTTGAAAGAGAGAACATCTTCATTATACATATGGAAATTGATGTCTATTGGAGATGCCTCTTCATCTCCAACAAACGCCCTCAAGAGGCAATGATGATGGCTTATGGAGGAGATGTGCCTGTTCAAATTTGAAATAAAATTTGAATTAGGTTTCTTAATGACCAGAAAAACATATTTTTCTGATAAGATATTCGCCTCCTATTGTAACGGTAAAGACTTATTTTCCCCCTATTTCATAAAAGTTGTGTTTTTTTCATTTTAAATATTTATTCAATAACAGTTGATACTCAGTGCAATATTTTTTATTTTAATTAATTATTGTCATTAAATTTTAGTATAATGGGCAAACGACGAGGATTGAACTCGCGCGTGGTGGATTCACAATCCACTGCCTTGATTCACTTGGCTACATCCGCCTCCTAATATTTAAATTTTATCACTTAAGGTTGGATATTTGAGTAGGTATCTATTACTTTTATTAATACTTAGATAAGTATAATTATATTACGCCAAAAAAAAATAAATATGTATAGGGTACTCGTATGTATAACTCAATGGTCATGTATATATCTATACGTAGGTACTTGGAAATGTTTTTAAATATTCATGCCATAGGTTGAAAAGAATGTTGTTTATAAGTTTTACTATTTTGTTATGGGATATTTAACGTTTGGTACCCAACAAATGACCAGTACCTAGCTTTGGTACATAATATTTGAAATATTAAGGTTTGGTACCTAAACCCAACGTTGACCGTCAAATACTAGGTTTGACCTAACATTTTTAAAAAAATTAATTGTTTAATTTTAATTTTATTAATTATTATTCGATTTTCCATATTTGCCCCTAATCTGTGTACCCGATTCTTTTTTAGTACCGACGTCTCCCACTTCCTCATCGTCTCTCTCCCTCTTCCTCATCTCTCTTTCTAGAGTACTCCTCTTCCTAATCTCTGAACTCTGCACCTTAATCTCCCGTAACTAAAATTGATAAGTTGAGATATTAAAATATCCCCAAATCTCGCTGCCAGACCAGTCTGGTTCCAAAAATCTCATCATCTATTCTTTTTCTCAAACCCTAGTAAAATCTCCAAACTTCAATTCCCAAATTTCAGTCCTTACATCATCAAGAACAATAGAGGATGAAAAGACAACAACAAAGCAATAATTGATGTAAAATGTTCATTAATAACAAAATTTTGTGTTTAGTCTTGGTTTGATAACTTCTCCGGCTATTTAATCCTATTCTATACGCGACCAGCAAGGAGTGTTCCTCTTGTTATTCAACAGCACGAGTAGAAAAAATTGGAGAATGGGTATAACAAAGTTACCATAGAACGGTGGTTGTACTCAATTTAGGAAAAGTGAAAAAAAAAGAGAAGAAAGCTGGTTGCTTTCATTACCATCAGAGATGTGCTTGATCTTGACGGATGTGATGAATATTGATTTAAAGTATGGTGCAATGGGTTTTTAAATCAGTTGGAAGTCATGGGTCGTGAGTGATATTGATTTTTCAAAACATGAAATCAATTGAGTCAGTATTGATTGCTCTCGGTGATTGAGTGGGGCTTCCGCTTCCATCAAGTATAATCATGTTTTGTTTCACCAACTCATTTATTATATGCGATTGGATTCAAATAGTCTTTAGATGAACCCATACCAATTCCTACACTTTCTATGGAATTTGGTGATCGAATTTTTTACTGTAACATATCATTATGTGTTTGCAAATGCCAGATTTTGAAATTAGGATCAGAAGGTTTGCTGGTTAAGTGTAGATAATAATAGATTTATGGGTATAATTGTAAGATCCTAATATTTATTATAAAATCTGAATTTAATACCTAGTCAAAGGTGGACTTTGACGGTCAACGTTGGGTCTAGGTACCAACCCTTAATATTTGAAGTGTTAGGTACCAAAGCTAGGTACTGGTCATTTACGGGGTACCAAACGTTAAATAGCCCTTTTGTTATCCATAATGGTATAACTGGATAAATACCTAAAAGTATCACCTTTTTCTTATTTTCTTATAAATTGTACACACCAAAAAGACCAATTTATTATGATCATAGGGATTACTACGTATTAGAAAAGGTTAGATTGCATTTAAAAGGATTTTACGGTCGTCTACTCCATCTGTTGTGTATTGCGGTTTTTATTGGTTGCTTCCCTAACATGCATTGCAATGCATTTCTCGACTTCTCCTTGTTCTCGTTTTATATCAGACGGTCTAGATGAAGTTGGGAATCTGATGCTTTGGTTTAACGTCGATGTTACTGTATGCATCCGGTGAATTTATTTTTTCCCAGTATTGTTGTGTAAGGCGACTCAGTGTATGGTATGCCGAAACAGAGGTCGACTGCCATTAATTCTACGGGTACTTTTAGTATTATGTCTTTCATGTGCTTTAGAAAATAAAAACAAAGATTATGTTTCCTACTGGCATAGACTTTGTTCCGTTAAATCTGTAGATAATTCTTATTGTTGGAATAATTGCCTTGTCCGTGAGCCGCATCTTTTTGAAGGTGCCATAAAGAAGAGATATGTCGCGTTACCTGTATGCACGAGTATCATGTGAAATTTTTATCCTTATGTGGGTTTGAAAAATTTTATTGGCTTCATCATCCACTCTGATGGTTATTCCTTGGCGTCGCTTTGACCATCTGACTTTTCACGTCTGATATGTGCTAAGTTATCATATCGGTATATTTGACAGATTATGTCTCTGTGCATAATATCATGTTGACCACTCCAGACGTTGTTGATGTTAGACTTGCGTGTCTCGTTTCTGTCGTCACTTGTCTGTATTTCTCCTTGTTAGCTGTATATTTTTCCACTAACGGGTCTTTTCTGTCTATTCTTAACTAAACCATATGTTATAGATGTTAACACTGGTTTTTTTCATGCCCCATGTTTTCGTGGTAGTCGCATATTTTTTTAAAATTCTTGCAGTGGTCCAGTTGTCTCCCCCTCGAGGATCACGACTTACTACATTTCAGGTTGATATTTATTGGAGTGTTCAGCTCCGTGTAGACTCTGTCAAATTATACAAAATAAAAAAAGAAAGGAAAAAATGGTAAACATTTGATCCGTTGAACTTCTGTCATGTGGTCGTTATTAGGGTGGTTTACTGAATGAACCGTGAGGAGTACTGTCATGGGTGTAGTTAGTAATTCTAGGGGTGCCTTAATAAGTTTCCTTTCTTTTTGTAAGAGCCACTATTAGCTGGACACGTGCTAGTCACGGATTGATGCGTCCCGATCGTCCTTACCCTGTTAAAACTGTGTAAGAAGGGAGTGGGTGAGATAAGAAGATATTTTTCAGATAGAACTTTGTTCTCAGGCTGGTCTTTGACCAGATTAATTCTCATTTCCGATTGCTTGTTGTTTCAATTTGTTCAACTATAGAACAATTGGCATCAGAGCCGTTCGAATCTTGTCGCCATGGGAGGACAAGGAGCTCAGACTAATAAGGATTTACAGGATACTCAGAAGAAACAACAAACCCAGATTGATAAAACTAATCAAGATGTGTTAGACATGAAGGAACAATTGAATCAAATTCTTCTGCAACTGCAAAATCTCAATAGCAAGGAAGGTAATCAAGGGGAATCGTTTGTTGCACCAGCAGAAGGAAGTACAGTACCAGTTGTTAACCAAATAGCGGAGAATCGAAGTTTCAACAATTACAATCGATTTCCGAAGCTAGATTTTCCTAGATTCGATGGTACTAATCCTAAAGGGTGGATTCAAAAGTGTGAAAGGTTTTTTCTCCTTCACAATATCAGAGAAGAAACTCAGAAGGTGCAGATGGCAGCGATGCATATGGATGGCAAAGCTGAGAGGTGGATTTCTAACTTACAAACTTTTAGATCTATCTTATGTTGCTTTGAGTTAGCAGAACAAGCTTGTTTGCATTTCGAAAACCCTTCGAATGATAATGTTGTGGGTATGTTTAATAAATTAGCTCATACCACTACAGTGGATGAATTTTTTGATGAATTTGAAGTTGCTAGATCCTTGATAATGAATTTACATCCTGAATTTCCTGAAAGCTACTACGTAATGAGTTTTATTGGGGCTCTCAAAGAAGAAATACAGCATAATGTTCTAATGTTTCACCCTACCACACTCATGAGAGCTTTTACACTAGCCAGACTACAAGAGCAATCCTTACTCCATCAGCAAAAACCTTCAAAACCCACCCCAATTTTTTTTTCCAATTCCTTCTCCTTGGGGAAACCACCTTATCCTTCGACTACTACTCCTAAACCAATCCTTACTCCATTACCACTTCCTCCAGCAACTACCAAACCACCACCACTGCTGCCTAAGCCAACACCCACCCACCCTCCCATCAAGAGGCTCACCCCTGAACAACTCAAAATCCGAAAGGCCCAATGTTTGTGCTATAATTGTGACGAGGTTTATCGACAGGGTCATGTTTGTAAGACCCAACAACTATTTTGGATGGTTACAGAGGGAGATGATGCTGAGGCTACTCTCGAGGATGATGCACACCATGGAGAAGAACTCGATTCACCTTTGAGAGTGATATGGAAGTGTCCCTTAATGCTCTTACTGGCATCAACAGAGGTGATACTATTAGAGTACCGGGTATACTCCATAAACAACATATCTCTGTCTTGATAGATACTGGCAGCACCAACAGCTTTATCGACTCCTCCTTGGTGGACCAATTACACTGCCCTATTACTCCTACCACCAAGATGACAGTTACAGTGGCAAATGGAGACCACACTTTCAGATCTGGCATTTGCAAGTCACTTCAATGGTCACTACAAGGACACATTTTCTCGGGTGACCTCAGAGTACTTCCATTAGGTGGCTGTGATATAGTGCTTGGTATTTGGTAGCTCGACAATTTGGTAATGTCACTTTTAACTTCTCTACTTTGAATGTTTCATTTGTGCATCAAGGTGTTGAGATTACACTCTCTGGGAGTTCGAAACCTCCTAGTCTTAAACAGCTCAGCCACAAGGGTGTTCATAAATTTTTTCAAACCAATCCTCATGGTATCTGCGCTCAACTATTTTCTGTCTCAGACACACCCACTAATGTGTCACATTCTCCTGAAATTACCTCCTTACTACAGGAATTTCAAGATGTTTTTGACCAACCCACTACCTTACCACCTCACAGAAGCCTTGATCACACTATCCCTCTGCAACCCAATTCATCCCCAGTCAATCAACGACCTTATAAATGCCCTTATGTACAAAAAGGAGTCATTGAAGACTTAACTAAGGAAATGTTGCAACAAGGCATCATCCAACCAAGCCACAGTCCATTTGCCTCTCCAATTTTATTGGTCAAGAAGAAGGACAATAGCTGGAGATTATGTGTTGATTATAGAAAACTAAATGACATTACCATTAAAGACAAGTTCCCAATTCCCATAATTGATGAACTATTAGATGAGCTGCATGGTTCTGGAGTCTTCACCAAAATTGACCTCGGGTCAGGGTACCACCAAATTCGATTATTTCCACCTGATATACACAAAACAACATTCAGATCACACCAAGGTCACTATGAGTTCCTTGTTATGCCTTTTGGTCTCACCAATGCCCGTGCAACTTTTCAAGCACTCATGAATGACATATTCAAGCCATTTCTCAGGAAATTCGTCCTAGTTTTTTTTGATGATATTTTGGTATATAGTCCTGACATGAAGTCTCATTTGATTCACCTACAACAAGTACTCTCTGTGTTGAGACAACATCACTTACATGCCAAGCTTTCCAAATGTTGTTTTGCTCAATCTGAATTGGAGTATTTGGGCCACATTATCACACCCCAAGGTGTTGTTGTTGACCCTGCCAAGATCAGCTGTATGACTTCTTGGCCAACATCAACTACTATCAAGGCATTAAGAGGGTTCTTGGGCTTAACTGGCTACTACAGGAAATTTGTCAAAGGTTATGGC
The DNA here is from genome assembly GCA_023531295.1 of Papaver armeniacum. NCBI lineage: Eukaryota > Viridiplantae > Streptophyta > Magnoliopsida > Ranunculales > Papaveraceae > Papaver > Papaver armeniacum. The sequence goes on from JAJJWW010010454.1 coordinate 102,669, forward strand.
AACATCAGCAAACCACTAACTGAGTTGTTAAAGAAGAATGCTTTTCATTTGGTCCTCATTTCTGGCGATGAGGCTTTCACAAAGCTTAAAGCGGCCATGACTTCTACTCCTGTTACGGCACTTCCAGATTTTTCCAAGAAATTCATGTTGGAAACAGATGCTTCGGATAATGGTATTGGGGTTTGTCTTAATGCAAGATGGCGGACCCATTGCTTTTCATAGTAAGCCATTGGGTCCCAAGGCTATGGGATTATCCACTTATGAGAAAGAATTGATGGCCTTTGGGATCAGCGGTAACTAAGTGGAGGCATTATCTGCAAGGCCATCATTTTACAATCAAGACTGATCATGAAAGCTTAAAATTCCTTCTGGAGCAGAAAATTACCACGAGATTGCAAAGCAGAAATGGTGATGAAGTTACTTGGTTTTACTTATGATATTCAATACAAAAAAGGGGTTGACAACAAGGTGGCTGATGCATTATCAAGGAGACCGCCTTCAGATACTCTCCTCCAAGCCATCACACTCTCCAAACCCATCTGGATACAGGAAGTCATTAATAGCTATGTTGATGATTCCAAAGCCCAACAATTGATCTCTCAACTGCTACTCTCCCCCTCTGCCATACCCAACTATACCTAAAAGGATGAGTTAATCAGGTACAAATCCAGACTCCACATTGGCACCGGTAGCAATATCAAAGCCTCTATTTTATCATCCTTGCATTCATCAGCCATTGGAGGCCATTCTGGAATACAAGCTACCTACTACCGAGCCAAACTGCATTTTTTCTGGCCACGAATGCAGCAGGATATAATCTCCATGGTCACAGCCTGTGATGTTTGTCAGAGGAACGAACATGAGCACACTCTCCCTGTTGGGTTATTACAGCCCCTGCCAATTCCTGATCAAGCATGGCAGCACATATCCATGGATTTCATTGAGGGTCTTCCCCAGAGTGATCACAAGGATGTTATTCTAGTAGTGGTTGATCGGTTAACCAAATACATCCATTTCATTGCCCTCAAGCACCCTTACACTGCAGTCTCAGTGGCTAAAGATTTCCTCCACAACATTTTTCGACTACATGGTCTCCCTGCTTCAATCATTTCTGACAGGGATAAAATCTTCACTAGTAATTTCTGGCAGGATCTGTTTCATCACTTGGGCACTTCCCTCAAGCTGAGTACTGCATATCACCCTCAAACAGATGGCCAAACTGAGAGGGTCAATGCTTGTCTGGAAAACTACTTAAGATGTATGACTGGGTTTCAACCAAAGAAATGGTCACAATGGCTAGCACTTGCAGAATGGTGGTACAATACTAGCTACCATACCAGCATCAAGATGTCACCTTTTAAGGCCCTGTATGGTTATGATGCTCCTCACATGGCGTTTCCCAGCACCATTACTACATCTGTAGCTGTTGTGGAGGACTATCTATAACAAAGAGCTGCTATGCTGGACATTCTCAAGGATTCCTTGTCAACTGCCCAGGCCAGAATGAAGTTCTTTGCTGACCAAAAAAGAACTGAGAGAGTGTTTGAAGTGGGAGATTTAGTTTACCTCAAGCTGCAACCCTACAGGCAGGCCTCTGTGTCTCTTCGAAAGAACTTTAAACTCTCATCTAAGTACTATGGCCCTTTCCCTGTCACGGCAAAAGTTGGCCCATTGGCTTACAAGCTTCAGCTTCCACCAGAAGCACGAGTGCACCCTATTTTTCATGTCTCACAACTAAAAATGAAGATTGGCTCTACTCACACTCCTTCTCCAACTCTACCACTGGTGGATCAGGAAGGCCAAGTTATTCTCACTCCTATTTCAGCTCTAGCTTACAGGTCTGATTCCAAAGGTGAACTTCTTATTCCACAGGTTCTGATTCACTGGTCTAATGCCTCTGCCGAAGAAGCCACCTGGGAAGACTTGTCTACCATTGCAGCACACTTCCCTACTTTTGCCCTTGAGGACAAGGTCAATCTGGAGGAGTAGGTATTGTCATGTGGTCGTTATTAGGGTGGTTTACTGAATGAACCGTGAGGAGTATCGTCATGGGTGTAGTTAGTAATTCTAGGGGTGCCTTAATAAGTTTCCTTTCTTTTTGTAAGAGCCACTATTAGCTGGACACGTGCTAGTCACGGATTGATGCGTCCCGATCGTCCTTACCCTGTTAAAACTGTGTAAGAAGGGAGTGGGTGAGATAAGAAGATATTTTTCAGATAGAACTTTGTTCTCATGCTGGTCTTTGACCAGATTAATTCTCATTTCCGATTGCTTGTTGTTTCAATTTGTTCAACTATAGAACATCTTCCTTTTTATTTCAAAAGTTTTTGAATAATACTCCCTCCATCCCACAATAGGTGACCTAGTTCAAGTTTGCATAATTCTTAAAGCAAGGGGGAGAGAGGAGTATTTTCAAGTATTTTTATAAGTATACATTTATGGATAGTAATCAGTAAAAATTTATAAATTATTTATCTCTCAAACTATATCACAGGTATTCGTAAACTTCATGAACCTTCTTATTTAGGAGAGAGAGAGAGTGTCTGCAAACCGTTTCTTCCCGATTCGGCTCAATCATGAGCGGTTCAAAGCAAATCATGCAGGTAGAATGGAAAACATTTGAGATCTCAAAAATCAAGATGGGTAAGATCAATGGAATCCGAGCAGAAGAAAAATGGAAGAAAGGGAAACGATTTTGGATCATATTCTCTTTTGAAATTGGAAGATAAATAAAAGATATTCTTGACAAATTGGTGAGTAAGAAAACTAAAGATGGGGAGAGAAGATGGACCAGAAGAGAAGGTTTATTCTCTTTTCTGATAGAAATCAAGCACAAACAGAGCTTCAGAGGGGATTTTTTGTGGATAGCGCGTCATGATAGCAGTAAGAGGGGGAATAACTCTATTTGTGTTCCAAAAGGATAGGGTGAAGAGGGTTGGTGGAGTTTAGTAAATTATTGGAGATAACAACATAGTCATTCTGGAGATACCCTCTACAAGAGATTTTGGTAAAGATTTAGGATCTAAAACCTCTAACATTAAGTCTAGAATGTCAAGAGTGTTCACTGTCAATATTAAAGGCAATCTAGGTTGGAATAGAGTTGCAAAGTTTGTCGTTACAAAAATGGGGTGGAACGGATTCCTAGATGTAATTCCTTCAGGAGAAAATAGTGTAGTCTTTTATCCAATCTCTGATCAAGAATATATGCAATGTTGGAAACCAATTAAATGGTCAGCAGAAGGTACTCAAATCGAGGCCAAATAAAGAGCAGGCTTTGATGAAACAATTTCACCAGACAAATTAAAAGTTTGTATGTGGTGAGTGAGAATTAATGGTTTGCCGCTTCACTTATGGTCTTATAACAATTTTAAGATCATTGGTGATAAGTAGGTGAACTTGCAGGAATCGACAAGGAAACTTGCTATTGCAACCCAGAGATTTGTAGAATAGCAATCAAAGGCGATCTAAAGCAAATCCCAGTGGCATCAGAAGTTGAGATAGAAGGAAAAATCTTAACTCTGGCTATAATTTGGGAACCGAATTTTGTACAGAGATTATCGCCGATGGTGACTGAATACAGACGACAGTTAGAAGCACTGGATAAATCCCCTTTCAAAATTCAAAATTTGAATCAGAAATGATTTATATCCCGCGGGTTGAATCCCGAGAGAAACAATGGGGTGGGATCCACACTAAACCCACCACCTGCTAAACCACTGGATTGGGAGGGGTTCCACCCCATTGTTTATCTCGGTATAACCCGCGGGATGTGTAGCACTTCCGAATTTGAATTCGACATGGTTAGAACATGTCAGAAGAAATTCAAATAAATATGAGTCCAATCAGCAAGGGTATTTCAGGAATAAGGAGAAACATTTAGTTTCAAATTCAAAAGGGATAAACGGTTTAGTGAGAGGAATAACCAAATTAAAACTACACTCTTTCATAATAGTTATCCGCTGTGAATCTATTTAACCAAGCACTCACTCTTAAAAGAATGAAAACTGCAGGAGCAAAGCTATGACAGGTTGTTATCAGTTGTGATAGTGCGACAGAAGTTGTTGTTGTTGATCATGAAGCAGGTTTGCCTAGTCATTGTGCGAAATTCTTATTTCTTATTGTTTTTGAATTCTTTGTTGTGAATCTTATTCATGCAATCTTAGATTTGTTTTTGTTCTTTTATATATATAATTGTCAACGAAATTGTGAAACATACTGATTTTTGTACCTACTTAAGTGTTGCTGCAATCCATGTATTTAAGAGAAGTTATTCACTTTGTCAAATTATATCCAATATCAGCGCAAAAGTTGATCCCTATAGCAGACAGAACCACCCATCATGTGCTTCCAGCAAAGCTACGATGATGTTCCTTAGTCCTAAGGAACATCTTTCATTCCTTAGAGACCCTTTCTACTGTAATCAAGTTACTCATATATGTAATTGTTTCATTATGCACCACTGAAACTAAGCATTTTATATGCTTGTACCAGTTTCAATGAATACTCCTCCATGATGCTTGGATATGCAGTCAATCCAACCCAAAAAAAAAAAAAAAAAAAAAATGAACCTGACGTGAATCGAACACGCAACCTTCTGATCTGGAGTCAGACGCGCTACCATTGCGCCATAGATCCAATTGTTTGTTAATACGACATCTACTAGTATATGTTCGTATGTTTGTTTCCTCGGTCTTAACCACTAGCAGAAGTAACCCCAAGATAATTGTTGGTTAAATAAATTCAAAATACTTGGGGGTGAAAAATACTTCAACAAGGTAACAGAGTGTATAATTTCAACTTCCTTATCGAGAAGTTTCTTAAAAAGCTAGCTAGCTGGAAAAAAGGTAACTTGTCGCATGCGGGAAGAACAACATTAATTCAGTTTGTACTTGCTCTCATATCTGTTATTATATGGCAACTGTTATTATACCAAAAACCATTCTCAACAAGTTAACTCAGATCATAAGAGACTTTTGGTGGGGTCATAACCGAGACAAGAGAGATATGCACTTTCTCAAATGGGAATGATTTAATCTCCCAAATGAGAAATGAGGCATGAGAATAAGATCCTTGTCAGATCTCAATCAAGCATTATTGGCGAAATTGGCATGAAGATTTTTACTCACTCCGTTCCTAAATAATAGGCTGGTTTTTATAAATAATGTTTCAAAAAAATAGGCTGGTTTCCTAATTGGGAAAGTCAAATGTTACTTTAGTTTTATGGGACCACTTTTCTCTTAACTTCTTTTGATGACAAGTGTCATGTGGACCATTTCACTTTACTTCTTTTGCTGACAAGTGTCATGGGGACCATTTCACTTCACTTCTTTTATTGACAAGTGTCATGAGGACCACTTTCAATGATTAGTTCTCTTAATTTCCTTAATTTTCTCTAAAAACAAAACCAGCTATTAATTAGGAACGAAGGGAGTATATGAGAAGGAGTCTTTATGGGTTCAAATTATGCAGACTAAATATTTGAGAGAAAAATCCTTTTGGGAGGTAAAAAAAAAAAAACCTGGCTTGATTGGGGTATACCCAATATGTTCCCATCCAAGGTATTGTGTTAAGTGGTGTCTGAAAGATGTTAAAAAACCAAATTACCCTTGCTATCAATACCCTGCCGACTGAAACTTGGTTTTGAAAATTTCAAAACCAATTCACCCTGTGAGGTTCATCTGTGATGAAATTGAAAATCAAAATAAAACTAAAAAAAAAATCAAAATTCCAAAATCAAAACAAAACCAAAAAAAAAAAAAAAAGGCTAAGGGATTTGAGATTGGGTATGATTTTGTACCCAATCTCAAACCCCGTATGATCCAAGTCGGCAGGGTGTTTTTTTGGGGATCTTGCCGACTAGTATCAGTCGGCAGGGTATTTTTTTGTCGACCTTGCCGACTTTTCAACTATGAAATTAGCATTTACAGGGTCGGCACGATATTCATCCTTACACCTTGCCGACTATAGTTTAGTCGGTAGGTTATGAAATTAATACCTTGCCGACTAATCATGCATTTGTAACACCTTTCTCTGTATGTCAACAATCCTATAGTCGGCAAGGTATTTTTGTCGACCTTGCCGACTATAAGGTAGCCGGCAAGGTAAAAAATCAATAAGATGCCGACTAGTGAAACATTTACAACAGTCTCATGTGTGTCAAAAATAATAAAGTCGGCATCTTCTTCATTCATCGACCTTGCCGGCCAAAGCTAGTCGGCATTTTCTTCATTCGTCGACCTTGCCGGCCAAAGTTAGTCGGCATTGTCTTCATTCGTCGACCTTGCCGACTTTTCATAGTTTCAGGAAAGTGTTGATTTCTTCTTTAATTTTGAGTATGATTTCATATATCAGCTTTGCAATCCCCTTTTTAGAAGTGTTTGGGTAATATGTTTTCATTTCCGTTGCAAAAAAAAATTCTCAAAACAAATTTTTTTCATCAAAAATCTTCCCACATGAGTTCAATAAAAAACAAAATTTCATAACTTAAATTCATAAGTTTTAATCTACTTAATTAATTCATCTAAACTCAATTAATTAACCTAATCAGAATTTTTAATTTTAATTAAACGAGGGTATATTAGCCATTTTGAAAATACATGGTTAAGGGTGGCCTATTTTTACTTCTAAATGTCTTGGGTTTTGTCTCTTTAGGTATACCCAAATCAAGCCAAGAAAAAAAGTGCTCCACTACGTGGTCAACAATTCTAGACAGCGGATAAATTAGTTCAAAGAAGGTTACACTTGGTTTGTTGGTAATGGACAAGATATCGAAAATTTTCAGATCCCTAGAATTTTTTTGTTCAAGAAAGAGTACCCTACAGAAAATCGGATGCCAACACAAACGCCATTAGAGTTCACCAGCTCATAAACACTTCGACCGGTGAATGGGATATGCCAACCATTTTGCATCTTGTAGATGAGTACACAACTTCTCTAATCCACCAAGTCCAACTCATTTGCCGCAGACATACTCATTTGGAGGTTTACTACTCATGAAGGATTCACTTCACTGTCATTCCAGAAGCTGTTCCAAAACCAATCAAGGTGAATCTTCTAACTTGGGTGAAAATGTTTTCCCTTGGAAGAGATTCTGGCCAGTTAAGAAGATCCCCCCAAAAATAAAAACTTTTGTTTGGAGGGCTTTACAAATGGGCTTGTTGTTGCCCAAAAGAACAGCAGATTTGTTGATGCAGTTTCCCTAAGAACCATTTTTTGGGGACCAGCCTTTTTTTTGGGGACCATTCTTTTATTTTGGGTTAGATATTAGAAGTAAATCTAGGTCACCCCTTATCTAGATATTTATGATAATACCTAAATTACCCTCTGATTATTTTTGGTTAATGATTAGTTAGTGTTAATCAGATTAGTTTTTAGTTTTGTGTGATTAGGGTGGAATGATTTTGAATAAAGATTTGAGATTAAAAAAATCGTGGTATAGTTTAAGAGATAAAGTTTCTAAATTTTTAAAAAGTATAATTGTAAAAAATACTTAAATAGAATTATTGCAAACTACAAGAGAGAAAAGTTAGTTAGTGTGATTAGAAGATTTTGAATAAAGAAGAAAAACATGGAAAAAAAAGAAAAAATTGAAGTGAAGAAGAAAAACATGGAAAAAAAAATTGAGTTCACTAGACTACTATTCAAGTGATGAATTATTTCTTAGATGGTGAATGTATTCTTCCTCAAAGCCAATCTCAAGATGAAAACGATGGATTTTACCAACCACAACCGGAGGAAGACTATTTGGGTACCCAGGTATGCTCTAAACTTAGATAATGTTGGTTGAATTGGTCCAAATTTTCAAAAATATGTGAATTTGTTAAGTAGATTTGGGCTTGTTCGGTTACCTTGTGTGAAGAACATGTAACCGAACTCATCCAAAAGTGTAGTTCGGTTACTTTTTCTAAACACGCAGTTACCGAACTCTCCAATAATGGAGGTTTTGAAGTTCGGTTAACGGACATGTTACCGAACTTTGTAAATAGGATTACGAGTGTTATGTTCGGTTTGGCCGAATGTAACCGAACTTTAGGGTCTATAAGTTCGGTTAGTTTGCAACCAATAGCTACTTAGAACTTATGTAAAATAAGATTGCACATAAGTGTACAAAGTTCGGTTGTTTCGCAAACTTCATACCAACCAATATCTAACCGAACTACACACAATTAGTTAAGAGTTCGGTTTGTCAAGGTTTTTGCGAACAAACCGAACATAGTGGGACAAGTTCGGTTAAATTGAAACTCAACATAGTGGGCAAACTAGCACAGTTCGGTTACATTGGATTTTTTTTTTTTTTTTTTTTTTTTTGTAATATTGGTAAAGTTCGGTTAGAAAATAGTTTTAGCCTTCTTTGCGAACCAACCGAACATAGTGGGCAAAGTTCGGTTAAATCAAAAATCAACATAGTGGGAAAAATAGCACAGTTCGGTTACATTTAATGTTTTTTTTTTTTTTTTTGTAATATTGGTAAAGTTCGGTTAGAAAATAGTTTTAGCCTTCTTTGCGAACCAACCGAACTCTGAGTTCGGTTAAGAAAAAATTAATTCGTGATAACAGAAGTGTTCTTCGTGTTCTTGGTTTTGAGAATGTTCGGTTAGCAAACTAGTTTTTTTAAACTATTCCTAACAGAAAATGCCACTGTAACTTCCATTTAAACCATATTTTGATGACTACTGCTCAAAATTTCAATCAAAAACGAATTAGAAGTAATGGGTTTGTGGGAAAATACTTATGGATAGGTTTGTTTATAAAAGATTGATTAATCAACGATGCAAATTCAATGAATCGACCAGGCTAAAAATTTGATGATTTTGATTAGATTTGTATATGATCAGGGTTAGATGATCATAAATTGATGAAGAAGAGAAGAAGAAAAATTGTAGAATAGAGGAAGAAGAAGTTGTAGATTAGTTATAATTTTAATTAGGTAAAAGAGTAAATATGTTAATGATTTAAATTAAGTTATATATATAAAGGTGGTGGTGGTTGGTGGTGGTGGTAGTCAGAGGTGGTAGTGGTGGGCGGCGGTGGTGGGAGGAGGTGGTGGTTATATATATATAGGTGGTTATTAGGTTAATTTTAAATTAAATTAGGTTAAGGGTGGGTTAGTCATTTTCACACTTTAGGACACCCCTTATAACTATAGGGAAGGTGGCCTAATAAGACCATGGTCCCCTCAAAAAAACCATGGTCCCCAAAAAATGGTTCTTCCCTAAAATGCTTTCTGTGTACCGCTGTAGTTGAAGAATCTCCACAGTTATCTCTTTCTCAACTGGTGCAGAGTTGGTTACATAATAGTAACAATGAATACTCCATCGCATTAGGAGTGTCTATTCTATGGGCCATATGGAAAGTTCGTAACGCCAAAACTTTTGAAAACAAGACGACCAATGTGCAAGGAACTTTAAGCATAGCAAGCTACTGGTTTGATCTCTACTACAACATTAGGATGGATGATCAACTCAACACTACATCTGACAACTCTTATGGGAGTGATAACATGGTCTCGGCTCTTGGACTCCACCACAAAATCCTTCATAAAGATTAGCGTGGACGCCGCATGGAAAAATGTACAGTATGCTTGTGTTGCAGTTGCAAGGAATAGCAACGCACACAACATTGGTGTTGCTACTAGATTTGGTACCTCTGACACTGTAGCTTTTGCCGAGGCTGATGGATACCTACTAGCAGCTGAACTAGCAACCACTATGATGCTAGGACTCTATTATCATTGAAGGAGACGGTGATATAGTTATCACCAGTTTGAATGGAACGACGAGAACTACTCCATGAAAACTCTGGAAGATTAGAGATGACATCAAGAGAATATCAGGCAACTTCAACAACAATGCTTTTGTGTACGTGCCAAAATTGGCTAATGCTGCGGCTCACTCAAATTTACCAGCTTACTCACTGGACTGCCAGCTCAAAGTTAGTCTTTGTTTTCCTTCTCTCTGTATACCAAAAAAAGTATACCAAAAAAAAAAAGTATATATAATTGGCTCAAGACCGGTTTTAACCTATGGAGAAAACGATTTGAACCATAATAGTAAATTTGAAACGGTAAATTTTGACTATGGACCCAATAGAACGGACAAGCTCTGAAGCCTTAAATTGAATCATCTCACGATGGTAAACAATCTAGCTCTCCGGCTGTGAGAGGCTACATTGTAGCTTGACTAGTTTCTTTGGAGCCGAAACTCAATACAAAAACTCAAGCTGCATCAAGTCGACTTAAAGTTGTAGGTTCAACGGTCATATGCACCATCAACATCAGTACCGACAACTTTGTGTTGGAATATTTTCAACTGCGCTATCCAAGGGGGGTCCTGGGGGGCGTAGCCAACAGACGTCATTGATGTCTGATGATGAAGAGACTCATCGTTTCGTGAAGAGAAACCTGTTGGTGAAATGATGTCTATTCCCAACAGATGCGAAAACCTCTATAAATAGCATCTCCCAAAACTCGTTTAAAACATATCGAAAAAACCTTTTCTGTTTTCTCTCTTTCTAAAACATCATCAGAAATTTTGTTTACATGTGTTCTTGATTGGATCAAGGGGTACAAACCTTGAATTCAATTTCTGTTGTAGGGCTTTCTTTGTATCCTAAAGGCATTATTTCACATACCTGTTGTAATCGCCAATTTATTGGGAGGGTAGAAATAATTGTCTAAAAGAAATCTTATGAGCATTGAAAGTTTGGAGTACAACAATCTCTTCCTGTGTTATTTCATCTTCTATTGCAACCCAGCTTTTTCCAACACTTTGGTCCAGAAGTTTTAATAACTAGATCTTCCTCAACCAAGTGTAGTTTACACGGCAGCAAACAGTTCATAGCGTAATTGTAGTGATTACGATGCAACTTTGCCATTTTCCTTGAATTCTCTCACATTTAATTTTGGCATTCGAGTAGATATTGAATTCAAAATTTTGATTTTTGGCATAGTCAAACAAATTGGTTTCTTGTTGCGCCATTATTGCATTAACTAGCTATTTTGTTGTACTGAAAACTAGTTCCCACAGCTAGACTTTAGTTACAGTGAAATCCCAACCACATTCATTTCACCAGTCACCATGATTGCATTACCAACCACAAACATATAGTGTAAACAGAGTGTGAGATATTATTTTTGAAGCATAAAAACATTTTTTTATCATGTGTATTTGTTCTAAATTCAGTAAAGTAATGTTATACAGGATTATTTGGATAAAGAGCAACTTAATTATAGAAATCCAGAGTAATCTCAATTTAGACTTATACACATAATCGCCTCACAAGAACATACTAATAATCTAAAATTACATTAACTAATCACCATTAAGAAACTAATCATTCTAAGAACACTAAAAAACCGGAAAAGAAAACCCCGATTTTAGTCTTCAACCCAAAGAAATCATCTGTAATTATCTTTCTTTTTCTCTGTGTGTGTCTAGTATCTACAATATGATGAAGATCAGAGCTTGGTTTTACTCCGGCACTGTTGTTGACGAACTTTAAGATCAGTAATACCAATTGTAATTTGACAATCTGATGTTATTTGTATAATAAACGGTGAAGAACCACACTCTGCTAGTGAAGTAACAACAATCTTCGATTTCTTATCTAATCTCCCAATTTCAATTTTTGATCTGGAAAAAAAATACATGGGGAGTTCTGCTGTGATTACGGTTTTGTTGTTCCAAGATGAAAAAGAACAGGTGTCACAATGCTATTGGCCTGGCACAGGTGGCTCACCTTTCGTTTGGCACAGAAGATACGGACCCCGGCAGCAAACAGTTCATAGCGTAATTGTAGTGATTACGATGCAACTTTGCCATTTTCCTTGAATTCTCTCACATTTAATTTTGGCATTCGAGTAGATATTGAATTCAAAATTTTGATTTTTGGCATAGTCAAACAAATTGGTTTCTTGTTGCGCCATTATTGCATTAACTAGCTATTTTGTTGTACTGAAAACTAGTTCCCACAGCTAGACTTTAGTTACAGTGAAATCCCAACCACATTCATTTCACCAGTCACCATGATTGCATTACCAACCACAAACATATAGTGTAAACAGAGTGTGAGATATTATTTTTGAAGCATAAAAACATTTTTTTATCATGTGTATTTGTTCTAAATTCAGTAAAGTAATGTTATACAGGATTATTTGGATAAAGAGCAACTTAATTATAGAAATCCAGAGTAATCTCAATTTAGACTTATACACATAATCGCCTCACTAGAACATACTAATAATCTAAAATTACATTAACTAATCACCATTAAGAAACTAATCATTCTAAGAACACTAAAAAACCGGAAAAGAAAACCCCGATTTTAGTCTTCAACCCAAAGAAATCATCTGTAATTATCTTTCTTTTTCTCTGTGTGTGTCTAGTATCTACAATATGATGAAGATCAGAGCTTGGTTTTATTCCGGCACTGTTGTTGACGAACTTTAAGATCAGTAATACCAATTGTAATTTGACAATCTGATGTTGCTACAGCATGTTTCTTAATGAACCCCAAGAATTTCACTCTCCCAGGAATCGTAGTTTTAGTTTGAATCGTAATTTCTCCAGCCGTAACATCACTGATCAAACCACTTAAATCAGACCCAAATTTATCAGCTTCGAGTGTCAATTTAGAATCAATAGTTTCAGAACCTCTTGACGGGATTTCACCAGGATAAACATCTACATCACCAACTTGATTATCTTTATAAAAAACCAAACTTTTTCCTAACCCATGTCTGAAACTAGCATGATTCGGGTTCCGAACAAGTAACTCAATGCTAACTGTGATATTGAGTTCTATTTTGATAGCTGGGAATGAAACTCTTGGTTCTACACCTTCAATTTTTGCTGAGACTAATTCTGTTTTTGGATCTTTTGGTTTGAATACAGTGAAAGCTAAGATTAGAATGATGATAATGAGAGTTAATAAGAAAGCAAGTATGGCCATTGATGCAATGCAACAACATGATCTTCTTTTCTTTGATCTGTTTTGATGTTGTTTCTGGGTTTGTTGTTGTAATATTGGATCATGTGATTTTTCAATATCCATATTTTGGGTTTCACTGGAGACAGGGAGAATAGGGTTTGGAGAGGGATTTGGCAGATTTGCAGAGGATGTAAATTGGGAAAGGAGGAATGGAATACGTGTTTTATTTGGTACGAATAGATTGTTGAGAGAGATAAGGATATGGGCTATAAACAGAGTTACAGAGTGGAGCCTAATACTAATTTAATGCTGGGGAGAACCTGCCAACTAATGGAAAGGGTCGACAGAATTTAATTATGGAACTAGCGCATGCTGTACTCCCGGGAGTTGCAGCAGCATTACGATTCCTATTCATGGTATGAAATTACGGGAGGCTCACGGGTGGAAAAGTAACACGGCCAAAAACGTGTTTTATGGGATTAGAGTTCTGATGTTGCACCATAATACCCTTTCACTGTGGCTTAGGTTCACGGTTGGAAACATGCCGTCAAATCACTTTGTTTGATTTGAAAGCAAAAAGTTTTGGTGCGGATGGCATGTTTATGTCACCACATAATACTATTTCGGTTTTCGGAAAAGAAATACTATCACTTTACATTGTTGCCTAAAAATAAGTCAGATGAAGAAAATGAAAATATCATTTTTCTTGAAACAGAAGGAATATTTTATTTTGAAGTGTTTCCATAACATTTCTACAAGACATTTAACCTTTTAACTCTAAATATGGTGTCTCAATTCGACTATGGAATCATTACAAAAGCAAGAAATACTTTACATGTATGTACCTTATAGTCAAGCTCATTTATTAGTGATTTCAACTTTCTAACGGTGGTGGGATGCTTGGCTAATATGTCTCGGCATACTTTTTGCTCTTTTTCTTTGATTTGTAGTTATTAGAGCAACTGCAGTGGTGCGAGTATAACCAAAGACCAAAGAGGAAAAAAAAGATCAAATTTTGGGTTTAGTCCGTGCTGTGACACAGCGGTAGAAGACTAAATTTGGTGGGGCGTAAATTATAAGTTCTTTGGTGTGGGCGTAAACTTTATGTTCGCCCGTCTATAAAAAAATAAAAAAAAATGGGCGTTGATATAATGTACGCGCGTACACCAGGCGTACATTATATCAACGCCCCATCAAATAAAAAAAAAAAAAAAATGGGCGTAAACTTTAGGTTTGGTGTGGGCGTAAACTTTATGTGCACTTTGGTGTGGGCGTAAACTTTAAGTTAACTTAGGTTTTGAAAGCGAACATTATATCATTCCTCGACTATATTTGGGTTTAGTCTTTGGTCCCAGGCCAAATATACGTCGAATTTGGGTAGAGGTATTTGGTCGATGGTGTCCAAGAACTATTAATTAGGTTCTTTTACCAAATAAATGGGTTTAGTCGCCCACAGCGGTTGCTCTTAGTAGTAGCTAAATAATTCCATGACATAACACCGCATAAAACATGATGGATGGATACTACTTTAGACGCGGTATAAAGCCCAAATAAAATCACTTGGATTTGATCGAGAAATACAGCCTAGCTAGTTTGGTAAACATGTATTATCACAATTAACACGAGTTATGGTTATTTTTGTCAGCTGAATTCAAGGTGTTTTTTTCAATTTTAATACTCATAGGTTCCTATCAGAAGTTTTATAACAAAAGAATATACTGTCCAACGGAATAAAAAGATGCCAGCAAAACAGATAACAAAGTCACCTAGTTTGATTGGGGGCATGGAATTTGATTGGGGCCTTGCGCTAGAGGACAAAAAAGGTCACCCAATCCTAATTTGGGTCGTCCTTAATTTTTTTCTTTCTAAATGGCTAAAATGCCCCTGTGTGATTAGTATTAAGAATTAATTAAGTTGATTAGTGTGGTAAGTGTGTTTAGATTAAAATCTGATTTTGGGATAAAATTTTGGGGAAATTTTATTTTTGGGTTTTTATGTGTTGAGAAGAAGAGGAGGAGTTTTTGAGTGGAAAAACTAGGGTTTTTAGAAATGAGTGATTCAAGTGGAGGGAATGAGGTTGGTGAAGCTTCAAATAACAACCATGATTGTGTTGATGGTTATATTGTCTCAACTAATCCTATGGATTGGATGTTTGATGAAGAAATGTTAATAGAGGAAGCCATGGATAATGGTGCAAATGAAGAACCTATTGCTCAAAAGGAAGGAACCAATCCTCGAAATGAAGAACCCGGAGCTCAAAACAATCAGGTAAACATCTTATACCCTTCGATTCGTCTTAATGGTGCTCCAAGTGGTCGATTCGTGGTCACTATGAAACTATTCAGAGTGAGGGTCGTTAGAGTCGGGTGTTTTATAAACTAACGACTCTTTAAGGTCGTCATTGAATTGACACTACCAATGACGACTTAAACCTGCAACTTTTCCAGGTTATGAAAAATCGTTAGGTTGGTGTGATAAACACTGACGACTCTTTTAACTAGGTCAGAAAGGGTCGTTAATTTTTTTTGTTTACAGACAAACAACTCTAAAACCAAAACTCTCAGTAAATAAAACACTTAGAGTCGTCATATATGTATTCATAGAAGATGACGACCCTATCCAGCCATTTCAAATTTTATGTAGAGTCGTTCGGTGTCTTATTTAATATACTAACGACCCTTGAACTGGATTATCATAATTTTTGATTTCATAGAATTATTTCATTGAATCGTAAAAGGCATACATCTTTCATATCGATACATTGAAGGAAATGAAATACAATAGATAATAACGGTGCACTTATACACTTAATCATAAAGCATGTAATTATACATGGTGCCTTCCAAGATAAAGTAGCAATCGTCGAACTCGAACTTTTTTCCACGAAGCACCTTGTATCGGACATACGCCATCCCCAACTGAAAACCCCAAACAAAAACATAGTTAGTATTGTTGAAAGTTATCGTTAAGTTTGACCTCTTGTTTAAATTCCTTACTCTTATAGCACCCAACATATTGGGCATGGCTTCCCTTACGGCCTTCATTTCTCTTTTGAAAGCATCACATTCCAATTTTATCTCCTCGAACCGTTCCTTGACGAGTTTCAAAGACCTTGAGTTACAATTTCCGTCTAACGCCACAAAAACGATGAATACGCGGTTCCACCAAGCATCCGATGTTTGATCAATGTCTTTTCCTAGATCTTCAAAGTGGTTTGTGACTGTTTTCCAAGCTCTCACGATAGTGCAATTCTCTTCCGAAGTGTAAGTACTGGTCATGGTGTTTCCTCTTCTTTTTCCTCTTGGATAATAAATGAACGAGAATGAATATGAAGGTTGAGAATTATGGTTTGGGTGAAGAAGGGGTGATATGGGTCTCCATTTATAGAGATTAAGGACCCAACAATCACTTTTTTGAATTTTTAACCGTTGCCCGACTCAACCACATTTGGTGAATTCAAAATTCACATTAACTGCTTTAAGGATCGTTATTATATATATTAACCAAGTGACGACTCTTGATGATCAAAAGAGTCGTATATGTGTTTTGTTTACTGACTGACGACTCTACTGTCAAAGAGTCTCCATGTTAAGTGACATTTAGAGTCGTTAATATGTCTTTCTCCAAAAATGACGACTCATGCCAACAATTTCAAACAATCTATAGAGTCGTCACTCGTTTTTTTACAAACCATGACGACCCTTTCTGAACTATAGTTATTGAACCAACATTTGAAGTCATGCATTTTATTGAATCCGAAAAAACATACATGTAGTTGAAATAAAATAGAAGGAAAACACATAAAATTGTCCAATACATTGCGCTAGAAAATCTATACAAGATTAATTATATTGGGCGAATTGCTATTCAACTTCCTCCAAGAGAGTGTAGCAGTCCTCCTGCAAAAACTCATGGCCGTACTTTAATTCGTATTGGCTCCGACCCAAAGTATACTGGAAAAACAATTTTTTAAATAAGTTAGCATTGTTGAATAATCATAACCAAATAAATAATTTTTGATGAAAGGCTTATTGATTCACAAACTTACTCTACTCATTCGAGGTTCGTTGGGCATAGAGTCAGCCCGAGCTTTCAATTCGTCTATCAGCAATACGCATCCATTGTATAAATAAGTGTACCTTTCCATTATCTGCGGGAGCGTCCTCCTTGAACGATTTACGTTTAGTGCTTTGAAAACCTTAAACACACGTTTCCACCAAGCATAGGTGGTTTGATCCAACCCGAGGTAAGGCCCTCTGGTTGGGTCTTCGTTACTGGCCACCCATTGCACCTCCTCAATGGAGTGCTTTGCGAGAGTGGTGTGTGCTCTAACAATAGTAACATCTTCTAGATTATTGAACGGAGTTGGAGCCATTTTTAGTGTTTGAAAGTGATGGGTGACTGATTTAGGAAGATTGAAAGTGATGGGTGACTGATTTAGGAAGATTGAAAGTGATGGGTGAATAAGTTTGGAAGAGATAGGTCTCTATTATAGCAAAAATGTACCCAACGGCTAGTTTTTTTTTAATAAAAAACGGTTACTTCTGCAATAACTGCTCCTACTAGTCAAAGTTACCGTTGATTTTCAAAGTTTGTAATAACTTCGTTCAGAGTCGTCAAGCTAGATATATATACAGTAACGACCCAAGGTGAAAACTGGGCAGAATGGTTTATATTTGGGAATGTAGAGTCGTCTGTGTATAAAGAGGGTCGTCATTTATCGAGGAAAGGGTCGTTGTTCTGCAAAATTAATGTCGACGACTGTTAGTGTCGTTAACCTGTAAATAAATATGACGACTGTTAGGGTCGTCATGTTAACATCTCATATATTGACGACTGTTGAATGATATTTTTTCTTTTCTCTGTAGTTGGTTGTACAGGCGAGCTCTCAACCTGAACCCGTCTCCACTATCGGTCCCGATACCTCCCAACACTATATGACCGATTTGGTACGTTTTTAATGTTTGAATCGATGTATATATTTGTGAAAATTGTTTAATTAGTGTTCGATCATGAACGTGTAATTAGTTTAATGTAGACGTGGAAAACAAAGGCTGAGGTCAATGAATGGATTATTTCCAAGGCAAAAGAGAAGATGTGCGTAGTTGTTCAAAGCAAACACGTTGATTATAAGCAAATGGAGATGGTATGCAAGAGAGCGGGGGATAAGGAAGAAAGTCACAAAGGGAAGAACTACAAGTATAAGAAGAAGAAGACGAGGGTCTACAAAACTTCGTCGAAGAAGATACAATACCCCTTCAGGATTGTTTCAAAAGGCATCATGAAACTCATCTATGGAGGTTTTATAGTATTCCGGATGGTCGTCACAACCATCCTCCACCTATTACTCTTTTAGGGCACCCAACATATGCCAGATTGAAACCACATCAAATGGAAAAGGTCCGGCAGATGAAGCGATGTAGGCCCCTTCAGATCCTAAATGCAATAAGGGCGGAAGATAAGACAAACTTGTATATTATTTCCACAATCTACGCTGCCAAAGCAATGATCAAAGAATCGAATGGGATGGTAGATTAATTATGCAACAATCGAGTGGTTGGCGAGAAAAACTTAACTACGCCATGCAAACAAGGGTGGGTCCGGGCGACAAAGTGACTCATATTTTTCTTGCCCATCCTAGGATGGTGGATTTGGCTCAGTGTTTTTACCAGGTCGTGTTCATAGATGGCACCTATAAGACCAACAAGTATAACATGCCGTTGTTGAACGTGGTTAGTCATACTTCGGATAAGCAATCATTCACCGTGGCATGGTGTTTTATGGAAAAGGAAGAAATAGAGGACTATGTTTGGGTTTTGGAACAAGTTAGGTTGATTCACCGTGGCGAAGAGACACCGCAGGTTATATTTACGGATAGGGATTTTGCAGTAATGAGTGTCGTTCGTCAAGTTTTTCCACTTGCTCAACATTTTCTTTGTACGTGGCACATCCAAATGAATATTTTTTCTAATTGCAAGAATCATATCCAAAATATCAAGCCTGCAAAGGGTAATCAACGTTCCAAGGAGGAAGACGAGCGTCTAAGTAAACTTTCAAAAAAATAGATAGCCGAAGAGAAAAGGAAAGAAAGGGAAAAATATCCTGAAGATGGTGATCTATGGGAGGATTTATGCAAAGATTGGGACCATTTGGCTCATTCGAAGACCGAAGTAAAGTACTATGCAAATCTTCAAAAGTTTATTGATGATTGGAGTACGGATCATAAGAAGGTTGTCGACTATTGCCTAGATACATGGTTGAATCCTTGGAAGGAGAAGTTTGTTTATGCATTGACCAATAAGTACAAGCACTACCAAAATGAGTCCACGAGTATTGCAGAGCAGTCCCATGGACGTTTGAAAAAAATTCTTCAAGAGAACACTGGTGGGGTAGTTACGGTACATGAAGCTATTCACGAGCACGCCGAGGATGATCTTAGCAAGATAGTGACTCAGATGGAGTATAGTAAAGACCGTTTTATGAAGCAATACATGGAAGACAAAGAATTGCTACGTGGGGTTGCACCAAGTATCATGGTGGGCAATAAAGCATATGATGACTGAACTAAACAAATTTCGAGCGAAAGCTTCCAATGGAAAAGTGATTAAATGTAATTGTACAACTGAGACGTGGCTTAGCCTTCCGTGTAAACATAAGCTCGGTGGGTACAAGGTGATCATTCCCATTGAAGATGTCGATCCTTTTTGAAAGCAGCTTTCATTCACCCCAAATCCAACAGGAGCCGATGATGAACAATTTGGAGACCTGGAGATTGGCAAGTATATCAATGAAAAATATCGAAAAATGAATTGTGCAGGAAGACAAATATTGGTTTCTAATTTGTGGCCGACTGCCTGTAAGAGCTTGGGAGTATAAGAAGAGCCAATCAAACAAAAACCACCGGGTATACCGACAACTAAAAAGTCGTTTAGAGAAACCGTGAAAGCGGCCAAGAGTTGCAAAAGTGACCTGTCACGTCATGAGTATGTCTAGGCGGAATATATGGAGTATGAGAACTCTTTCCTACCCAAGGCAAGGGGTCGGCCAAAAAAACAAGATTTGACCCAAAGTGAAATAGAAGTGAAACAAAAGGAATACATGGATGTTGTAGAGCATGTGGTCGGTACCCAGCAAAGCCAAACGAGCGGAATGGTGACGATAAGAGGAATAAAGGGTAATCCGCGCACCCCTAGAGATTCCCAAGGAAGACCACATCGTGTTGCTTACACTTTGTATAAAGAGTATACTTCCTCACGTCATCTTGGATCACCTTTTATCCACCGACGACGTTGACGGCGATGGAAATTGTGGTTACCATGTTGCAACGGAACAATTAGGGCATTTCGACGAGGCCGACGAACTTAAGGTCACCCAAATCGAATATGCAAGAAAAAAAATGGTAGAAAAACTAGTTGAGGACAAACAACTATATTTGACAATGCTCATGGAAGGAGATCAAAAAGAAGGGGAATTGAAGTTTAGGGAGTTGGTTTCAAACGTGAAATGGGGGAAGGGGTCGAAGAAGGCCGGTTATAAGTTTTGGATGCAAATGCCTTTTGGTGGCCAACTTTTGGCGGACACATTCACTTGTGTTGTAATTGTATTCAACAAAGGCTTCCCCGGAGGCTCTTGTATGTAGGTACCCTCAAAAACTAGGTGCGAGGCGGCGATAAAGAAAAGAAGAATTTTAATGGCACATGTCAATGATAACCATTACATAGGCTTGAAGATTTCCGAAGAATGTCCTCTACCACGGGTGTATGGTGATTGGGGAGAGAACACCAAGGAGTGGACAAACCAAAAGTATGAGTATGGAATGAACATACGGAATGCTATGGACCCAACCCCGGTTTACTTAGACATGGGCAATGAATCGTGAGAGAAGATGTTTATTCTCAACTTTGCATTGCATTTTGAAGCATACTTTTTGATAATGGTTGTATCTTGTACCCAGATATTTGTATTTTGAAGAATGCTTAATGAATACAATGCGCTTTATCTTGCGGCATAAATGTTTTTCACTCTTATTTTTCTACAGTCGTTATCCTAGTTGGATTAAAACACCAACGACCCTCATAGGTAATTTGAATTATTTTACAGAGTCGTCATCCATATATACATACACCTTAACGACTCTAACTGTAAAATTTGATAGTCTCCTGGATGTTTATTCGCCTAAGAGGCATCATCTGAATTATCATACACCTTAACGACTCTAGTTGTACAAATTTGATGTTCTCCTGGATGTTTTTTCCAACTAAGAGTCGTCATCTATATTAACATACACCCTAACGACTCTTATGGTCCTAATGTTGTTCTTCTCCTGGATGTTTTTCCAACTAAGAGTCGTCATCCATATATACATACCCCTTAACGACTCTAACTGTAAAAATTTGATGGTCTCCTGGAAATTTTTATACTAAGAGTCGTGATCCCTATATACATACACAGTAACGACACTAGTTATACGCCTAAGAGTCGTCATCATGATAGTGTATACATGGACGACTCTCTTGAAAATACCCCCAACGACTCTTTTTGTTTACACTTTTTCCCTAAAAAAATAGCCGTTGGTAATTATTCTATATATAGAGGAACACATCCAGGAGCAAATTCAATTGAAAACAACCTCACGATTTTTTTTTTAAATGGCAAATCCTTCATCAACTACCAATTCAATTGATAACATACTTAAAAGATGCAAGCGACCAACCAAATCAATATTGGCAATGGAAGAATAGATACGCAAAAAAAGCATGCGACCTACTAAAAAACCATACACTTTCACGCCATATCCTACGAAGGAAGAAGAAGAGTTGCACGAGGCCAAAAAACGAGACGAAGAACAATCCCAACTCCGGGAAAGATTCAAGCAAGTCGAGGAAGAGACCGAATGGGTTAAAAATTATTACATCGTCAAGGATCTTCACGAAGAACATCAACATGATAGTATATTTTGGAGCCAAGTTGGTTCGGGTCCTTTCGTTAATAACAACAAGAAACTACGATATCCTTACTTGCCATCCCACATTAGTCATAGGACGATTTTTGTTATGAAATGGTGCACCAAGTACAACGAGTTTCTCGCAAGGCACAAAGGGGATAGGCGTGCTGCCCAGGCCGCATATACCAAATGGAGAGGAGAGCCTTTTTATCACATCGAAGCCGCAATGCTAGTTGAATCTCGCTTTTGAAACAAGAATAACATGTAATGTGTTCAAAGGAATTTCCACCTTCTAATTAATATGCTACTATTTCCAAGTTTCCTTTCAATCGAGATTAAATTTATTTTCAATAACAGTTGTTATCTCTGTTTATTAATTCAGTGACGACTCTACCTTAAGTCGTCATATAATTAATTTTGCAACAACCTTCTCTTGAGTCGTCAACTTGTTTAACCACATAGCTAATGACCCATGTTGTGAATTTAAAAAAAAACGACCGTTGGGATTTTCTTCTATATAATACCACCCCATCCTCTTGAGAAAATAGCCCAAAACCATTCTTTTTCCACCAAACTACGTAATCTTTCAATTGCAATGGCGGAATGGGAAGCGTATGAAGATTTGTGTCTCGTTAAATCGTTTGCTAATACGTTTCGTGAACGTCCAAATGAAATCTATTCAATGTTTTGGAAGAGAGTTAAGGAGTTCTTCTACGGGCGTACCGCGAATCCTAATAACCGCAAATGGAGAGACTTGGCATTTCGATTCAACTACATTAAAAGTGCAATGAGAGAGTATGTAAAAGTTAGAAATATGGTGTACAACCATCATCCACGAGATCCTCTTAAGGAAAAAGTGAGTAATTCATTAATATTTATACTTTTCTCATGGTTCAAAGTTACTAACATATAACATTCCTCGTTTAATTTGAGCTGGAACGTTTCAGTGGGTTATGGACAATACGTAATGGGGAAACTAAGTTCATTCACCACAAAGAATATACAACGTTGTATCGTCGAGCGAAAAGGTTCATTGACGAACATTTAATGTGTCAAATTCAAGAATACCCATATTAACTCTTATGTAATACGAGATTGATGGAATGTTATTTTCCTAATGAAATCACCCCCAACGACTCTATCCACTAGAATCACAGAGTCGTTACTCTGCTATGTTATTAACATAACGACTCAATTATAAACCCATGTTGGTTATTCTCCTGGATGTTATTTTAACTAAGAGTCGTCATTAGTGTCCATATAAAAGCAACGACTCTATATACCTAAAAGTGGTATTCTCTGGATTTAATACACATCTAAAGTCGTTGATCTGCTATATGATCGACCTAACGACTCTAGCCATAGAAAATATGGTTCATCTCCTGGATGTTTTGCTAACCTAGAGTCGTCATTGGTTTTCATATAATCAATAAAGACTCTATCCATAGAAAATATAGTTCATCTCCTGGATAACCTAGTGTCGTCATTGGTTTTAATATAACCAATAACGACTCTAGCCACAAAAAAAATATGTCATCACTGTATTAATTTCTCTCTGGGTCGTTAGAATTCTATTTGAAACACTTAACGACTTTGTGTATCAGAATTAGGGTCGTTATTCTGCTAGAAAACAAAGCTG
The DNA here is from genome assembly GCA_023531295.1 of Papaver armeniacum. Lineage (NCBI taxonomy): Eukaryota > Viridiplantae > Streptophyta > Magnoliopsida > Ranunculales > Papaveraceae > Papaver > Papaver armeniacum. The sequence goes on from JAJJWW010010454.1 coordinate 126,179, forward strand.
ACGACCCTTACTCTGTCACAGTGTATAATCTTGTCTGCATTAGAATCCTACATTATTCTAACAAACATACTGGTAAACATCCTTCTTAAAACAAAGTAGTTTCAACAAACCATCCAAACCAAACACATAAGTAGTTTCAACAAACACATAAGTTCAAGTCATAAAGTAAAATGAACATAAGTTCAAGTAGACGGTAACATCTCCTCACTCAAGACCACCATCTCGACCTCGACCTCCTCTTTACCTCCAGACCGTAGGGAAACTTTAGGCTTTTCTTAGGAGGAGGACCACGAGTATCACTTGCCCCCTCGGGGAACCACCATCTTCTCTAGTACCTTGTTCATCATGATGTTGGCTACTTTGCCCCTGTTCACCACGTTCTTGTGCTAGTTGGCTACGTGTTTTCCGGGTCTTGTTACCTTCCTTAGCCAACTCAGCAAACATCTTCTTTGCATTGTGATTTTCAATGTGCGTGCGATGTCAGTATCCGACGTTGCTCGCAGGATCAAACACTTCCCCTTTGTCAGCCGAGCAACAAAAAGCCTTGACAAAAAGCTTCATTCGTTCCCTCTGTATGCATTCGAAAAACAATTCACATTAACTGATTTATATTTGTATGTAAATGAATAACACAATGATAGGGTGTAGAATACATCCTATTTACTATCTATTGTTTATGCTTTCTTTGCTATTTTTCTTGTAAATTATGTATTTTACGATTGTTTTGAGTTTTGTAGCTACTTTGGAGTCGCACGGAGTAAAAGAAGAAGAAATTACCCAATTTGAGAAAAAAGGGCAAAATTGTCATTTCATGGGCGAACACTATTTGGAGCCAAGTCATGGTTAAGGGGCAACTCTTTTGGAGGAGTACTAAAGCCGTGCCCGATCAAGGTTAAGGGGGTTGATATCGGGGTACCCCTTATCATTCGAGAGGGTGTAATTATCCCTGGGTGTAACCATCCAAGCCACACAAACCTAGATCGAGAAGGTTATCTTCTCCCAAATCATTTTCACCTTGCCTGAAATCGAGGCTGAAAGCGGCGAGCTGCTTCTTGTTGAAACGGAGAGGAAGAAATTGATGGGTTACGTGGACGAACCAGATCGAGAAATTTCTGAGAGATTCAATGGAGAAGATGGTGGTGCTTGTCCAGAAGTAGTCGAATCAGGCAAGTAATGTTGTTGTTAAACAACACGGGAAGGAATATTTGAATCGAGAAATTGAGAAGAATAATTAGGTCATTTGAAGAACAAAAGGAAATTGGTGGTCTACGAAATTGAAGTCTAAGATGGGTTCGTGGTGGTGATATTGAAGATTGTGAAGTAAGAAGAAGAAACGATCTCTTTGTGATGAAACGATGAAGAACTACGAGATGGGTTACGCGCGATGGTGAGATGGTTCCGAGAATCGAGATGATCTTTGTGAAGGTCGCTGTAATGGGAGATGATGATGATGGATACAGTCATGGAATTGATAAATAAAAGGGTTGATTCGAAAGGGGTTTTTTGGGTTGAAGCTGTAAGAAGCCACAACAAGAGTTGGATAGAAGAATGGAGTGTTGGTGGTGCTGGAGCAGCTTGAAGATGAAAAGAAGTGATGGGTTTTGTAGACAAGACAGGAAAGAACGAGCTGAGATTGTGCGGAAGTTTTGAGCTGTAACAGATGGAGATAGGAAGGAGAAAACGATGCTGCAAAGTGTTTAGATCAGCCTAAGAAGCAACATGATGGGTTTTTGTTGGTGGTTCGGATTCAGGAAGAACATTTGTTGTTGTGGCTGTCGATTTGGGAAATGAAGAACAAAGCAGCATGAGTTGATAGCAAGGATACTGTGTATGAATGATTGCAAGGAATATTAGATGAATGCTAGGTGAAGAGATCGGCATGGAATTTGGCCTGGGAATGTCGGAAAAACAAACAGAACTCTGCCCAAATTTCTCTTCTGGCGAGTCAACTCAGACCGGCGATGACCGATCCAGCCGATCCAAAGACAAAAGAGTAAGACCCGATAAGCTCGGCAAGGCCCGACTCGAAAGCGACTCACCATCCGGTTTGACCCGATTGACTAAACGGTGGGTGACGGTTGACCCGTTTGGCCCGTTAGTCCTAACGGTGGGCGACGGAATATTCCGTCGAATATACATGTGACGATGAAATTTTTGGTGGCGGCGGTGACGGATTCGGTCAAATTCCGGCCATAATACCAGTTTTCCGGCGAGCCAAAAAAAAAAAACCAGAATTTTCTATGGACTTCTCTCATGGGTGTGAAGACTTGGACTAGGAATTGGATGGAGAATTGGGCTCAAATTTGGAAAGAGAAGATGGAAGAAGAGAAAGACTTGAATTTGGAAATTGAATTGCTAAAGGAAAAGGATTCTATTCCTTGGAAGATATGGAGAATATTGAAGCCTATAAGTAGAGAAGTTCTCTACACATCTTTTTTTACATATCTTTTACACACCTTTTTACACACACAACAATTCTCTCTTCTTTATTCTTTGTGTGAACTCCTTAACATGAGTAGCTAATTTTATTATTGATTGAGGATGAATTCCTAGTTCTTAACATATAATTTGAGTTTTGTTTTCAATTCTATCTTGAAGTTTTTCACATGATTATCGTTTGTTTTTACTATTAGGAATGTTTACACATTCATGGTTGATTGATAGATTGTTTAGGTGGCCAACTAAATTGATTTGTTAATTTGATCTAAAGCTAGTGAAAGTTAGGGGATAAGTAATCGTTTCTTGACTCTTTACATAAGTAGCAAACACGAGACCTTGCGGAGGGATTCCGTGGAGCAATTGTGTGTGAAAACAACGTTAGCAAGTAGACCTTGATCTAAGAGTCTAACTACTAATATTGACCTAATAAATTCATAAATCTTAATGCGTTTATTTAAATTACATCTAGAGTGATCTACTACTAGGTGGTTTGGTAAATAGAATCCGGTAGTCGAGAACTTCCGTATCCGGTGATACAAGGGATTTAGGGGTTTAGCACTGATCTAGTTTGCTTTACCTACGGTTGGTGATAATTTGTGACTAATAACAAGTAGAAAAGAACATAACTTGATTCATTGTTTTGCAACGAAGAAGGATTCCTTGATCTTATCTCTCTTATTGCTTTCAACTTTATCTTTTAATTGCTTTGTTTATTTTCTTTTGCTTTTTACACCCCCCTTTTGTGACAATTTTTACAACTAGAATCTCTTGCTCCTCGTGGGAACGAACTTGACTTCCATTATATTATTTTTAATTGAGTGGAAATATTAATTAATTTGATTGCACCTACGACACGCATCACACAATTACAAAAATAAATACTCACCACTAGTTTAAGAATGGTAGTATCATCTCTACCGTCAGCTTGAGAAGCAGAGGTGGATGCTCTGTTGGTCCTCCTACCCGTAGTCTGATCTATCCGTATCACCCTACCATGGGAGAAGCCTTCGTACCATTGATAGTAATCCGTTGTTGCCTCGTGACCTTCATGCACATGCACCCAATATGTGATGTCTACGAGGCTAGAGTGTCTATTATTCCAATGCTTCACTACACCAAAACAGCTATTTTGTGGCGTTTATAAACGTTGCTCAGAATTTGTGCAACGGAAATAAACGTTGGCAAAACGGCGTTGCGCATTTATGTGCAACGGATAGTATCCGTTGTACAAATTAATTTGTACAACGCTTGTATACGTTGCACAATTGATTGCGCAACGGTTTCGTTTTCTTATTTATGCAACGTATAGTTTAATTTGTGCAACGGTTATATTTATAGAATAACACTTTTGTGGGTCCCACCGTGATTTTCTGTCGACGCTTTATTTATTTGGTAGCAGTTACATCCGTTGCTCATTTCAGGTGATATGTGCAACGGATAATTTTCTCACGTATATATACGTTGCAAAATAATTTTCAGTTTAAAAAAAATTACCATAGGCACAAATTCCGTGATTTACGCTCTGAATTACAATCGATCAAAAACAATTATTAATCATCACAATCCATCAAGAAAGATTCACACATCAACGAGTAGATAGATATTGAACCATAAACCCATACAATATAAAAAAACTTATTCAAAATCCCAAATTTTATAATTAAACATAAGTTTCTGAAGCAAGTATTGTTATGTTTAACAAATCTATATGAGCTCAAAATCTCAATTGAATGCCAATCAAAATTCTAATTGGTATGAAGGAAGGTATTAGGAAGTAGGTAAAGAGATCTTACACATGTAAACAGGATGAAATGCTTGAAGCAAGTATTGAGATGAGCCTCCTCTTTAAGACTCACAATCTTCTGGAAATGTGAATGATATATGTGCGCATACACACGGAACAAACGCTTGAATATCGTCTTTACAACGTCTCTATAATTTGGAAGGAAACGGTATTCCTGAAAAATCATGAGTGAGCAAGCCAATATGAGACCCCAAACAAAATGATCAGTAGCCTAAAGATATATCACACTAAACGTACCAAGCTTTTGAGAAAATATGGATTCGTCATCAAATTTGAGCTTCAATCCAGTCCATGAAGTACTCAACATACTTTGGAGCGATGAGATACTTCAATAGGCTTCTTTACTTGTACACCATCTGCCCACCTGGTTGAAGAAATCCACAGTGAAAAATGAATTAACAATCATGCTTGACTAAGATTTTAATTATATAATGCTTTGCAACAAACATTGGGAAGACAAGAATGATGCATTCCTTGTGCATAATTTTAATCGAAAGGATTTAATGCTCGTAGGGGTTAGCTTTCTAGCAAACAGAACAACTTCAAAGAGTTAAGATGCGCCACATAAAGGATGGCCTTGCAGAGGGGTGGCCTCCCTCAGATCCCCATTACCCAAGGTGGCATCGAAGTGCTTTCTTAGTTGTGCACCCTGCAGAGGATCAAATTTCAAGTGAAAATAAGCTCCAACAAACATAATTTATGCTCTACAATGCTATATGCAAGGTGATAACGACGCTTGAAAGATGCTGCAATGATGATTTTTGTGTCGCTGTCAAATTATAATATCACTCAAATTAGAAACACGGAGTTGAATTACCTTCACTTGCTTTATTGTTCTTAGTTTGTATAACAAGTACCCTGCACATGGATAGAAAGCAGCTTCTAACCATTACATTGAGTCTAAACTACATCTTAAGAAAAAAAGTTGAAATTGATTGAAAGAAGAGAGTGACAAACACGGGAGATCACCACAGGCTATTCGTCTTCTAGTTGCGACATCCCATTTAATTAAGTATTTGTACAATAGCTTCACACCGACCAGTTAGCATGGAGTTGAACTGCCACCTGAAAAAGGAAAGAAAACAACAAGAATATACATGCACCTTTTCCCTCTTCCTTTATCCGGGCTTGGGACCGGCAACGCATTCGCATTGGCGGAGTTAAAAGGGGGTTGACCATCAAAAACAACAAGAATCAAAATATATGTATATATATATAATCCATTAGGCACAGAAAACTACAAACAACTACTAAAGACAGAGTAGACGGATGCATAGTCATGTCTAATCTTCCTACTGACCAAAAAACACCAAAAAAAAGAAGTCTGTAGGATCCGTCATTGTGTTAGGCAATCTTCGTAAGTCAAAAAACCAAAAAAGAGAAGTTTGTAAGATTCGCCATTGTATTGATCAATCTTCCTTCAGTCAAAATACCCAAAAAAGTAGTCTATAGTGTTATTCTAGCTCGATCTTAAAAACTTAAACTAGCTCGGTTGCAGCCTATTCACACCCCATCTCACAAAAGCGGTAGTGATAAATTTGTTTTAAGAAGTGATAATCGTCTCGTTGAGGGGGATCCCAAAGACTTGCTGATCGGTCATACACTTCCTCGACATAGACTTTCCTCTCATTCGGCTTCACCTTTACACAATGTACGTATTCATCATCTTGCTCAACCGTTTCCTTTATACTCCCTAATGCAACAACCTTACCTCTATTGTTTAGCAGCTCAACTTGCCCGAGATCTAACCACACGAGATAAAGTTTCCTCATTATCGAACACGATGACTTCCACCAACGGGATAAGTTGTGGACCCTTTTCTGGGCTAGGAGTGACTGTTCTAGGAGTGTTGGTTGTACTTGCCGGTGCAAACCCATTATTAGCTCTTAGTAACTCTAATATCGCATGTGAACAAGAACAACTTAGAATTAGCACATATCATTTAATGTGTATAAAACTTATTTACTGATACTGACAAGTAAGATGAGAACACTTACATCGACTTTACCATTCAACGACCCCACTGCGCCTTCAACACCACCCATTCTTGAACCCAAACTAGTAATTTCAGTTTGCATTGTGTTCATTTTTTCCTCATTTTGGGACTGTCTTGTTTGATGAGCGAGAATGCGCAACCGCTACCACACGAGCATGCTTCTTAGACATATTGGATGAGTAGCCACGAACACCATCTTTTCGGTTTGCTCCAAACACATCTTCTAGTATACGAAACCACAGTGCTTTTGCTACTACTTGTTCCTCGCTTCTTGATGCTTCGCTTTAGCTTCGATACTTTCTTACGTAATTTCATAATTGAAACTTGGTGGTTATGGTCAACAAACCAAGAGATAGTAGCGATCAAACAAGTGTTGTTATGCACGTTACTTAAAGTAAGAAACAAATAATACTTACATGTGGCTCGAGCGCACTAGGATGCACACTCCCATCACGCCATTTGGTGTCCCAACAACCACTTGTCTGTAGTGTCTTTTGGTATTTGTAGAATGCCCGAATCATCCTACAAAAATGGTTTATCATATTAGCACAGAACCTTTATCGTTATACTAACCATTATTTATAGATCAAATAAACTTACCAGTTTATATTTCTTGTTGGCATATGAGCATCGCCCAAGTGTATGGCAGACAGTGGCTTGTTTTCTACGACTTGAATTGGCAGCATTCTTTGCGATCGTCTCAGGTTTCTTCTCATGATCAACAAACTCATGCCAAACATTCCGATTAATCCCAGGTGGAACTTTATCTCTCCAAGATTCCCAAAGTTCGGGAGTAAGTTCTAGTGGTTCCGGTACTTCAGCGTCTTCCTCCGGTACAACAGACCCATCCTCAGATAATGCAGGCCTCTTCTTTGATCTTTTCTTACTTACTCCTCTGACCATATCCCTCAAGTCATTCTTATGTCTCCGGTACAATGATGGAAATCCTGGTACTATAATAGGGCGGCAAAGATCTGGGTCGATAGGAAATTCAAACTCCCCCTGAAATACAATTTATGTTGATAAACACTAACTACAATAGCATCAATCGTAGTAGAAATAAAAATGTCAACAATTTCAGGAATAGAAGAAATACCAATAAAGCTTGCCAAACATCATCTATGAAATTACGAGGCACGAGCCTCCAGTCGATGAAGTTAATAGGAATATGAATTCTTATGAACTCTCTGCTCTAGTAGATAATTTGGTAGCACTCTCTCCAACATGCTTCAAACCGTCATCAAATGTGATACAATACTTCGGTTTAAGCGAAGAAGAATTTGGACATGTTTTCTTTGTGATCTTTGAATCTCTAGAAGAGCTTGACATGTTGTCTTGCAAAGAGAAATATGAAGTGTTAGTAAAATCCAAAGTAAGGATCAATATTGAGACCCAATAAAAATCAAATTACAAAGAGCGAGAAAGCATTTCATGATATCATCGTACGCCAAAAATCACAATAAACACAAAATTGTTGTGATTTGCACATTAAAGAAAGCAAAGATACATTATGACCCAATAACAAAAATACAATTACGACAAAATCAACATTTAACTCTTTGCGTGTTACTAGCAAAGATTTCAAATGGGGTTCATCCTGTAATATCGATTGGAATTCTCCGAATTCGGGCTTCAATAAGTCATCGCTAGTCTAGTTATCTTCCTTGGAGATTGAATTACAATGAGACCATTCGGGGTCCTCCAAATCTTTCGAATAAAACACTTGAGATGCCTCAAAGTCGAGTATGGAAGGTTCATCAAAGTCACCACCTCGAAACGAAATTATTCAAATTAACCAAAACCAAGTTGGAATCAGGACACATTTTACACCCGCGACTCTTGTTCTCGACCTTCACCCAATCGCGAGTAAAACACCACCTCTTTAAACTCTGTGTAGTCAAGCTCTAATATCTGTTTAACCACACCATACCACTTGGTCACACCATCAACGAGGTTTTTATCTTTATTACTTGCCCTATATGTTGTAGTTGCTTCCATACAAATACCACTATCTTGTGCGAGGCGACTTGACTCATTTGACTTGGATGAGAAGGTATAACCATTGACCCTGTACTTGTTATATTCCTTTGCTCCAACAGGCCCTTTTACATAACGCCACAATTTAGAGTTCATTTTGCGCTCTTTCACCAACTGGAGCATTACAAGACTTGTCGATTCAATGAATATATAAAAAACTGACGAGCAAATAGGAAATCAACCAAGTCTCAAAATGGTTACCTTATTATACAACCATTTTATGAAATTTGTTTGTTTGTGTATTTCGTTGCTCGTGCTCCCATTTGTATCAATCAACAACTCATCACAGTATTCACTGCAAACCAGTAACACAATTGCAAGAAGCAAGTCATATCATTGTCAAGTAAAATAGTGACAAGGAATGTAAGTCTAGTTGTAAAAAAAGTCTAAACAAACAGTTCTATCATCACAAGCTCACTGAGTATTTGTAACTAGTTCACTAAGTTGTCTACGAATTTGCATAAAAATATTCCCTACTGACACAACTACAAGTATCTAAGAGAAGCTAGAGTTTGACGACATTTCAAGAAATTTGACTCAAATATAAAAGGTACTTACGCATAGTAATCAGCAAGACCTTCTACTTCACGACGAAATAACACCCATCTAACTATCCGTATGGCGTACATCAGATAGAGTGGCTGACTTATCTCCAAACCCCTCGGGGCCTTCATCGTTGTACTCGGAATCGACATCCAAGAAAGCTTCCCGTGTAGCTTTGTGATTGCCATCCTTGGAGTTTGCGACGTGCTCCATTGCATAAACCACGCCTTCAGATGTAAGATGATTTTCTTTGATCGAACCTTCAGGATAGCGCTTGTTGCTTGGAATATTCTTATAAAGTTTCATTGCCCTGCATAACAACATAATTCTTAAGTTTTTATACCACAAACAAATTGATGGAATTACATGTGATCAAAATATTGGAAAGCAATTACCTCTCGAATGGATACATCCATCGGAATCTAACCGGTCCGCAAGCTAGAGCTTCGTCGGCAAGATGCACCACCAAATGGATGCTAATAACAAAAAACGATGGCGGAAAATACTTTTCCAGAACACACAATGCCTCGGCAACCATGTATTTGGCTTGTTGAAGTTCGTTTTTGATCAAAACTTTCGAGCACAATATTCTAAAGAACAAAGCTGATTTCTTTGAAGAGCTCTCAGAAGGTGCAGGTAGCGCGGGAAAGCATGTTGGAGCGGCACGAGCGACAGATATTCCATAATCATATGAAAGTCATGCGACTTTAGACAATGCAGACCCAGGAGGTTGAAGAGTGACATTGTTTCCAAGATTTTACGAGAACCCAGTCGGAAACTTCATGTCTTTCAATATCTTCAAAAAGTCATTTCTCTCCTTCTTGCTCAAAATATAAGGAGCGTGAGGTACGATGTCTTTACCAGTTTCAGGATCTTGATAATCCATTGACCACTACGAATATTGAGCCTTCATGTCTTTCCTAGCACACACACTATCTTTCGATTTCTTCTTTAAGTCGAGAAAAGCATCTATAAGATGTTCAGTAACATTCTTCTCAACGTGCATTACATCAAGACAATGACGATATTCATTATAAACCCAACTTGGAATATCCAGCAGCCTCGACCTCTTGTAAAATGCTTTAGTTGGTGAATCAATATCATCGCAATCAACTTCATAAAAATCTCTCTTTCTCTTCTTGCCGTCTTTGGTAAGCTTACCAGGAACATAATGAACATGACTAGTCTTCGCCATTACTTCTTGTCCGGTTAATCGAACTGGTGCAAGTCCCTTCTCCTTTGTTTTGAGTCCCATATACTTGCCTGACCTGAAAAGAGGGCACTAAAATTCTCAGTACCAATGCAATTCCTTGTTAATTGACCAGTCAAAATTTCGAAAATTAAGAACTGAATTGATCATAAATGACCAAACCAAGCTTGACAAAAAATAAATAACTAATCAGCTACACCTAAACTTTGTAGGATTAACAGATGCAAAACACTAATCATCCTAAAGTTTATCCAAAAACACAAAAACATATACAAAAGAATAATCAAAAGAATTAAAGAACTTTTCATCATGTAAGTGACCTGAAAGGGTGACTCGTCTTCAGAAATCTTCGGAAATTTCTGTACACAATCTTGCGGGAGTGAGGTAACCAATTACTTTCCGTCTCATCTGCACAACCAGGGCATGCTTTGTAACCATGAACTACACACCCAGAAAGATTTCCATAAGCTGGTAAATCATGAATACCCCACATAAGAATTGCTCTCAACTTGAATGTCTCTGTTGAACGTATATCAAAAGCATCAACACCCTCCCAAAGTTCCGTTAGGTCCTCTATCAATACTTGAAGAAAAACGCAAATGTCTTGACCCGGCGCCTTTGGTCTGGTATTAGTAGCGATAAGATATGAAACTCTGCCTTCATACATAGCGATGGTGGCAAATTGTAAGGAACCAATATAATCGGCCCAGCAGTGTATGCGGTAGATTGGATGCCGCGAGGATTAAAACCATCCGTCGAGATTCCAAGCCACACATTTCGCGCTTCACTTGCGAAATCGGAAACCTTGTCTTCATGTTACGCCACTTTGCAAGGAGTCTATTGGATGACGCATATAGTCATAAGAAACACGCTCGATCATGCCACGTCATATCTTGAGAGATCCAAGGTATGGTATAAAATTTCTTAAGTCTTTACGGTAGTGGAAAATGTCTCAATACTTTCTCGGGCTCTTTTGTTACCTTTAATATTCCATCTTTCCCCTGTTTGACTTTGTACCTTGATGCTCCACAAGTCGGACATTGTCCGCATTCTCATGTTCTTTACGGAATAGCACACAATGGTTAACACAAACATGTATATTTTTAGCCTTCATTCCAAGATCTTGCAATATCTGTTTCATTACGGGGTATTTTGCGGGAAAGTATTTCCTCCGGAAACCATTTTCCGAGTAATCCCAAAAGGTGAGTAACACTATTACTGCAGACCAGCCAAAAGTCTTCTTTAACTGATGCAGTTCGATGATGACAGAAAGTGTTGTCTCGCCATTCTCACATGTTGGATATATCTTCTCTTCAGCTAACTTTTTGTACTTATCGTGTTTCTTACCAAGGTTAGGCTCTTGAGTAAATGGATGTTGAGAATCATCTACATTGACATGTTGGTTCCCTGTAAAAATCCCGAATGCATTATCAACAAAATCATTTAACCTGCACCCATTATCTCTCTTGTCCTCTTCAACGTGCTCCTCTACGGGCTCCTTTGGTGTTTCTTCTTGAACCAACTGCTCTACACTTGCGGCAACTACTTTCGATCTTTGGTGTAGACTTCTCTCCGTGCAGTGACCAAAATACATACGATTCAAGCATACCATTCACTTTTAAATCATGCCTCACTTGTTCAAACTTCTTAGGTTTTGAATTACGACAAACACGACAAGGACGTGGACAGTACATTGAATCTGTAAGTCTGTTCTTATATGCAAATGCAATAAAAGCATCAACTCCTGTTCTAAATGCATGACTAAACCTATCTTGAAACATCCAACTTTTCCCAGACATTGTACAACACTAACGAAACCAGATTATAAAATATAATAGAAAACTGATTTCTAAGTAGACTTAACAAATTACAGTATAGAATAGTAGAAAACCTAACAAACCTCTCTCTGCGAACGTAACAGTCACGCTCAATACGTCGATACCTTATAAGTAAAAAGCCAAAGAAAAGTAAGAAGTTGAACAATTTAACACAATTTCATAGATGCTGTGTTCATTTACTTTTATAAATCACCCAACCCAACTACAAAATATGGATTGTGGAGATCCCAGAAACATTAACCACATAAATTCAACACCAAGGAAAACAAAAGAAAAAGATGACACAAAAAGAAATAACTCCCATAAATTAAACAGTTGGTTCAATTCATGTTAGTAAGACACTTTGAATGTTAGCTCCACAGACCTACGTTAATGAGACAAAATCAGCTTAGAAACATTCAACACTGTGTGTAGGACATATCTGAGGGAAATAATAGCCTCTACACTGTGTGGGTTCAATTCATGTTAGTATAGATTTACATAACCTCTACCAAATGAAGTAAAATCAGCAATAATCCCACACACCCAATACTAATTGTTAAGAATATTAAGCTTAATAATTTTGCCAAATGCTAGCATCAAAAGGAAATAATAGCTTAGAATCAGCTGGAAGTCGATTGTTAAGCGACACATTTACTCAAGCATCTGAAATCTACCTAAATGAAAAATGAGGAAAAAAAAAACCAGATTTTATTTTCTTTCAGATAAGACTTCTAACACATACATACTTGAATCTAGTTTGCAAAACCTCTACCAAATGAAGTAAAATCACTACAAATACCTTGGAAAGCATCAGATTACTTCAAAGACTCTACACAAAAACTAAAACTCTAGATGACTCAAAACCCAAAATCTCTACACACAACTGAGTCATTCATAAAAACTTCATCTTCAACTGAAACCAAACATACCCAATACTTCAAATTTACATATTACAATAGGAAAGAACACCCCAATCAAAAGCCCTAATTGATTCAGATACTAGCTAGCTCACAATCAAAAACCCTAACTCTATCAAATTATTTCAGACAAAAATAAAATTAACAACAAACTAATTTATACCTGATGATAATCCACCAAAATCAGAGGTTGGATGTCTTGATTTTTGATTATAGGGAAAAAATTAGGTTTAGATTTGATTTCTGATTTTGATGGGTTTTGATTAGCTTCCAGATTTGTTGAAAGGAGGGTTTAAATCTAAAGAAGAGCTACGAAATCTGTTGAAGAAGAAGAAGAAGAAGAAGATGAGAACAGTTTCTCTCCTCTCTGGATGAAAACTGAAACCTAGAGAAGAAGTTCTCTTCTTCTTCTTCGATGAAAATAAGGTAAAGAGAGAGAAAGGGAGATATAAAAGAGAGAGAAAGGGAGATATAAAAGTGGGTGAAATAAATAAGTGAGGGGAGTTTAACTGAAAATAAGAAAAAAATAGCTATTAATGTGTCTGAATTTTCTTAGATGGGTATTAAATGTGCTTAGTTGATGAAATCAGGGGGAGAAAATGGGGGGAAAGTTTTGTTAATTTTTAGTTTGGGAGGGAGAATGAATTGGATGAAAAATTGAGAGGGAAAAATTTGAGGGAATCCAATTTTAGTTTTTTTAAAAAAATTAAAAAAAAATCAGAAAATTAATAAATAAAAATAAACTACTAAAAGCCCCATGAATATACTATGAATTACAAAAAAAAACAAATCGTGTACAACGGATACATGTGTGGAACATACGTTGCACCACTAGTTTATTTTAGGAAATGGAAAATAAATAATTTGTGCAACGGATAAACTAGTGCGCAACGTATATGAACGTTGTTAACTGTGCAACGTATATATCCGTTGCGCACCTCAAAAAATGAAGCGTTGCTAAATCCATGATTTGGTGTAGTGCTTGACATCAGTTGCAGGTTCATAAACCACTTTTATATCATCCTTGTCAGCCTCGCATTTGTTCAACTTGTGCTTGAACGGAGGTACATAGTCTTCATCGGGTGAATCTTGAATAAACCCAAGTTGACGCATGATTCTCATCGGATTGTACATTGAAAAACCGTTAGGGTGAAACAAAGGGCCATGGTAATACACGACATCTTCCATTGCGCCAACTCTATCATCCTTGTACGGAGTAAAGATTACCTCTTTCGTCGTGATGTTGTCAAGTTTTTGACGCATTTCTATCAACGCATCAGTTTGTTCCCTATCCTGAGAACCGGAGTACAACCAACGGGTTCCTGTTGGACTACCTTGGCTCCATTCTGGGTTGAGTTTCACATCTTCATTATCTTTGAACAGTGACGGGAAATGATCATAAATCCACACCTATAACAACCAAAGTTGAAATTTTTAAAACTATCAAATAAACATAAAAAAATCAAAGGAAATAAACATACTAAAAGAAGACAACTTTCATCAATCCAAATACCTGGATTAGAGCCAAATTCCCATTAATTTGAGAAGTTCGTTCGCGAGATCCCTGGGAAAGCTGACCATTCAGATGTGCAACTATGGAAGTCCCCCTAGAGCACTTGTTCACATCTTCCAAGGGATCCAAAAGTGAAGAAGGTTGGCGCCGACCACTCGTTACCTTTCTTTGTCGGGAAATACAACCGACGCAAGGACGTATAACAAATACGCAGCCGCCGCATAACGACATTCCATATCAGAGAGACCTTCATTTTTTTCCTTCTGTTCTGTACCAGCAAACATCTTCCTAATCTCCACAAGTTTGAACTCTTTCTTCGGGTACTTGGTTCCCGGCACGAAAAGCCCATCAGTCTTCTCTTTATCCCATCCAAACAAGTTCTTGGTCCATGTATAAATTTCATCCCAACTAGGCCTTCTCTTGAACTTGTTTGGTTGATTTACCTTCGACTTGCACCCCTAATATCATTGTTTCGCATCATCGGGAGTCAATGCCATCTCGCCAAAAGGAAGTTGGAATGTGTCGACTTCAGCGTAATACCTTTCACATAAACTAGATACTGCAACCTTGTCATACGCAATCACAGATTTCACAACGACATGGTACAAACCGGAGTTTTCAACATATTCTCTAACTCTTGCACATTCACCTTTTAGCGGCCACAAATCCATTTTCTTAAAAGAAGATTGGTGCCTGAAAAGACGTGCGGCATTCTTATGATCCTACAAAACATAAACAAATAAATATTAAAAAAAAATATTAGAAAGTTAATATCAACCAACTAATCAAATACCAAGCAAAGTTGGGATTCTTACGATTGTCTCATAGATGGTATGAGCCCACGATCCAGAATATCCAAATAGAACTTTGCTCCCATCTCTAGGTTCTCCTCTAGGTTTACCACTTCGAAGAGGGGACAACATCAAATGAGTAGCGGGAACGTGTCTCTGTGGCCGGGTGCAATATCAGTTCCATCCTTCTTAACCCTCTTTACCGGCCCGGCTTTGCATTATGTTCTTCATGTTCTACATCTTGTTTACCATCATCCTCTTCATCATCCTTACCAATAACATCATCCCCTTCATCCTCTTCCTCCTCCTCATCACCACCATTATTACCTTCATCCCCTTCCTGCTCATCATCACCACCATTACCATCATCTGAATCATCACCATTACCATTATTGTCATCATCCTTATCACTATCTTCTTCCTCACCTCGTACGGGAGGATCTTCTTGTATCTCACCTTCTTGTATCTCCTCTTCTTGTATTTCTTCTTCTTCACCACTACTGTTAGCGGAAATAACAGGAGAGTCTGATTCTGATGAATCCGATAACTCATTACCTTTGTCTCTTGGTTCGGTGATAGAAAATGATACTTCACTCGGCTTTTTACCGCGTAATGGACCGGCAAGTAAGTATTTATCGTGGCGGGGAGCTTTGGAAGGAGGAGTTATCGTCATTGGAACCTTGTCTTTGGTTTTCTTGGTACTATATTCAAAACAAAAAAACAAAAAAACCCAATAAGACATCAACTTTATGGTTATCAGTTCAAGAGTCGTCACTCAAATGATCTACAAAACAAACGACCCTTGTATATCACGTGACGACTCAAAGTTATATGATGACGACCCTTCCAAATAACAAAGGGTCGTCAAAAAGGAAATAACGATCCTACGATTTGGGTTGACGACTCTCGGGCATATAGCTAAGTGACGACTCTATGGGACCTGAGATGACGACACTATCATTTTTTTGGAACAGAAGGTATGTTCGAGTTCCATCTAGAGTCGTTAAGAAATAAAAAAAGGGTCGGCAAAAGAGAGTCGTCATCTTCAACCTAAAACATTAACGACTCTATTCTAGGGCAAAAATTGTAGAAGGAGCAGAATTAGGGTCGTCATCTTCAACCTAATACACTAACGATTTTTCATATAATACGCATGCAAATGAAAAGTCGTTAAGGGTTTCCATTTCGATAGTAACGACCCTTTAACAGAAACCGCTAAATTTCAGTTATCATACTCAATTTCACAATCAAAACACAACAACAAATCGAATAGAAGGTGGGTTTAAGTTCACATACCTTCTAATTGGAGCCATATCTTTTTTGGGTTTGCGAGTTCGTCCCTCGACAACCTTGCCTTTGACGGTGTCAATGAGATTAGGGATTTGAAGTGCTTTTCGAGCGGTCTGCTTTGTACGAGCCATGTTTGTAGAAGAATTTAATCGTCGATTAACTTCTAACATCGACGATTACACGATGAATCGGTTGAAGAAAAAAAAATCTCGGTGGAGTCGTTAATGGTGGTGGTGGAGAAGAGAAAGGGGAGGAGAGGAAGATGAAAAGAAAAAAGAGAAACTGATTTTCTCTTTTGGTTTAGGATTAGGGTATATAGATTGGGGCCAAATTATAGTTTCTAATTAGAGTTAACTGATTTTTAAGATTTGTATTTAGTAAAGGGTAAAACAGTCTTTTCAATATCGATTTAATACGCCCCTCAAAAATTGGGGTGCAAATAAAAAGTTATTGCCCCCAATCAAACGAGGCAAAGTCACCACTAAATTAGGTGCACTGCCCTAAGTTACATCAAGTAGAGTTGCAACATCCTGGCCAACATTCAGTAACAAAGCCGTGCTCGAGTTGCTGAACATTGCAGCATGTGGAAAGTTTTTAATTGTCACTTAAATTTAGATTTTTTTAGATAAAACGCTTTTATCTGAAAGTGAAGAAACAAGTTGAACACATGAAGATAAGGTCATGCAAATAGGACGGACTTCCATTCCGTTTTAAAAAACAAGACAAAAACACCTAACAAATTGATGACAACAACCTTTTGCTGTACTATAGCTGTGACTGTGAGGAAACAACAAAATTCTTCTAGTTTCAAACATTGGAACACTGAAAATAAAGATCTCTAGAAAGTCTTCTAAAACAGACTCTTAGGCTGTCTAATTAAATATCTATCCCACTTAAACAGTAACTTTCACCAATCACCCACTTATTACCTAACAAAGTCAAGTCATCTCTCTTAACTTCACAAAAAGATGACTATTAAGCGTAGTACACAGTCTTACTATAAGCACATGCCTTGATCTTGTAAAAATTAAGCCTCGTAAGCAGCGGAAAGACTGCAAATGCATTGGCATCAAGAGAATAATCTTGTTAATTCAGTCTTGGGCAAGTTTTAATCTCATTTTGGCACCCTGCAGTTCATGGGAAATTATGGAAATAGGAGAACAAGCTCCTGCAGTAGCAACAGCATTTATTCTCCCAGAGCTCTCTTTATAAGACCAAAAAAACTGTATTTATCATCTCCATAGCAGATGAATATAACCGCTTGCACTTTGTTTTTTGTTATTCCTCAAATTGCAGTCCACACTCCAGATTTGCATAAAGAAGCTAGTCCACACTCCAGCATAACTCCATAACAGAAAGTTTGAGTCCCCCATCCTTGGTGATATGTTGGAGATTGTTATTATTATCTACTTCTCTCCTTTCGAATATGATGAACAAAAGTATAGAGTGCTAGCTTTTGGTAGAGAAGGTAGTACATTTACCCGCAAAACTCGTGTGCACCTCAGTTCCTCCTCCCGAGCATTGTGAGTGTCTCTGATGTAGCCATCTTAAGGAACATCCCTTTCCAAAACCAAGAAGAGAAGGAGCAAGCATGAAACAGGTGTTCTTCGTCTTCAGGTTGGAATCTTAATATTATGCTCATACTAAGAGTCTCAATCTTGGTTTCAGGTCGTTTATGTAATGAAAGCATGCTAAGAAGCTATGTCAAGGATTGTTGGCCTTGAAGTAATCGAGAGTGCCAAAAAGATGACGGAGGACTGAGCAGTAGAGTCAAAGCATAGTAGGTTTCCTTTATAAGGAATTCCCTTGTCTACAAGCAATACATATCATTTTGAATAGGCACACTATAGCTAATCACTGTCAAGTGTCAACCCTCAAAGCAAAACCTTAACTACGGATAAATGCAGATCAATATATCTTTGAAAGTAAGAAATTCAAGTAAACAACCAAAACATGTGTACCTAGACCTACCTAGACCATAAACAACAAATCATCACCATAGAACCCGAACGACCACGTACAAAAAGTTCACTATAAAATGCAGATTTTATAAGATCTTCGCAGAAATTATCACATCGTACAGAGATTCAAAGTAGTCGTAACAGAGACTATATCGTAAGTGCAGGTTATCTACCTGGATCTACATGAAAAATCTAATAAACATGATTGAAAACACCCCCTGGCAAGAAATGTGAAATTTAGTGTAGTTTGAATGGACAAAGAGCAAATAGCTTTCTATTTATGCCTTGCACTTTTGTCTACAGTATAGGTCACAAAGTAATAGCAAATCTTGAGATTTAGGTCCCAATCTAAGATCAAATAAAATCATGCAAGATGTACTGTCCATCATTAGGATTCTAACCAAATCCGAGACTTGTTAATTCGAAACATCTGACGAAGTTGACAGTGTTTAGGGTTTCTCCACTCAGTCTCTTGGAGATCCTCTGACCAAAAGCAATAAACGACACAAAAACTTGGCACTTATGTAACAAGTAACAAGGATAAATGGTTTCTTCAGTAATGCTCTCTAAGTAGCTTAGGGCATAACTTTCCACACCTCTAACTTCTAAGGTTTCATACCCACATATCTCAACCATTTCATTCAATGATAATATGACATGCTCCAGAGACAACCTCCACTTACATCTACCGAGCCTAACTTCTTACACAAAGGCACGTTATGGAAAAAATCTACCACAAAGGCAACACTGAACCATCCTGTTGGCAGAATATAGTTTCAGTTTTGTGTAACCCACTGACACGAAGATCACTTATAATCATCTTCTAAGTTAGTCCACATCCCCAAATAGCACATTCTGACAGCTTTGTGAAAACTTAGCCAATTAGAAATCCAACTAATGCAGATTTAGTAACTATCCAACAAAACATGAGATGCACACAACTCTCATAGGTTTGATACTGAGAATATTGTCAACGATATACTATGGGAAATGTAATTTCTCCCAACTATGAGAGAACTAAAGGAATCAGCATCTCGAGATAATACTCGCAGCTCCACACTCACGCACACACACAAAGAGAAAGAGGATTGAAAATGTCATTGCTTGAACAGAAAATTCAGCTGACAAGTCACAAGCCTCGAGTAACAATCTGTAATATCACGCAACTATGCTTGAATGAACTTTGCCACAACCACACAATGTCAAGAAATCTATGACATTTCAATAGCCTTAAATCACCAAACAAACGAAGCAATGATAAACTCTTGACATGTTAAAACTCAAAACTTTATTTCATAACTTTGTCTTATATGTACATTTAGAATTATCTATGGTTCGATTAACAACATTCAACGATACATCACAAGAAGAATATGAAACCATATGATGCTTAAAAATTTTCAAAACCGAAACCCTCCCAGAAATCTTGGTATAAGTACGTACAGGCAACATACCTGAGATAAGATCAAAATAAACATCTGAATTCGATATCAACCGATCAGCCAACACAGTCAAAGTCGTGTTCAATCCAATTGTTTCTCCAGGAGAAATCTCCCCAGCTGGAATTCCTGCTTCACCAACAACATCTCCTTTATAATACAACAAAGATGAACCATTCCCATACTTAAATCCTGCTTTGTTAGGATTCTTAACAGATAAATCAAGACTAAGGGTAACATTCAAATCTACTCCTAACTTAGGAACATCTAATGATATATGAAACCCATCTAGCTTTACTGAATTCACAGTAGTAATTGTATTCTTTGGTTTGAATACTGTAAACCACAGAATCACAATCACAAGAACAAACCCAACAATCAAACCAATACATATATTCCTATTTCTTCGAAAACCAGTAACTTTCTTATCGAATTTTGCAACTTTTGGAGAAATTATATCCATCCCAAGTACAAATTAAATAAGACAATTAAGCTATGTGATTGAAGAAATTGCAGAATAAAACAAAGCCTCAAAATAAAAAAGGGAATTGGGGTTAGGAAGTAGTTGAGATTAAAGGGACAAGAGAAGTTACCAGTATGAGACAGACACTGTTTTGATTACATCTTTTTCGTGTGAAGTAGCTCAAGCGAATTGTGTGATTCCTTATCTCGTGTGGGATGTGTTGATCTAGGAGAGATTTTTGTGAGATTTAATTTCCCGCGTTTATTATATATAAAAGGTTGGTGTAGAGTAGGTGCGGAGTAGATTAGTCTGTTACCTGTAACTTGCCCACAGGTTGGAGGTAGCCGGATTTCTCGTGTGGATGGTTCCTTCCTGGATTTTTTGTAGGATTTTATTTCTCTAGATTTTCATTTTTGAAGAATAAAAGTAGTTCTAGATGATTTACATAAGACGAATGAGATCAGGGGTGAGAATCATTGGATTTGGCCACATCTGTCTCTGTCTCTGTTTGGCCGAGCACTATGGTGCCCCTTTTCCCAACCCTATCCCTCTCTCGTTTATAGGGAAAAACCTAATGGTGGGTTTGGATGTAGAATTTAAAAGGTGGGATTTATGGGTTCAGGGGATTTGGTGGAATTACGTTTCTCTCGGTACATTTGGTTGCCCAAATCCCTGAAATCACGTTTCCCATGGGAATTACTTTTCCAGCAAATCCTCCATATGGAGTCCCACCCCTCCCCTAAGATATGTTGGGAAACTTCTCAAGGAATTTTTGGACCCACTTTTTTTAATTCTAAATGCCATATATGTACAATTTTAAGATTCTAAAATAATGCCAAACAACATATGGACTTTAAAACAAGATAATTTTATGAATGCTAGGATTTTTAACTGAGTTACCAAACACATGAGGGATTCACATGAATCCCGAAATTTGTAATCCCATGGGATTATAAATCCTGAAAATTGTGAAATTCTACAAACAAACCCACCATAAAAATATATCCACTGTGATCTCCCATATCTTTACATGATTAGGGAAGGGAAATCACACGGAAACTCAGTAGCCGTATAAATTTACACTTACGGAAACTCAGTAGCCGTATGGCAGTTGATACGGCTACTGAGTTGCACCTCAAATTTTTTTCTTTTTACTAAAACTCTTTTTTTACCTATTATATCTCTTTTTTACCTTTTTTTTTACTCTAAAATATCTTTTTTTACATATAGAAATATATTCCTATTGAAAAAAAAATACGGAAACTGAGTTTTCGTATCGTGCAGGGAAGGGGAAAAAGGGCACCATAGTGAGGCTGCCTTCCTTGTGATATCCTTTCCCTTTATTTGAGGGATAGGGAAGGGATGCCCTGCACCATAGTGCTTGGCCTTAGAGAATAACTTTCTATTCATGTTTTGTGTGTGTCTGTCAGCGTGTGTTGTAAGCGTGTCATAACTGACACGTACATGTAATAGTGTACGTTGGCAACCGATAGAAGAGGTTGGCGGTTTGTAAAGGTTTAAAAAGACCTGTGCTAGAACTGCAAGAGACAGAGAATAGTTTAGAAACGCTATGCGGATCGGGCGATAATGATTTGACTCAGTTTAAAATTTAATTTTTGAGTTTATGATTTTTTGTGTTTTCGATTAATCTCTTTGTTTTTTTGCTCTCATCCCCTTCTCTGCCCTTGTTAATTCACATGCTTTAGGTTAATAACTTAGTCAGAATCATCATATTTAAAGTTTTAGATGCAATTATCTCTGAAAGTTTTCTTTTCATGATTTAGAACTTTTTTCTTCTCCTTTAATCCCTTGTCGGTTAGTAGTTCTCAATCTCTTTGTTATTTGCTATATTTTTTTCCTCATCTATTTTTCTCTTTTCTAATGGAAGCTTAATTTGTTGCAAATTCCCTTCGTATGATAATGGAGAGTCTAAAAGTATGGATAACAATATGTTTATTGGTTTTATCGAGTTTTGCAGTTTTGCCTCATCAACCAGCGATATTGCTACCCATTCACTCCGTGGTAGTTCCTATCAGTATGATTCAAGTATTTCATCATTGTCATATCAAGAACAGTTCACTGAATCGGTATGTGGTTCATGATTATCAAATTCAACTCAGTTCAGTTTGGAAATCTAGTGAAATTCAAATTTTCAATGTTCCCCTTAATCATCCCAATCAGCAGCGTTTTTCACGGTTTCTGTTACCATTTAAACAAGGCAGCCTATTGGCTAGAGAAAATTACTCAAAATGTATTCAAAGTATATCTTTTCGTTATTTTAGGCAACAAATCTCCGAATTTTCTTCTCAATTCAAAGAAAACCCTAATGTACTCTCTTATATCTTCAAAAGTTTTTGGATAAATTTTACAGCAAAAGGTTTTCAAAGTTCTTCTTATTGTTATCAATTTATAACCATGGCTTCATCCTCATCAAATCAAGTCTCTAAAATCACAAAGAGTATGAACACTACCAGCATCAATGATCAAACTCCAAGACAACCTAGGAAGGCCCTTGGATCTGCAAAAGCTCTCAATTCGGCAGCAGATGAATGGTCTGCGTGTCTCATTGGAAAAATTTGGTCTCCTGATCCAGTCCCAACTGCAATAGTTACAGAAGAAATCAACACTCTTTGGAGACAGTATAGGAAAAAGGAGATCAGGTACATGGATAATAACATTTATGTTTTTAAGCTAAAGTCTGATGATGACTGTGAGGATATCACTAAGAAATCTCCTTGGAACATAAGCATATCTCTGTTAAGTCTGAAAAAGTACACTCCAAAGATTGTTATTTCTGACTGGAAATTTACTACTCAACAATGGGATGTGAAGTTCATGAAGTTATTAATTGAGCATCATAATGTTGACATCATTGATGAAGCAATTGAAGATTTGGGTACGAAGATTAAAGTTTTGCCAGAGAATTGCAAACCAAGATGGACTAATAAAATAGTGGTGTTTGTACCATCAATAAATTGTCGGAAAGCCCGCTAGTCAAAGCCCGTTTAACCCGTTCAAAGAAGATTCCAGAAGTTTCCAGATGTCTTGTTCCCAAGTTGCTTGCACATCAAGTCTATATCAGAATTAGGGTCACATACACTATATAAATACATGTATCATAAACCCTAAAAGGACATGGAATCCTAGGTTAGCTAACCCGAATAAATTCTTGCACAATATTCCATGCAAAAATCAACAAAAAAAAGGGGGAAAGTTGGGGTTCTGGAAACCGTTACGAGGTTGAAAAAACCGTTACGAAGGTTGAAGAAACCGTTGCGAAAAGGTTGAAGAAACCGTTGCGAGGTTGAAGAAACTGTTGCAAAATAGTTGAAGAAACTGTTACGAACAGTTGAAGAAAGCGTTGCAGAAAACCTAATCTTCATCCAACCTCAAGTACAGCTCCAGCTCGAGCAAATCTACACCGTCAGATTCAGAGGATCTCATCCATAGAATCTGTCCAGCCTATTATACACCAGTGATCCAGTGCTTCTCATGCGCTGACTAATAAGTGTACATTCAGCGCCACGTGTGTCCACCTAAGCAAAGAATGTCCAGTCATCTATGCCACGTCAACGCCACATCAGCAACAACAATCCAGTCAGCAGCAGACACGGCAGCGCCATGACACTGCCATGTCAGCAAAATGTTTTGTTCCTTACTGCCACATCAGCATTCTTTGCAATGTCATCACTGCCATGTCATCGACAGCACGCGCGCTTCGTGCAAATCTTGTTTCTTCAATAACTTATTCGTTTTAAATCCGAATTTAGTGATTTTTGGCTCGTTGGAATCATCTTTCAATTCCCTACGAGATGGAAGCAAAAGTTCATGTGTTCGAGAAACTTTTATATACACTTAGGGAAGCAACATGATCGAGTTCGAGATGAGGATTTCTTAGACCCTTCAATATTTAGCCTTGCATCACATCGCAAGCACCTAAAGCCTCACATTGCACGTGAGCACTTAAGTCTTACTTTTATCTCAAGCATAAAATCTCATCTTGCACGCGAGTATGAAAGACTTGCACCTTGGCAAACACAAAGTCTCATCTCGAACACGAGCTCAACGCTCGATGTTGGTCCAAAGTCTCGTCGAACCACGAGCCCAATGCCCGATATTGGTCCAAAGACTCGTACTCAACACAAGCAATACAGCCAGCCTGCCCGAGAAGCGAGCGCTACAGCCTTGTTACGTTGTGAGCAAAAATCCTTGCCCCGGCCGCAAGCACACTACATCCCACTCAAGTCTCGACTAGCTCTCGAGCATCACAAGTTCACCACGTGGCAAAAAGTCTCGCTTAGCACGTGAGCAAATTTTTTGCAGGTAATTACAGTTGGGGGCGTATTTGTAATATTTCTACTCACGCTTGGGGGCGAGTTTCATCATCAACGTTCGACGCAGAAGGAAAAACAATCTTCTTAACCACCAACAAGTAGGAGCTTAAGAGGGGTCGATGTTTGTACCGTCAATAAATTGTCGGAAAGCCCACTATTCAAAGCCCGTTTAACCCGTTCAAAGAAGATTCCAGAAGTCTTGTTGCCCAAGTTGCTTGCATATCAAGTCTATATCGGAATTAGGATTACATACACTATATAAATACATGTATCCTAAACCCTAAAAGGACATGGAATCCTAGGTTAGATATCCCGAAGAAATTCAATTGCATTATGATCATCAATATATGGGATTCCTCCGTGGATGTAGGCAACACTTGCCGAACCACGTTGTTTATGGGTGAAAACTACTCCTGCTGGATTTGGTAATTTGGGGTGTGTGGATGAGGAATGAATCTAAACCCTAAACAAATGCACTGCGCGGTGAGTGCTTGTAGATTCGGAAATCAATCTGTGCAAGTCCGGCCTAAACCAAGAAATGGCCGTTCCAGACTTGTTTCGGTCACAAAGTGAAGGAGATGGGGTTGATCTTAGGGAGGGAAGCGAAGAAGGTGTTGAGATTGTGAAGGTGTTGGATTGCTTATGACTTGTGTGAGAAAGGCTGAAGGCGGCTTATAGGATGCAAGCTATCAGTTCCGGTGTCTTGTATCAACACTTGATTTCTGTTTCTTGTCTGGACTTGCTCTTGTTTTTGGAAATAGGAAGGAGAACCTATTTATACAAGTCATTGAGCCTTATTCACGTCTCTCGTGGGAAGTGGAGGAAGTGGAGTGATGGAGTAGTGGAGTTTGTGTGTCAGTGTTACACGATCAGTCTTGCCCACTTCTCCTGTCATCGCTAACCGTCCATAACTTCCTAACACGTTCTTGTGATGGCGCGTTGCACGCTGCACGCTGTAAACCGCCAGACCAATACCCCAGTATGTATCCCCCGGTTTGTGACATGATTGATGTGCGGAATGTGTGGATCGTGGATCCACGAAAGGTAGCATGTAATCTTTGAATTGAATAACTGCGTTATTCGGGGAAGTTGATACTTGTGAAGTATCATGTGTATTTTATCGAGTCTTTGCATCACGGTGTGGTAGAGTGATGGGTGGTGATTACCATGACGCCTCACTTGACCAATTAACTCCTGACCAGGGTTGTATAACCAAGATGGTGAAGTTGAACGGACGAGATGTTCTTTGAGACACTCATCTACGACCGTTAATGAATTAGGGTTTTTGAAGAGGTGCGCAAGCATCACTCTTGACTTGGTCGAAACCAAGCATGGGATATAATTTTGACAAGGCCGACCGTGCATGTGTGTAGACAACATGACGGTGTAGGCGCCTATACCCATTACCTCACGAAAGTATGATCCGGGCCACTCAATTCGTCCGGTGAAGTTGAGTGGTCGTGATCAATTTGTGACAGAAAACCAGTGTCGCAAGAGCCGCGCGTCATGCCCACTTCGGGCGCACGTTCCAAGATGACCAATCTTGGTCGGTCTTGGCCGATTGGTCTGGTGTGAAGGTGGTAGGCTGATGTTCACGCCTATACCTGAATATCCCATGAAAACGTGATTTGAGCCATCCAAATCGTCTGGCGAAGTTGAGCGGTCGAGATCAGTTTGCGGTTTGGGAGGTGCGACCACGCTAGTTTAGGCGCGCGTCTTGGAATGACCAGGCGTGATATGCCTTGGCCGATCGGGTGAGGGGATATATGGGTCCACGGTGGTCATCTTTGGTATGACCAGGACTGCTTAATCTAATCTTGGACCCTCCATTCGCACAGGAGAAGATGGACGCTCGTGATGCTCAAAACCCTAATTTTGGGTTTCAAGGCCGTGCGTCAATGCTTCATTCGGCGTACGAATTGAGATAACCAACCATGGTTGGTCCTGACCGATTGGTCGGGTATGTAGGCGGGCCCACGGTGATTGTGTTGACATGCTCTGGGCCCTTTGAATCTACATCTACACCCTCCATCTATACCTGCGAAGATGGATGGTTAAGACATTTTGCGACACATGTAATATGCCGCAAACCCTAATTTTAGGGTTTTCCGCCCATCTTGCTATGGTTTGGACGTTTTGGAAAGCTAGGCCAGTGCGGAGGGTGGCCGACCATGCGGGGTCGCGTTGGTTCGGCAGTGGATATTCCATACACGCTTGGGGGTGATGGAATTGATGCGGGTCATCCAATCATGCTTGTGGAGTTGGATGATCGTGATCATATCCGGTTGATACGGTCAGTCCGGATGCTCAATCGGGCTAGTATAACACACCGAGAGGGTCTCAATCGGGCTAGTATAACACACCGAGAGTCGGCTGTGCGGGTATTTCGTACATGGTTTCATTATAATGCTTGGAGGTTCGTGTTGCTCTGTAAGAGTAACACTCGGTCGTCATGCCGCACCGATAATGAGTACGGAGGAAATACAAGGCTGATTGCGCATTAATTAATAATGCTAGAAATTCACGGGGTATATGGGATTGTTGCTACATGCTCCAACCTGGATGAATTTCGTGTATTCTGAGAATGGGATTGTTGCCACATGCTCCATTCTTGGTGAATTAAGTGAGGGAGTATCAACACTTATTAATGGCTTTATCTTTTACAAGATGTCAGCGCATAGTTTTTTTGGTTTTTACAATTTTAACCTTAAATGAAAATCCACCATCAACATTAAGTCCCCTGCCTAGCACATAATGGTTACACTATTGTGGGGTAGGCATGAGATGGTGACATACATAAACGTAAGAAGACAAGATAAAGGAAGTCTACCGGAGGGATTACGCCGTGGGCAATCCTCCATACGTGTGCGATCTCAAGCCTTTATGGACCTGCTTCCTTCCTTAGGGTATTTACATTAAGTCCCATGCCCGGAGGGATTATGGCCGTGGGTGCTTACACACTATTTGGTTGAATCGCTCGTGTATCCGAGATGTTCTTCGATTCTTGATTAGGGCTCAAAGAAAGCGACTTGGTGGTGTCGTATCCCCATATATCGGCGCCGTAATCGTTTTAGGGTTTCCTCGGCATATATGCAAGTGTAGAGATTCGAACCACTTTTACGATTTTACAACAGGGCTTTCTCGTAGAAACTCCGTTTCCTTATCATGTCGAACACCAGTGGATCGTCTTCTTCATACCGTCAAGGATTCTCCATTAAATGTGCACGACCTGCGTCTGAGCTTCATGATGGATCCCCTGCTCGTGTTCTCCGAGTCAAGAAGATAATACCGTTTGTATCTCCTTTTTTTTCTCTGAACAATTGCTTGTTCTTCATAATGATCAGGTGAATAATCTTCTCATTCTTGCAGAGATATCCTACCGGAACATGTGTGACGGTTATCGATGATGATAACTTAAACCGTCCTCTTCTTTCAAAATCAAACACGCCTACCCTTGTCGACCTCGAAGATGCTGATCTGGGTGTCTCATCTTATGAATACCCCAATGCAGGTCTTTTATTCGATGTTCGCATGAAATGTTTATCCTCCAGCTACCGAGACGTCGGTGGATTCTTAGTGCGGAAGGAGTTCGTGCCTCTTTACACGAAGTTATGGAGAAAGTATGGTCATATCGCAACCGGGAATGTGGTCCGAAGCCTTTGTTCATCTGCTTTCGGTCACCACGGTAAAGCTGTCTTCTTCCCATGATTCTTGAGATGGAGAACATTTCTATCCGCAACGTTCTTAGAATCAAGCCTTGAAAAGTGGGAGGATATGGTATCTACTGCGAATCCATGGAGTTCAACGTGGGCTGGTTGCGGCGGCGTCTTGATATTATCAAGGTCGATCGAGCGGGCATCCTCGTGAATGTTGTTCTGCTTGAAAGCTATCTTGGAAGAGGAGAAGGCTCGACCGCGAGAATCAAAGGAGGTAGAGCGGGCTGTACGGGACTTGAAGAAAAGAACGAGAAAGATATCAAGCTAGACTGGAGATGATGCTCTCAAGGAACTATAATCTTCTAGATGGCCTTTTCTAAGTCGTATTCATTTGTATTCCTTTTATGTCAAAGTTTATTGAACATCTTTGCGAGAATAAATTGCATGGGTTTTGATTGGTGAAACAGGTTTTTCATTGATGCATCTCGAATATAATTGATGATAATGAAAATAAATGCATGTATTGTTGTGAGAGCGAGATAGTGGTCGGGAATAATATGCCTTGAGCCACTTTCCATTGATATTGCTTCCAATTTGCCTCCGTCCACCTTAATAATTTTGTAGTAGCTTGGTGTTGTAAGCCTTGGTGACTGTGTAAGGACCTTCCCATTTCGGTGAGAACTTTGGTGCGGACATGTCTTGTTGGATGTGTTCGGCCGTTTTCAAAACCAAATCTCCCACTTTGAAAACTCGTGATTTCACGGTTTTGTTGTATGCCCGGAAATTCATTCTGTACACCCGAGTACGTTCTTTTGCTTTGTCTCTTCGAAATCCAGTGTATAACTCCGCTACTCTAGAGTTAGAGGCTTGACCTCGTTCGAGTGGATTCGGTTGCATTGCTGCGATCTGGGTGATGGGATTTTGATCTCTGTTGGGAGAATTGCATCCGCTCCGTAAACAAGTGAGTATGGGAAACCCCAATGGAGCTTAAGGCGATGTCCGGTAAGCCCATAGTGCCATTGGTAAGCTGGTCGTGCCATTCCCTAGGATTGTCGTGTCTTTTCAATTGATGATCCGGATCAATGTCTTGTTGGTAATTTCGGCTTTGTAGTTCCCTTGAGGATAGTAGATGGTGGAGAAGACTGTTTAATTCCATACTCCTCAAGTAACTCTCGTACTGCTTATTGGAGAAGGGAGTGCCATTATCAGTGATGATATGCTTAGGCACGCCGAAACGACAAATAATATGTTCTTTTATGAATGCCGCAATTGTTGCTCCTGTAGTTCCTCGTAGGGGAATGGCCTCTACCCATTTGGTGAAGTATTCATCGCAATTATGATGTACTCGTCTTTGCCGATGATGGAGGATTGATTTTTCCGATAATGTCCAGTCCCAGTGTAAAATGGCCATGGACTGCTTATCGAGTGTAAAGGGTGGAAGGCGCGTGAACAAGGTTCCCATGAATTTGGCATTTGTGACTTTGCACAAAAGCGGCTGCATCATCCTCCATGGTCGGCCAATAGTATTTCTCGTGTATCTGGAGAAACAGTTTCCTCTTCCCTTGATGTTCCCCTTCATGTGTTTCCTTTAGCATGACTGGGATTTCTTCCCTAGCCAGGCATCGTAGTAGATTACCTCCAAAGCTCTTGCGATACGGGATCCCTTCATGTAATACGAACCGCTTAGCCTTTTGCTTCATCTTGATAGCATCCTTTTGTTTGGCAGGAGTTGTTCCGTCACGGAGATAACTAATGTACGGCTCTCTCCAGTCCCCGGTGTGGTTCACGTTAAAAACTTCCAATTGATGTGGCGGCGCTTGGCAATTTGAGCGGGACTTCGAAGTAGTGCGGATTGAGCCTCCATCCTGGCGATAATAGCCCAGACGTTGGAGTCGTCGGTAAAGCGTTACCACCGGTGATTGTCCACAAATTTCGTTGTGAACATGATTCAATTTTGTAGTTGTGCTTCGTCATCCCCAAGACATCTTGACGGGGAACCATCCGGGTTAGATGTCTGACATAACATGAAGCATGAAGAAGTTCTGCAGGGTTTTAAGACTGACCTTTCCTTGGGAGAGTGAGCTGTTGAGCTCTTGAATGATCGGAGTTCGCCAATCATCGGTCTTGGTGTCTTTGTATTGTGATAACCATGTAGATTCTATGGTTCTCCTCTTTACTGTCAGGGTTTCTTCCAAACCTTCGAACTTCAATTTGGAAGCCGGTGTTGCTAGACGATCGGCGTGTTCGTTGTTGTTCTTTGCGGTGACATGGGTTATGGTTGCATCGGCAAAATAATTCAGTAACCTCTGTGCTTATGATCGGTATGGAGCTAGCGTTACTTCCTTTAGTGCGTATACCCCATTCATCTGATTCACCAGTAACTTGGAGTCACCTCTTATCTCCAGGCGCGTGACTCCCACTTGCTTGGCTATTGTGACCCTATGAGGAAGGCTTCATACTCTGCTTTGAGTTGTTGGTGCATTCGAAGTCCCGGCTTGAAGGAGTGTGAGAATACTTCCCGAGTTGGAGATACTAATACCACGCCCGCTCCTCCGGTAAGATATGCTAGGGGTAGCGAGAGCCATCAAAATACAAGAGCCACACTTCTTCTTCCAAAACAGAGACGTCTGGAAATTCTCAAGGAGATCTTCGTGTAGCCACTGTAGTGCCTTCTCCAGAAATGCCTCGGTAAGTCTGCAACCGCTTGACCCTTGATAGCTCTAGGTGGCGCACACGTTATGTCCAGCTCGACATTTGGAGAAGCCACTTTCCTGTCCTTTGATCGGGGACAGGCTTTGAAAGTAAAAACTTTGCGGATCAGATTTATACACGAGTATCACTCTATTAGGCAGTGGGTAATGCCCTGAACTTTTGAATGGAATGGATCAAGGCTAAACATGCTTTTTCCGCTCTCCAGGGTATATGAGTTGACATCTCTCAATATTAATTTGAAGTAGTATATGGGATGTTCGATTCCCTCGTCGTCTTCCGAGCGAGTAGAGCTCCTCTTTGCGGTGTTCTTTGAAAGCGAGTGTAGAGATGTAGCGGCTTTCCTTGTGCGGAGATTTCATAATGTTTGGAGATGACAGTATTCGTTGAATCTTTCGAAAAGCCTCCTTTGGGTTGTGGTCCAAATGAAGCTAGCTCTTTTCTTTAGCAATGGAGTGAATGAGGCGGCAAGTTGGGCTAGACCCGGTATAAAACGTCGGATGTAGTTTACCTTGCCCATGAAACTCCGGAGTTCCTTCACAGTTCGTGGAGGCGGCATTGTGAGGATAGCTTGAGTCTTGGGACGGGTCGACCTTAATTCCTTCCGCGGTTACTTGGAATCCTAGAAATTTGCACGAAGAGACAGAAAGCGCACTTCGGAGGATTCATCTTCAACTTGTACTCTCGACACCTCTCGAACACTTGCCGTAAGGCGTTGGTGTGATCTGCTCGAGCCCTTGACTTGACCACGATATCATCTACGTAGTCTTCTACTTGTTTATGCATCATGTCATGGAAGATTGCCGTCATAGCACGTTGATACGTTGCGTGGCGTTCTTTAAACCGAATGGCATAACGGTATAGTAAAAATTGCCAAGAGGGGTTCGGAAGTTTGTCTTACTTGCATCGTGCTCATACATCCTTACCGATTGTAGCCATTGTAACCATCCATGAAGGAAAACATGTCGTGTCCAGCTAGTGGCGTCTACTAACATGTCGATATTAGGCGGGGAAAGTCGTCCTTGGGGCAGCACTTGTTCGGGTCTACGAAATCCACACAACACCGAATCATCCGTTTTCTTCTTTCTACGGGACCACATTGGCTAACCGGGTCGGATGGTGAATAGGTCGATGAAGCCAGCAGCTAGTAACTTCGAATTTCGTTCTTGATTTGTTCTTCCACTTCATGTCCGAATTGCCTCGGAGATTGCTTGATTGGCTTGGATCCGGGTATGACATGCGGTGATGAGTGACTAATTTTCATCTAGACCAGGCATTTCCTCGTATGTCAGGCGAACATATCTTGGTACTCCTTGAGTAGTTGAACAAGACCCGTACGTTAAATACGTGGAGAGTCGAACCGATAGAGACCGGCACAGGGGAGATTCTTCATCCCCGATGTTAACAGTCTCGAGCTCGTCGGTTGTGGAATTGGTTCCATCTTGTAGTTGTTGCGGGGCATCTAATACCTCCTCTTGTACTTCGTCGTTCCTGCAGCATTCAATTGCCAGTCTCTCCTGTTAATTGCTAACAGCGGCGCCGGTATATTGTCTTCCCTTTCTGGTCACGTTTCGCCTCGAAAGTGCGTTCCCTTTTGGTGTGAACGCGGGTTGAAGCCTCACTGGATAAAGATGGACGCCCCGTCAGAGAAGGCGTGTCGTGGTGCTTGGCCCTCAG
This sequence comes from Papaver armeniacum, assembly GCA_023531295.1. Taxonomy (NCBI): domain Eukaryota; kingdom Viridiplantae; phylum Streptophyta; class Magnoliopsida; order Ranunculales; family Papaveraceae; genus Papaver; species Papaver armeniacum. Next base: position 158,778 of record JAJJWW010010454.1, read on the forward strand.
TGATGCAAATCGGTTTTCTTCTGGATTGAAGCCCACGTGGGTAGTGGGGTGCACAGGACTTTGTCTGATCTCCTCTGCGAGGTACCTTTTGGCTCGAACAGCTCCACTCCGCATATTGGTGCGTACGGAGACAATGATGCAGGAATGCGGATGACTTTCTCATTTAGCATGGTCTTCAGCACTTTGGTGATACGTTGAGGGAATGACCTTGTTGTCGTGAAGCCATGGTCTCCCGGTATCATATGGTAGTCCGGCTTCTTTTCTATGACTTCAAACTTTGCTCTTGGTGAACGGGTCCCTCTTGATAAATTGATTGACATACCCGTATGTCTTTGGTGCGATTTCCTTGAAGTCCGTCATCGTGGTGGGCTGTCGTACAATCTTGCATAGGCTAACCTTGTTTGTCTTGAGAGTCTTGAGAGTAATCACATTCGAAGATGCTCCTGTGTCGACGAGGGCCCTCCTGAACTCTGAGCCCTTGATGTGAGCGGTAACATGTAGGGCCCGATTTTGACCTTCCTCTGCCATCATGTCGTCTTCTGTGAATGTAACATTATTTACAGATATTTCCGACGTAGTTAAGACTTCTGGACGAGAATGAGTCAGGTGTACGTCCAGAGCTATTTTATTAACTGCAGCAAACGTCTCTGCTCGTTGATTCTTCGAGGGGTGCAAGAGTTCACACAAGCTTTCCACTAGAGATGCCGCTTCCTGATCCACTGGCCTCTGGTTCGTAGTAAAGCTGTTGATCTGAGGGGGACTAGTCCCCGGTGTAAAGGTTTCGGAACGCTCATCTCTGATGTCATCTTGATGAGGAGATCAAGTATGCCGTTTACCGCTTCTTTGATTAGCTCCATATTCTTGGTGTGAATTTCTGTGCACCGTGCTAGTTCGCTTAATGTTGGAAATATCCCGATCATGCCGTCAGATACGCCCTTAGGAGGAGAGGTATCTCCGTTGGAGGAACCGTCGGGATTTTAGGCTGTCGAGGTGGTCCTAAGACCAACCATCTCGAAATTGATTGAATGGTATTGAAGAAATTGACTTTACAACCGAGAGATCAACCTCCATTTGTGGTCGCCAATTGTTTAAGGGTGAAAACTACTCTGCTTTGGATTTGGTAATTTGGGGTGTGTGGATGAGGAATGAATCTAAACCCCTAAACAAATGCATTTGTGCGGTGAGTGCTTGTAGATTCGGAAATCAATCGTGCAAGTCCGGCCTAAACCAAGAAATGGTCGTTCCCGGACTTGTTTCGGTCACAAAGTGAAGGAGATGGGGTTGATCTTAGGGAGGGAAGCGAAGAAGGTGTTGAGATTGTGAAGGTGTTGGCTTGCTTATGACTTGTAATGAGAAATTTGAACCGGCTTACAGGATGTAAGCTATCAGTTCCGGTGTCTTGTATCAACACTTGATTTCTGTTTCTTGTCTGGACTTGCTCTTGTTTTTGGAAATAGGGAGGAGAACCTATTTATACAAGTCATTGAGCCTTATTCATGTCTCTCGTGGGAAGTGGAGGAAGTGGAGTGATGGAGTAGTGGAGTTTATGTGTCAGTGTTACACGATCAGTCTTGCCCACTTCTCCTGTCATCGCTAACCGTCCATAACTTCCTAACACGTTCTTGTGATGGCGCGTTGCACGCTGTAAACCGCCAGACCAATACCCTAGTATGTATCCCCCAGTTTGTGACATGATTGATGTGCGGAATGTGTGGATCGTGGATCCACGAAAGGTAGCATGTAATCTTGAATTGAATAACTGCGTTATTCGGGAAGTTGATACTTGTGAAGTATCATGTGTATTTTATGTGAGTACGCATCCTGGTGTGGTAGAGTGATGGGTGGTGATTACCATGACGCCTCACTTGACCAATTAACTCCTGACCAGGGTTGTATAACCAAGATGGTGAAGTTGAACGGACGAGATGTTCTTTGAGACACTCATCTGCGACCGTTAATGAATTAGGGTTTTTGAAGAGGTGCGCAAGCATCACTCTTGACTTAGTCGAAACCAAGCATGGGATATAATTTTGACAAGGCCGACCGTGCATGTGTGTAGACAACATGACGGTGTAGGCGCCTATACCCATTACCTCACGAAAGTATGATCTGGGCCACTCAATTCGTCCGGTGAAGTTGAGTGGTCGTGATCAATTTGTGACTGAAAACCAGTGTCGCAAGAGCCGCGCGTCATGCCCACTTCGGGCGCACGTTCCAAGATGACCAATCTTGGTCGGTCTTGGCCGATTGGTCAGTGTGAAGGTGGTAGGCTGGTGTTCACGCCTATACACTGAATATCCCATGAAAACGTGATCCGAGCCATCCAAATCGTGCGGCGAAGTTGAGCGGTCGAGATCGGTTGCGGTTTGGGAGGTGCGACCACGCTAGTTTGGGCGTGCGTCTTGGAATGACCGGGCGTGATATGCCTTGGCCGATCGGGTGAGGGGATAGATGGGTCCACGGTGGTCATCTTTGGTATGGCTTAGGACTGCTTAATCTAATCTTGGACCCTCCATTAAATGCTAGGAGAAGATGGACGCTCGTGATGCTCAAAACCCTAATTTTGGGTTTCAAGGCCGTGCGTCAATGCTTCATTCGGCGTACGGTGGGATAACCAACCATGGTTGGTCTGACCGATTGGTCGGGTATGTAGGCGAGCCCACGGTGATTGTGTTGACATGCTCAGGGCCCTTTGAATCTACATCTACACCCTCCATTTATACTGCGAAGATGGATGGTTAAGACTGTTTTGCGACACATGTAATATGCCGCAAACCCTAATTTTAGGGTTTTCCGCCCATCTTGCTATGGTTTGGACGTTTTGGCAAGCTAGGCCAATTCGGAGGGTGGCCGACCATGCGGGGTCCGCGTTGGTTCGGCAGATGGATATTCCATACACGCTTGGGGGTGATGGAATTGATCCGGGTCATCCAATCATGCTTGTGGAGTTGGATGATGTGATCATATCCGGGTGATCTGGTCAGTCCGGATGCTCAATCGGGCTAGTATAACACACCGAGAGGGGCTCAATCGGGCTAGTATAACACACCGAGAGTCAGCACATGTACAGGTATTTCGTACATGGTTTCATTATAATGCTTGGAGGTTCGTGTTGCTCTGTAAGAGTAACACTCAGTCGTCATGCCGCACTGATAATGAGTACAGGAAATACAAGGCTGATTGCGCATTAATTAATAATGCTAGAAATTCACAGGGTATATGGGATTGTTGCTACATCCTCCAACCTGGATGAATTTCGTGTATTCACAGAATGGGATTGTTGCCACATGCTCCATTCTTGGTGAATTAAGTGAGGGAGTATCCAACACTTATTAATGGCTTTATCTTTTACAAGATGTCAGCGCATAGTTTTTCTGGTTTTTACAATTTTAACCTTAAATGAAAATCCACCATCAACACACGTAAAATTCTTTGTCTCCTCTATTTATCGTTTTCTAGCCCTAATTTTACAACAACATCATCAAATCATCGTGTTTAGTGCCTAGAATTAATTTTGGGTACAAACAAATGGACATAGTCGAAATGGATTTAAACAAGCCTTTGAAAATGGGTGAATATTGGAACACCAATTCTGGTACTGCAGTTTGGGTTAGGTATCACCTGGAAAAGGCAGCCACATAAACTGTCCAGAATGTTACACTATTGATCATGATAAACAAAGTTGTGCTAGGATTGCTGCAGAACTAAATCAACCGATAATGTCATATGAGGAGTATGCCATTCAATGTCAAAAGGAAGAGATAACCAAGATGGAAAATAATGTTGATGTTGCAGGAGTTGCAGATGTTAGAAGCGGCAAAAGATCCAGAAATGAAGAATCTAAACCTGATAGCAATCAAAGATATCAATCTATGCCTATGAATGTTGTTGCAACACTCTATGAAAATGATGCTATACTTGAGAACCATAATCATACAGTATGTATGGAGGGAGTTCAGATGAATGGTGATGGTAGCTCGTCAAGCGACTTTTACTTGACTCAACGAAATCTTCAAGGGAATCATGCTAACTTGGTAATTTTCTCTAATCCTTTTCTTATTTGCTTGTTGTGTTTCAAATACATATCTTATCTTCCCTGTAGCTCTTTACATAACACTCGGAGTTTTATCACTCCTCATTTTGTTAATTTATTTGTTTTAAAACAACAATCTATTCTCAATATGAGAATGCTATCCTGGAATGTACATGGTTTTAAATCCAATGTCACTAGAGACTATCTAGCAGACTTAATTAGGACATGATGATTATTTTCAATGATGTTGTAGTAATAGGTTCGTTCAAGACTTGTGAAAGCAGATTTTTTAGACTTAAATTTTGTAAATAAAAATAACAAGCTCAATTAAAAAGTTGTTTGGAAATTATGGAGAGGCTGGGGCTAGGATTCCGCTATTTACCAATTCCAAAGTGATACTAATTACAATCATGCAATTTCACACGTTCAATTTGATTCTCAACTATTGCAAAAGTAGATTTTTTAGAAACAACAAATGTTAGTCCAAAGCATGGGATATCAAAACCTTAGGCTAAGCATATTCCATCAATAGAAAATACAATTGTTTAACAAAAATCATAAAATCTATTTTAATCTAGGAAAATGATCATAATTAAAAATTGCACAAATCAAATATTTAAGAATTACCACTTTTTCATTGGAAAGATAGCTTCCTCCATCGCCCCAAGGATTAGGTTTAGCTCATCATGTTGGAAACACGCTCAAAAGTTGATTTCATTGCTCAAAAATGGTTTACAAATGATGAATAAGGGAGAAATAATGAAAAATCGGGTTTGTAACAATTATTTTTGTTACAAACCAAACTGTTACAGAGAACGATAAATATTAACTGTCGTTGTTACTGTTTCTTTAAGTCTGCCTCCAATCTACGACCCACATACGCGAGTCGTTAACACTGTTGAAGAACGACGGTCCCTCGTGCGTCTTATGTTCTTCGAGCTCTCTTCAATGGCAGCAGCAGCAAATCTCTGAAACTTGAATTTCTTTGCTCTGTTCTCTCTCCCAACTCTCCGTACCCCTTCTCTGACCTCCAAGCCCTTCTTTTATACTTGACAGTGGAAATAAATCTCGACAATCAATCCGGAATCATCCTCACTTACTCTGCCAGATACGGGAATATATTCTTCCCTTTTTGTTCTCTTGCACGCGTCTGCCAGATGAAAGCTATCCTTATTTATCTCTTACACGCTCCTGGTTGTTGCTCGAGTCAACAAACATGCACAGAACACGTTCAAAAACTCCAAAACTCATGCAAACCTGTGTACGTGTACGTGTTGCTCTGTAAACTTCAATCCCACGATGCAGCCAATTCTAACCGAGACTATCGACCATACCATGCCTGTGATGTTCTAACAAGTCGAACCATGAAGTTTCAGCGATTTAGTCTCCTTCTATCACGCCCAAAAATCGATCCAAGAATCTGCCGGTGAAGAACAAACATTTCCCGCCAAATTCCAGAATTTGAAATGGAGAAGAAGGTCAGCCCTTATCCAACAGCTGGGGGTGCGAATATCAGTTGGGTACCCCTTAGTAATTGGGTTACCCCTTATCCAAAGTGGGAGTCCAAATAGCAAATGTCCTCCGGGGGTGTTCCGAGCAACTTTTCGAGCCGATTTTTCCAAAAATGTTTATTGCCCAAAAATACCTACAAACACATAAAACACCAAAATTAAAACAAAATCGAGTGCCAACAATATATAGTATTGAGATCAAATTAGACACAAAAATTTGTCTATCAGGACACAAAACCCATACATAATCTTTCTTTGTGAAACAAAATTGGTTAAAGAAAAGGTTCTTCCCTTTTTATCTCGTTATCAATATCACAATAATGATGTCATTGACCCAGTTGGTAGATCAGGCGGCTTAGTCCTTCTATGGAAAACAAGTTTTACTTGTGAATTAATGGATGTTGGCAACAATACCTTTCATGTTGTAGTTCAATTTGATCCCAGTAAACCATAATTTTTGCTAACTTGTATGTATGGTAGGAATGATTATGCTAGGAAAAAAGAGCAATTGTCAGATATTAAGCTCATGGTAAGAATATTTCTCAGCCTTGGTTAGTACTAGGAGACTTAAATTTTCATATTAAGGATTCCTCTACTAATACTAGCTCTTCTGGTGATGAATGGGTTAATAGAGTTGTCAATGATTGTGGTCTGATAAACTTAGGCTACATTGGTAAAGATTTCACTTGGAGTAGTAACAATATAGCAACTGCTAGTATAAAGACTAGGATTGACATGACTTTAGGAAATGGGGATTGGAGTATCCATTACCCTGATTCTAGACTGTTACATCTTAATCACTTAGGAAGTGATCACTCGCCCATTCTTCTAGTAACTGATTACTCGCAAAATAAATTTTGGATCCCTTTCAAAAAAAAAATATTCTTGGCTCAATGATAACAATTGTTCTGCTGAAGTATCTAAAGCTTGGTCTATAGATGTAAATGGTTCTCCTGGTTTTCAATTTGTTCAAAGATTAAAATCCACAAGGAGAATTCTCTCTAAATGGAATAAAGAGCATTTTGGCAACATTAACCAGCAGGTGGATAGTCTGCAAAACCAACCTACCAGTGAAGCTGTTCACAATGAGATAATTGTAGTTAATGTTGATCTTAGTAAATGGCACAAAAGAAGAGCAGATTTTTATCAGCAAAAGTCTAGAAAAACTTTCTTCAAAGAACATGACAACAACACCAAGTATTTTCATGCTAAAATCAATAGGAAGAAAGCAAGAAACAACATTGATGCCATTAAAGTTCAAGATGGAAATTGGATTCAGAATAGAGATGCAATAGCAGATCATTTAACTTCACATTTTAAGAATATCAGCACTTCTTCTACTCCCATTATTGATGAAGGTCTTTACATGGTACTACCAACAATTGTCACAGAAGAAGACAACATCAATCTATGCAAGATACCAGATATTCAAAAAATACATTCTTATCTTAAATCTATGGATAATTGAAGTGCACCAGGTCCTGAGGGTTTTCAAGTAGATTTCTACAAAAGTTAATGGGAAGTTGTAGGGGATGATGTATGCAAGATGGTTCAAAAGTTCTTTCAATCCAGGCATTTACTCAAGGAGTTAAATAAGACTTACATATCTTTAATACCCAAGAAGAATAAGGCACTCACTGCAGCTGATTATAGACCCATTGGATTGTTCAATACCTCTTACAAGATTATTTCAAAAATCTTAGTAAGTAGACTGAAGCCAATCATGGATAGGATTATATCACCTTTTCAGGCAGCCTATGTATCAGGTAGAATGATTAGTGATTATAATATCATTTCACAAGAAATTATCCGCTCAATGAAGAAGAAGAGAGGAGAAAAGGGTTGGATGGCACTCAAACTGGACATGTCAAAAGCCTTTGACAGACTTGAATGGAAGTTCTTAATCAAGGTACTTATGTATTTTGGTTTCAGTGAAGAGTTTTGTGATTTGATTTATCAATGCATCAGCACCACCACTCTTTCTGTCATATTAAATGGTTCACCTTGTTTTGAATTTCACCCCACAAGGGGCATCATACAAGGTGATCCACTATCACCTTACTTGTTCATAATGGCCATGGAATTCTTATCAAGACACTTAACTAAAGCCAATGAAGACAAGACTATTGTTGGTATTAAAGTATCAGGTGGTAATTCACCAGCTATTAATCATCTCATTTTCGCAGATGATTGCTTGATCTTCACTCAATCAACCCTTACCTTAGTTAACAATCTCTTGCAGCTGCTACAGGACTTGAACTCACAATCAGGGCAAGTTATTGATTTTGATAAATCTTCTGTTTATTACAGCAAGTTTACTAATAGATAATGCAGCTATTCTTACTCAAATCCTTGTAGTAATCAAAATGAATGCAAAGGATAAGTATTTGGGTTCTCCATTAATTTTGGGTCACTCAAAGCAATATTCTTTTAAAGACATCAAGGATAATTTTATCCACAGATTGTCAGGATGGTCTTCAAGTAATCTCACTCAAGCTGGCAGGTCAGTTATGATTAAACATGTGCTCAATTTTGTACCTCTCTACCAGATGGGAACTTTTAAGTTACCTAAGCGGTGATTACTCAGTTAACAACCATTCAAATGAAGTTCTTTTTGGGACATAAAGAAAATAAAGGTCACAACCCTTTGGCATGGCATAAGATGTGTAAACCAAAAGACTTAGGAGGATTAGCTTTTAGAGATTTGGAGTCACTCAATCTAGCTTTACTGACAAAGCTATCCTGGAGGGTTTGTACAGAATCTTCAGCCTTATGGATCAAAATACTTCAGCCAAAGTATTTCAAACACACTGATGTTTTGCATCATGCATATACTAAACCTAATTCTTCATGGGTATGGCAGGGTATTGAAAAAGGACTCAAAATTGTGCAAGACAATTGCTTCATGGAACTAAATAATGGTAGAAGAACAAGAATATGGAAAGATAGATGGATTGTTGGTATGCATCAACCTCCAACTCCTTCTCCACCTAATCATACTTCTTTAACCTTTGTAAGTGAGTTAATTGAACCAAATACTAATGCATGGAATATAGCTCTGGTCACTCAACTATTTGATGTTGTCACTGCTTCTCGTATCACCATGATAATTTTAGATGTCACACAAGAGGATAATTTAATTTGGATGCCAGACAAGGATGGAATTTTTTCAGTTAAAAGCACATACAATATGTTGTCTAATGGTCAGAATGATTCTCAAGTTAATGGTATTCCAGTTCCAAATACTACATGGAAGTTCCGGTGGAGCTGTAAAATAGCGCACAAAATCAAACTTTTCATATGGAAATGCATTAGAGACATCATTCAAACGAGAAGCAGGATAACTAGATATAACCCAGAAATTGATAATATTTGTGGAAGTTGTGGCAGAGCAGAAGAGACAATAGAACATCTTATTTTCGAATGCAGGCACACAAGGGAAGTATGGAGAAGTATTAATGTAGATATTGATGCAGTTAATTCTAATTCTATTACAGTGGCTCAATGGTGCACTAGTTGGTTTTCAAACAACCAAAATCCTAGAGATGAGCAATGGCTACATAAACTTATGATTGGCAGGTGGATACTTTGGAAAGACAGATGTAACTTTGTCTTTCAGGGAGTGACTCTAAACCCTTTCAATTCCATGCACAAAATTATCTATTATCTAAATTTTTGTGAACTTACTGGATTATTGAATAATAGTACATCGTCTAATATTACTCACTCTACATTTCCAGTTTCACATTGGAAGCCACCAGACTTAGGGATAACTAAATTTAACATTGATGCCTCTTTTTGTTTCGTAACTAATCTAGTTGGTACTGGTTTGGTCTATCGAGATCATGCAGGTCATTGTGGAGGAATCAAAGGAACTTTGTCAACAGATTGCTTGAATTCAGAAGAGGCAAAATGCAAAGCAGTCATAGAGGCGCTTTTGTGGGCTAAAGCTTTGCAGTTGAAAAGGGTTCATATTGAGGGTGATGCAAAACTGGTTATCCAATCCATCATGGAGAACTGTTACTTCACACACTAGGAACACATGAACATTATTAAAGAAATGAAATATCTCATTACTTGTTTCGAACTATGCATTTTCATTTATGTAAGCAGGAATGACAATCAAGTTGATGATGCTATCTCAAAACTTGTTAGAGAAGATTCAACAAACTTGTTATGCACTAGTAATTTCCCTTCAAACATTTGTAATTTTCTTGCAAGAGATCAAACTTCTTTGTTGGCTAGTTCTTTGATCAATAACATCTCAGTTATCAAAAAAAAAAAAAAAAAAAAAAAAAAAAAAAACATGTGCTTCTTTTTTCTTGTATTGAGAAAAATCAATCAATCAAAATAACCAGAGAGATTTGTCCAGGTACTTTCTTCTCTCAAACATGGTATCAGATACCTTTCCCAAACCCTAATTTCAAATCTAATTCAATTTTTCAGTTCATCAATGGTGGAAATCAACAAACACATCCCATTAACCTTTAAACCACCTTCCAAATTAACTATCACAAAACTCTCTCTGGAAATCACATATTGTTCCTCTTATGCGTAGTTACAATCTGTTTCGATTTGTTGATGGTTCGTTACAATGTCCAACGAAATACTATCCAAAACATCAGCAGCAGGTCAAGCAATTGTTGAAGCTCCATCGTTTGTTGATACAGATCCTGAAAATGAGTTTGTACGCAATCCGATCTACAATTACTAGGTAAATCAAGATCAAGCTATCCTGTCATGGTTGTTCTCTGCTTGTACTGAAGAATTTCACTCTCAGGTAATTGATAGCACATTCTATCATGAAATTTGGGTTCGTCTTGAACATAACTATAATGTTGCGACGAAGTCTAGATTGATGCAATTGAAAACAGATCTAGTTCATCTGAAAAAGAGTAGTGATTCTATGCTAGTGTACTTTAACAAAGCCAAATCTATATCGCATCAATTAGTGCAAATTGATAGAGCTATCTCTGATGAGGATCTAGTTTTTCACATTCTTCAAGGATTACCTACTGAGTTCAATGCTTTCAAAACTTAAATCACAACTCAACAATTGAAGAATGATAATTTGATCACCTCTGCTGAACTATTAGGATTATTGTTCTCTGAAGAAGCTAGAGTCTGTTCTGAATCAAAATTGACCTAACCACTGCTTCTGCAAATATTTCTACACAACAACATCCTTTTAACTCTACATCACCTTCTTTTGATTCATACTACTTTGGTTATTATCTACCCTCAGCATATTTTCAAAATTACTCTGGACCTCCAACTCATGCTTCATCATCTCCATCTCAATGGAATTCTTACTGTCAAAGAGGTACCTTTAATAGAGCTAATGGTTATCGTGGTAATAAATCTGGTGGTGGTTTTAGAGGAGGTTTTTGAGGTGGCGGGTTTGATTCATGTGGTCGTGGTGGTAACAGATCTGATAGAACCAGTAACAACTTCTTTCCACCATCAAATCCTATCAGGTATAACTACTACATTGAATGTCAGATTTATGGCAATCCTGACCACTCAGCATCTGAATGTAGGCACATATATGCTTCTTGTGAAAACTATACTGCTCAAGCTCATTATACTACTTTTATGCATCAAGGAGATGACTATGATGATTTATGGTGTCCTAAACCTGAAGCCTTTGTTGTTTACAATGATAATTCTGCTTCAAAGCTATGTATGGGTACCTGACTCAGGTGCTACTCATCATATCAACTATGACTTGTCAAATTTGAACCTGCATTCTGAATATCAAGGAAATGATCATGTCAGAGTTGGCAATGGCTCAGGTTGCACATTACCAATATTGGTTCTTCTTTAATTCATCATGATGATTTCAAATTTACACTTTCCAATGTTCTACATGTTCCATCCATTACTAGGAATTTAATCTCAGTACATCAGTTTACCAAAGAAAATAACTGCTTCTTTGAATTTCACCATGATAAATTCTATGTGAAGGATTTGATTTCCCACAAGGTGCTTCTCACTGGTCCTGTTAAAGATGGCCTTTATCATATGGAGTTCACAATTGCTCAACTTAAACAAGCTCTTACTTCGACTGCTTCTTTATCAGCAATCTGGCACAACAAACTAGGACACACTGAAAACAAAACTATCAAGCATGTTTTGTTTTCATTTGTTATTCATAATCATTTGTCTGCACCTATTTGCTCAACTTGTCAACTAGCAAAGAGTCATGCTTTACCATTTCCATTTAATTCCACTAGTGTGTATGGTCCTTTGGATTTGATCCATTCAGATGTATGGCTTTCCCCTCTTTGTTCTATCAATGGATTCAAATATTATGTTTCATTTATTGACTCTTATAGCAGATCTTGGTTATATCCACTTGCTTATAAATATGAATTACTTGACACATTTATCAAGTTCAAGTCTCATGTTTAAAATCAATTTAATATGAAGATCAAGTATGTACAGTCTGATTGGGGAGGGCAATATAGAAATGTTTCCACATATCTAGATAGATGTGGAATTGGTCACAGAGTATCCTGTCCACATGCCCATGCTCAGAATGGTACAGCTGAAAGAAAACATATCATGAACATAGTAAAAACTGGTCTAGCTCTACTATCTCATGCTTCATTACCTCTATCTTACTGGTCATATGCCTTTGAAACTGCAAATTTTCTCATCAATAGATTACCAACTCCTAATCTACACAAATTGTCACCTCTATAAATTTTGTTTCAAACTTCCCCTGATTATAACATTCTACACACATTTGGCTGTGCCTGTTATCCTTGTCTGAGACCCTTTAATACTCACAAATTAGAACCAAGATCAGTAAAATATATATTTTTGGTTACAGATGCTTCAACCCTCTTACCATTAAGATAATTATCTCTAGAGATGTGGTGTTTGATGAGAATGATTTTCCATATGCAAAGTTATTTCACTATGAGGATTCTTCAAATGCTGCCATAACTTCTATGGTTATTTTACCCTCAAGTACTTCTACTGCTGCTACTGATGCTACTACTGCTATATCTAATGAAGTGGATACATCTCTGACTGACATGTCTCCCTCTTCATCCTTACCATCTACATCTCATACTACTTTTATTCCTTTACCAAGTGTCACTAATGCTCATTCCATGACAACATGAGGTAAACAAGGTATTTTCAAGCACAAAGTGTATGCTCCTGAAGTTCAAACTATTTGTGAAGATATTACAGTTCCTACATGCTACTCTGAGGCTTGCAAAGATCCAAAATGGAGAGCTGCCATGGATGAAGAGATAACTGCTTTATTACAAAATGGTACTTGGCACTTAGTGCTAGTGAATTCAGGGCAAAATGTCATTGGTTGTAAGTGGATTTTTAGAATTAAAAGAAAAGCAGATGGAACCATAGAGAGATACAAAGCCAGACTAGTTGCCAAGGATACAATCAAGTTGAGGGTATTGATTATAAAGATAAATTCAGTCATGTTGTCAAGCCAACAACAGTTAGAATGATAATTTCCATTTCTCTTTATAAAGGTTGGCAGATCAGACAACTTAATGTCAAAAATGCATTCCTACATGGGCATTTGCAGGAAGATGTATTTATGTTTCAGCCTCCTGGTTATGCAGATAAATGAATGCCTAATCATGTCTACAAATTAAAGAAATCCCTTTATGGATTGAAGCAAGCACCAAGGGCATGGTTTGCTAGACTTAGTCAATTTTTGCTGCAATGTGGTTTTCAAGCTTCTAAGACTGATACATCTCTATTCTTCAGGGTTACTTCTTCTGCTTCCTTGTATGTAATGATCTATGTAGATGATATTCTTGTGACTGGTAGCTCAACTTCAGCAATTGATCAACTTTTGAATGATCTTAGTAGAGAGATTTCCATCAAGGATTTAGGAGAGCTTCACTTCTTTTTGGCACTCAGGCATCTAAAAACTCTGCAGGTCTTCATCTTTATTAAGAGCAATATATTTCCAACTTGCTACATATATAAAACTAAGATGACATTTGTCAAGCCATATTCTACACCATTTGCTTCCTCTATCACTGGTGATCCTTCTCCATTATTTGAAGATCTTGTATTGTACAAAAGTGTTATCGGTGCTCTGCAATATTCTACCATTACCAGGCCTGACATTGCTTATGTTGTCAATAAAGCCTGTCACCACATGCAATCTCCCTCAAAGGCCAATTGGACTACTGTTAAAAGGATTCTCTACAAGGCACTCTTGGATATGGTCGACAGTTCAAGGGATCTAGTTCACTCCAAATTCAAGCCTTCTCAGATGCTGATTGGGCTGGTGATTTAACAGATCAATGCTCTACTGGTGGCATGGCCATTTTTCTTGGTCCTAACCTGATATCTTGGTGCTCTCGCAAGTAGAAGACTGTATCTCGTTCAAGTACAAAGGCAGAGTATTGTGCATTCACAGATGCAACTTCAGAGGTAGTTTGGATTCGATGAGCTTATTTTTCACTCTCCTAGATCTCCAGTTCTCTGGTGTGACAATATGGGTGCCACCTACCTCACTGCCAATCCCATTTTTCACAACAGAATGAAGCATATCGAGATCGCATTTCATTATGTCAGAGAACTAGTTGCAGCACGGTCATTAGAGGTCAGATTTATCTCTACACAAGATCAACTCGCTGACATTTTTACTAAAGGCCTTTTATTTTCTCGGTTTGCTACTCTCAGACTCAAGCTCAGTGTCTCTGAGTCCTCATCGACGCTGCACTTGCAGAGGGGGTGTTAGAGACTAACTTTATATTCATGTTTGTGTGTGTGACTAACTTTATATTCATGTTTGTGTGTGTCTGTCAGCGTGTGTTGTAAGCGTGTCATAACTAACACGTACAGCTAATAGTGTACGTTGGCAACCGGTAGACGAGGTTGGCGGTTTATAAAGTTTTAAAAAGACTCGTGCTTTTCTTTTCTTGTATTGAGAAAAAACAATCAATCAAAATAACCAGGGAGATTTTTCCAGCGACTTTCTTCTCTCAAACAATATCCAATTCATGATACTGCAGATTTTAAGTTTCGCAAATGCATCCAACCTAACATCTGGTTTTAAGCAAACAAGTGGATCCAATGGTGTAACCTTGGATGGAGCCAAGACTCATATGTTATGGGGCCGAAAAAAAAATTGCGCACGATAGTTATACTTGATCCCATTACCAATTAAAGTTTCAACCCTGCCGTCCAAAATTTGCACCCACTTAGGCCTATTCCTATGCACATGTTAAAAATATGATTTTGCCATTTTAGCACCCACTATGGATATGCCAAAGTTCAAAATGTATATGCCTATATGTCAAATATAACTGTTGATGGTGGATTTTCACTTAAGGTTAAAATTGTAAAGGGCCAAAATTATGGGCTAACATCTTGCAAAAGATAAAGCCATTAATAAGTGACGAATACTTCTTCACTTTACTAATTCACCTAGAATAGAGCATGTGGCAACAATCCCAGTATTCTGTGAATTAAATACACAAAATTCATCCAGGTTGGAGCATGTAGCAACAATCCCATATACCATGTGAATTTACAACATTATTAATTAATGCATATCCAGCCTTGTATTTCCTGTATTCATTACCGGTGCGGCATGACGACTGAGTGTTGTTCTCAGCAGAGCAACACGAATCTCCAAGCATTAATAATGAAGCATGTACGAAATACCCATACAGGCTACAACTCTCGGTGTGTTATACTAGCCCGATTGAGCATATTTGAACCTGGACTGACCATATCGGTCTCAGAAACGATCACGACCATCCAACTTCACCAGCATGATTGGATGGCTTAGATTAAATCCATGACCCCAAGCAGGTATTGGAATATACACCACCGACCCAATGCGGGCCCCGCATGGTCGGCCTCCCCAAGGGGTGGCATAGCTTGCCAAACCGTCCAAGCCAAAGCAGTATAGACGGAAAACCCTAAATTAGGGTTTGCGGCACATTACATGTATCGCAAAACAGTCTCAACCATCCATCTTCGCAGGCATAGATGGAGGGTGTAGATGTAGATTCAAAGGGCCCAGAGCATGTCAACACAAACACCGTGGGCCCGCCTACATACCTGACTGATCGGTCAGGACCAACTATGGTTGGTTGTCTTGATTCGTGCGCCCCAAACTGGGTATAACACGCGGCCGGCAAAACTTAATTAGGGTTGTGTCGCGATCACGAGCATCCATCTTCTCCTGCACGAATGAAGGGTCCAGGAATAGACTAAGCAGGTCCGGTAAGTATCAACACGATCATTGTGGGCCCACCTATCTCCACACCCGATCGGCCAAGACCAAACTTGGATGCACACCTTGATTCGCGCGCCCAAACTAGGCGTGGTCACACTTCCCAGCCACAAACTGATCTCGACCGCTCAAGTTTACCGGACAAATTGAGTGGCTTAGATCACGTTTCTATGAGACGATGAAGTACAGGTACATACACCATCCCACCGTATGCACGCCGGGATGATCGGCCAAGACCGACCAAGCTTGGTCGTCTTGGAACACGCGCCCAAAATTGGCATGATGCGCGGCTTTTGCGGCACCAGAATTCTGTTGGAAATCGATCTCAACCGCTCCTCTTTGCCAAATTGAGTGGCCTAGATCGCACCTTCATGGGACAGTGAGATACGGACATGTACACCGGCATCCCGTCTACACGCATGCCCGGTCGGTCCTTTCCAAAACACCTCCCATGCTTGGATTCGACCAAGATGAAGAGTGATGCTTGCGCACCTCTTCAAAAACCCTAATTCCATCAACGGTCATGAGATGAGTGTCTCAAAGATCATCTCGTCCAATCCAACTTCACTTAGGCTTGGTTATACAACCTGGTCGGGAGTTAATTGGTCAGTGAGGCGTCATGGTGATCACCACCCGTCACTTTACCACATCATGATGTAGTACTGCATAGAATACACACGATACTTCACAAGTATCGACTTCCTAAATAACTTAGTTATTTAATCTAGCATTACATGCTACTTCTGTGGGTCCCACGATCCACACACTCGAGACATCAATCATGTCACAAACTGGGGGATACATATTGGGGTATTGGTCTGGCGGTTTACATCGTGCAGCGTGAAACGTTCCATCACAAGAACGTGTCAGGAATTCATGGACGGTTAGAGATACATGAGAAGTGGGAAAGACTGGTCGTGTAACACCAACACACAACTGCACTACTCCATCACTCCACTTCCTCCACTTCCCACGAGAGACGTGAATAAGGCTCAAATGACTTGTATAAATAGGTTATCCTCCCTATTTCCAACAACAAGGAACAAGTCCAGACAACAGAGGCAAGTGTTGATACCATCGTATTCAAACACCGGAACTGATAGCTTACATCCTGCAAGCCAGTTCAGCTTTCTGATACAAGTCATACATAGCCAACACCTTCACAATCTCAATACCTTCTTCACTTCCCTCCCTAAGATCAACCCCATCTCCTTCACTTTGTGACCGAAACAAGTCTGGAACGGCCATTTCTTGGTTTAGGCCGGATTTGCACAGATTGATTTCTCGAATCTACAAGCACTCCCGTGTAGTGCATTTGTTTAAGGTTTAGACTCATTTCTCATCCACACACCCCAAATTACCAAAACCGGCAGAAATAGTTTTCACCCATAAACAATTGGCGACCACAGCGGGAGGTTAATCTCTCGGTTGTAAAGTCAATTTCTTCGAAATCCGATTCAATTTCATCAATTTCAAAAAAGGGTAGATCTTAGAACCAATTCAATCAACAATTCATTTCAAGATGGTAGAACTCAGGTCTGGATCAGCAATCAATCCTGATGGAGCTAGTACGGATAACACTCCCAGTGTCGATGTACCTGCCAGTGGAGCTACCGTGGTCAATACATCTCGTGGAGCCGTCACTTCTATCCCCAACGCTAGCGGAGCAGAGACATTCCAAAGAGGGTGTAACGCCTCCCATCACGAGCCAGAGCGGCGCGAATCCCGACATATCCTCAAGTGTAACGCTTCCAGTGGTCACCAGAGCAACAACTTTCACTCCTTCATCGGGACGAGGAGCCGGAGGGACGAGAGGAGGACCACCACCCATTACCATTGCAGACTTGATGGAGAAGCATGAGATTCTTGCTAAGATTCAAACGGATATGGCCGCAACTCAGAAAGAGATACTCACTTTCCTTAAAACTTTAACCGAACGATTTCCGCAAGATTCACGGCAACCCTTGGATTCAGCAAGGGATACCTTCAATACACCCGGAGCAGGCATTTCCACTCGGACCCACATGAGTGAAGAAGCTCGTGTTGCTCCTGAACGCCCAAGAGAGAGGGACCAGCCATCCAACTTCATCACACGTGAGGACCTGGAACGACTTCTCCAAAACCGAGGCAAAGGAAATCTGATGGATGCACACCAACATCAGCCGCCGTACCCTCAAGATATGCAACGAATCCCTCTTCCAAGAGGATACACCTCTCCTCAGTTATCCCTCTACGATGGTACTGGTAACGCTCGTGAACACGTTTCTCGATTTTTGGAATCCTTGGGGGAGCATGAGTACAATCATGTTCTCCGCCTGAAAGAATTCTCGAAATCACTTACAGGGAGAGCGTACACCTGGTATAACAACATCGCACCTGACAGCATATCCAATTTGGGGGAGATGGTCGGTGCTTTCTACAGGAAGTATTTCTTCGTATCCGAGCAGATCACCTTTTCAGATCTAGGGAGAGTCTCTCAGCGGAACAACGAGCATCCGAACGACTTCGTTAAGAGGTTCAGAACTCAAGCACTAGATTGTCATGATCCGAACATCACTGAACTCCAGTTGGTGGAGCTATTCATCAACGGGATGATACCCATATACCGCGCTTTACTAGAGAATCTGGGCTTTCAGACGTTCTCCGAACTCCATGAAGCTGCCAAACGTTCGGCCACAACTGCCCCAACATTTGGTAGGCTGGGAAAGGTGTTTTGCCTACGGTTAACTGCAAGTGCACAGTGCCTATTGGAGGCAAGGGCAAGTACAGGTCAATCCTCAGGGAGATGGGGTTACTGTTAAGTTGATCTAAAGCTTACTAACTTATTTCTAGAGGTGTGTAACACAAATTTGGTTTGGGTGTCGATACGACTGAATTACTGTGACTCTAAGCTAAGGCAGCAAATAGATTGTAACAATTTGGAGAACACCAGGGTAGTGAATCCACCTCTAATCTCATGCTCATGCAATGTATCTTAAGTTGTGTTCTTGTGCCTTCCCATGAAGGTCTAACATAGATGTTCATTAACTAATTTTACTAACTAACCCCTAGTATGAGTTGTCTTCTTACAGTACAACTCATCACAGGATTGCAAGCTTATCAGTTAATTACTACTCCTAACAAATTATAACTCAACAAGAATACAATCAAAGATAGATATGCTTGACATGAAAATTAGGGGTTTCATCAACACCCTAGTAAATTAACTTAGAACATAATTAAACACACAAATTAAACTAGAGTTGGTGCCTTTGGCTAATCCAGGCATGAAAACTACATACACTTCTCATCCTCTATTTATACATGCAAACCCTAACTCTCTTCAAATCAGTAATTTAGTGAAAACCCTCTCACCCAAACTTGCTGAATCAGTTGTCGGCTCTGTGAATTCGGCTCTGAGCTCCATCAATTGATTATTGGGAAACCCTAGCTCTAGTTATCTCAAACCTAGCTTCTAGGGTTATGGGAGAAGCTATGAAGGAGATGACTAGACCTAGAGAAGGGGAAACGGCTGCTTGTGTGTCTTTGGTGTTGTCGGGAAAGAGATGGTGGTGGCGAAATCGAGTTGGCTGGTCGGGTGAAGGAGGTATGGGAGAGCTCTGCAAGTGTTGTCGGGAGAGAAAGAGAAAATGAATGAGAAAATGAGTGTTTGGTCGATGGGTAAGGGAGTTGATGGTTTCGTTGTGAGGCGAGAGCAGCAAGAGATGATGCGTAGGGTGGAGCGACCATCGGATGTGGAAGTGTAAGATCTCACGGCTCAGGATAAGATGGGCTTTGGATCCGGGTTATGGGCCGGGTCTTGGATAGCTCAAGCCCATGTCTTGTAAGTTGGGTTGCTTCTTGTTGGGTTGCAACTGATGCGCGCGCGGACTTTGGCTTTCTGCTCCATAGACGCTCGTCTCCAATTTTATGCTCTTTTGGCTCCTCAATTTCTCCGAGCTTTATTTACTACCTAAAAACACAAAATTAATTAGTACAAATATTTATTCTTGAAAACAAAGAAAATACGAGAATGCGGGATAATATTTGATTTTGAGCACAAAAGATGAGTTAAATGCCAATAAAAAGGTGTAGAAATATGCAATATTTGGCACTCATCAAATACCCCCAAACCTGAATTTTACTTGTCCTCAAGTGAAACAGAAATTAGGAAATCCTAACTATACCACTGTCGCTGGTCTCTCGAATGCATTTAGCGTATGCACTAAGCCTTTAAACCCCTAGGTGTCCCTAGTGGACGAGTTGTAGTCTCGTGAGGGTTTACCAGAGGTGTACCCACAAAACCTTCTCCAACTTCAGAGCGTAAAAGAGTCTCAAGCATCCAAGGAGCTATGAGGACATAGAGTTTCTGCATGCTAGTAACACGAAGTTAGAACTACCAAAGAACGCATTCTCATCCTTAAGAGTTGAGCGAGAAATAACCATACCATATGAAAGAATTCGGATTCGATAGTGATCACAAGCCTCGACACGCCTCACCAATAGGGTTTTATGATAATTGCACTCAAAAAGACCGCTTTTTTAGTCTCTCATGTGTGCATGCAGGAATAAAAAGAGAAATCCTGCACACGTTGAAGGTGGGAAGGATAACCTTCCGAAATAATTTCTGGAGACTCCACAAAGTTGTGGACAAAAAGAATTTTTTTCTGATGATCTCTAAGAAAGGAAATCAACCATTAGCAAGGATGGGAGTACTCACTTACCTTCTCACCCGATCGGCAATTGACATCACTCTCTCTTAGCATTCATAGAAACGTCTTCAATCTTCGGTCTTCAATTGTTGATGACGAACTTCTGAACTTCACAAAAACTTGACAAACTTTTTTTTTTTTTTTTACATAGAATGAAAATAACAATAAAACAATAAAACTCAATTTTTCACAACTTGTATTGTCTTGATTTCATAAACTTCACTAATTCTCATCTTGTTTTCTTATGTAAACCTTGGACTATTTCAACTTTTCTTCAAATATTCTGATGATGCTCCGCTTGCTGACGATGATGTGTTTCTATGAATTTGTTGATGTTGTTGAGAGGGAGAGAGTGATGCTAACTGCAAATAGAACTACAAGAAGGAGTTTTCATCTTTAAACGTCACCCTCATGATTGATGAAATTAGCACTCAAGAGATCAAAAATAGTGCTGAAAGTGGTGCGAAGTTGGGTAGCTCACCATTCCTACCCGGAATTGACGTACGGTGACACACACTCAAACAGATTTTTTAGAAAGTCACAAAAAAATGAAGGTCGGTGCCTCGCTTGATGTAAAAATGGGTAGTCTCCACTATGGGTGATCACAATTCTACTACCGAATATCTATGCAACACCTAATTCGCCCTCCGGTATGGTTAAATCCAACTTTAACGCTCTAATCAACTGAGAAACCCGATTGTGTTCTCCAGTACTTCCAAATTTAGTTATTTCGGTCAGACTCTCTATGTAAACATAGCTAGAAGCATGCTAGTGACTCTAAAATCTCTAAAAGTTGGAGGTTTTTATGCAAGTATTTACAAAGAGTTTTGAATTTTTGAATTTTTTGATTTTTTTTTTTTTTTTTAACTGAATTTAAAGACTAAAAACTAAAAATTCTATATGCAAATGCACCCCCAAACCTAAATCAAACATTGTCCTCAATGTGTCAACAGATGATAAGAATTTAAACAGTCACATACCAAGAGAACTATGTTGAGTAAAGAAAAGGGAAGAGATTACTGGATGTCGGCGAAAGCAAGGTTAGAGCTTCATTAGTCAAGGCTAGAATCCAACATTCTCAGCTGAGATCTTATTGGATTAGCACAATAAAAAGAAGACTCAACCGATTCAAGATAGAAAATTTAACAAGCCCTCTTGGATTATATACAAGGAAAATTCACCATATACCAACAATCTAAAGAGTTGAGGATCAACCCAAAAGAAGATATGAGAGACATCAATGACCTTACACAAATATAACATGAGAGCGTAAGTAAGACTGTATAAGTGAATGATTTTCCCCCAAACCTAAACTTGTCAACAGGTGTGTTTTTGAACACAAAATCTTGCAATTTTAAAGGCAGATCATGCACTAGGTCTAGTTCAAAATGAGTTTTGCTAAGAACAGGCAGACATACACATTCCAACTGTGATTCCCTAAAGGTGTTATACTTTGATGCAAAATAGTCCAAGAGGACTTGGGAAGCACAAAGCTCTAGGCCTAGATTAGGAACTCTCAGAATAGTTGGTTTAGATATTTTGTGACAAACCACATCCAGGTTTGGTGGAGGAGTTTCAATCTGTGACTTAGGAAAGAAAGTAGGTACATCTAAGTTGTTTTTGTGTATAAGATCATTTGCACCATTACACACTTTCCTAAAGTCAGACAAAGGTAAATCATGCTCACTTGCATAGAACAATTCATCAATCTCCATGTCATAATCATCATTATCCAAAAGCTTTGTGTCATGCATAGGCAAATCAGAGGAGGCAACATATTGTGACATGGGCAGGGAATCAAACACAAAAATAATATCATGATCCATAAGAACATTAGTGTCAACAGAAGATTCATCCTTTCTTAAGTCACAAACAAGTTGTGTAGCATGCTCATTTTCAGCGAACAATTGTTCAAACCCCAATTCAGCATCACATGTATGTATGGATTGAATATTAGAAGAAACATCATTCATAAGGTTCACAGTAGAGACGCTTAACGTCTCTGAACCCAAAGGTTCCACCATATTTTCAGCATACACATGCTCTTCTAACACATCATATTCATCATCTGAGTAATATGCATACTCATCCCTATTAACAACATTGGTGTTTTCAGTCAACTCATTTTTCTCTAGGTGATGTTCATATTCAACATTAGTGGGTTGACTATGGGCATACTCCCTTTCTACATTTTGTAAATGACTGAGATTCATCCTTAAGAACATGTTAAGCTGTTCAATTGAAGGAGAGTCTTCAATAGTGGGTATCCTTGTTTCAGGGTAGTCATAACATGGTTGTGCACAAGGTTCACTAGAGAAGGGAAATTCAGACATGTTGCTATATGGATGATCATGCAATGCTTTCCATTCAAGTATAGCGTTGTTTTGCCCTATGAGTTTGATATCCTCCATTATCATTTGCATACAAGGGTTCATTGGAGGATAGCATTGTTCAACCTCCCATGGCGGTTGATGACACATGTGTGAATAATTATTAGGGTTTGCATAATGAGGCTCATGACCTATAAAAGGTTCATAATAATCCCTAAAACTAGTGACATCATGGTTTGTGGGTGGTTCATATTGTGAAGCATGCCCATAAGCATGTTCTCTGATGGATCTGTTTTCATCCCCAGTTGCAAACCAAAATCCTGACATGATCTAGCAACTCAATTTGAACTCAAAAAGAAGCACCCATAGCGTAGCACACATCAAGCATGTATATCACTCAAACAACCAATGATTTCTCAAAACAGGGAAGCTAAGCCCACAGGGGCGACACACCAATTCTTAGAATTCAAAGCACATGCAGAATTCTTTGGGTGTTCTTTGTAAATGCATGACCCAGTTTATGTGGGCTTGATGATCGGGTTCTCAGGTGCACAAGAAAGAGTGAAAATTGGGTGAGGTGCACAGGGCTTTGCAGAGTTTGGGAGATTCACAATGTTGTAGCAATTTAGCTAGCAGATATGTTACCCAATTATTACAGGGGCATGCACACAGAGTCAACAACAATTTAGTCAGGCAACCAACAATTTTTGAAACTCGGGGCTTAGGTCGAGAGTATCAAGATTATGCAAGCATAGATGTCATAAGTTCTGAGATAGCAAATTGAACAGAAGGATGAAAGACTCAACAAGGAAGCATGCTACATTATTCAAAACATTAAGGGTTCATTGAATCAACAAGTCAGCATGCTACTCAAGTTCACAAATCATGTGCAAAGATGGAGGGCAGATGCACGAGATGGATATGATGCACGGCTCGGCGAGCTACTCGGATACAACAATTCGGCTACTCTTGATATGCACGGATGCACTGAGATGATGCCAACAGGTCACACAGATGATCACACAAGGCCGTTAAAAGCTTTAGGCGATCGAATAAAACACACCAGGCACGGGCGGATGAAGTCAACTATCTCGGTTGATATCAACTTTCTCGGTTGATGTCAACTAGGGTTAAAAGCTAACTTGGTTAACCAGGTTGCAGCTTAAGCTCAACGACTACGAAAAGTGGAGCTAGCGCGAGCCTTGTCGAGGCCAAGGAGTTACAAACACTGATTAAGCACATCACACATTTCGGAGGTTTTCAAAGTTTGCTCAAGTGTCACGAAATGTTCGGGCAACTAGTTTAATGAGACAATTAGAGATGGTTGCTCAAATGAGGTAGCTAATTTGTCATGTGAACAAGGCCTAGGATTCAACACGAGGTTGGCCAAATAATAAGTTATGCATACGGGTTGAGCAATATTCAGCGAGGCGAAGCACACTGCTAGTTTCACAAATCATGCAATGCATAAATAATGAGTCCATCTAACCAAAGTAAAGCTCAAATATCACCAGATGCTTGCACACAGATCATCACATAGATATAAAGTATAACAGGATTTGAGAATGACCAACCGGTTTTAGCCACAATGGCTATGTTGTTCTGCCCCTTGTCTTTCCTGGGTTTGCTCAGCTTCTGCAGCACAGGCACCTGCTAGCTCAACAAAGAAATCTCAGTTCCCAGAAATGTGCAGGTTAAAGCAAAGAGACCAATATTGATACTAGTATAAGCACGAGAGTAATTTGGTGACACGGGGAAAAATTAGTTCTTCTGGATTGGCTAGCACAACCAAAGGTTCAGTGATTTCAAAAGGGGGTGTCACAATGTTGCTGAGATATGGAAAACTCAGGCTTTGAAGTTTCAAGCTTAAGTGCAGGTGACAGGAATCTAGCAATTGTGGTTAAACCATATGTTGAGTGAAACAAAAGGTATCAACAAGGTGACAAAGAAAAGTTAAACACTATACTAGTAAACTTACTGATGATATGTACAGATGGAAGTATGATCTGAAGGCTGGAAATCCTAGAGAATTAACTAATGTTCCAACTAAGCTACAGATGCTGAAAATTGATGCAAAGTTGCCTTGAGACAGAAGTGACGGACCAAGTCAGGCAAGCTTGAGCTCAGTCTAGGCCGGATCTTCGACCGAGATGCACGAGATGAGGTGCAAGCTAAAAAGAAACACTAAGAGAATGTAGATATGCAAGTATGCAAGTGAGATAAATTAACTAAAATGCAATGATATAGTTAACAATATGCAATGGAAGATGCGAGAAAAAGAAAACTAATAAAGTGAGTTAAACTAATAAAGGATTAAAAACAATAATTCAAAGCAAATATGCACAGGGGTGAACTGAAATTCAGTGAAGAAAGCTAGTAATCAACAGCAACACTACCAAATCCCCGGCAACGGCGCCAAAAACTTGGTAGGCTGGGAAAGGTATTTTGCCTACGGTTAACTGCAAGTGCACAGTGCCTATTGGAGGCAAGGGCAAGTACAGGTCGATCCTCAGGGAGATGGGGTTACTGTTAAGTTGATCTAAAGCTTACTAACTGATTTCTAGAGGTGTGTAACACAAATTTGGTTTGGGTGTCGATACGTTGAATTATGTGACTCTAAGCTAAGGCGGCAAATAGATTGTAACAATTTGGAGAACACCCAGGGTAGTGAATCCACCTCTAATCTCATGCTCAGGCAATGTATCTTAAGTTGTGTTCTTGTGCCTTCCCATGAAGGTCTAACATAGATGTTCATTAACTAATTTTACTAACTAACCCCTAGTATGAGTTGTCTTCTTACAGTACAACTCATCACACAGCTTGCAAGCTTATCGTTAATTACTACTCCTAACAAATTATAACTCAAAGCAAGAATACAATCAAAGATAGATATGCTTGACATGAAAATTAGGGGTTTCATCAACACCCTAGTAAATTAACTTAGAACATAATTAAACACACAAATTAAACTAGAGTTGGTGCCTTTGGCTAATCCAGGCATGAAAACTACATACACTTTGCTCATCCTCTATTTATACATGCAAACCCTAACTCTCTTCAAATCGGTAATTTAGTGAAAACCCTCTCACCCAAACTTGCTTTGAATCGGTTGTCGGCTCTGTGAATTCGGCTCCGAGCTCCATCAATTGATTATTGGGAAACCCTAGCTCTAGTTATCTCAAACCTAGCTTCTAGGGTTATGGGAGAAGCTATGAAGGAGATGACTAGACCTAGAGAAGGGGAACGGCGGCTGCTTGTGGTGCTGGTGTTGTCGGGGACAGAGATGGTGGTGGCAAAATCAATTGCTTTGGTCGGGTGAAGGAGGTATGGGAGAGCTCTGCAAGTGTTGTCGGGATAGAAAGAGAAAATGAATGAGAAAATGAGTGTTTGGTCGATGGGTAAGGGAGTTGATGGTTTCGTTGTGAGGCGAGAGCAGCAAGAGATGATGCGTAGGGTGGAGCGACCATCGGATGTGGAAGTGTAAGATCTCACGGCTCAGGATAAGATGGGCTTTGGATCCGGGTTATGGGCCGGGTCTTGGATAGCTCAAGCCCATGTCTTGTAAGTTGGGTTGCTTCTTGTTGGGTTGCAACCGATGCGCGCGCGGACTTTGGCTTTCTCGCTCCATAGACGCTCGTCTCCAATTTTATGCTCTTTTGGCTCCTCAATTTCTCGAGCTTTATTTACTACCTAAAAACACAAAATTAATTAGTACAAATATTTATTCTTGAAAACAAAGAAAATACAGAATCTGGGATAATATCTGATTTCTGAGCACAAAAGATGAGTTAAATGCCAATAAAAAGGTGTAGAAATATGCAATATTTGGCACTCATCAGCATTGATAGAAAGAACCAGGGTTGTTCGAAACTAAGATCCACGTGAGAGTCGAGGAAGCAGGCGTCTCACAAACAAACAATACAACACTGGTCCTTCTGTAAGCGTGGTTGGCGAAGGAGGAAAAAGGAAAGCTTCAGCAACAGAACAACAACCCAAGCATGCGGCTCCGGCACACATGAATTCTTCTCAAAAGGGAGCGGGAAAGACTCCTGCACAAGACACCGAAGATACGGGTTTCCGTTCCCCATGAATGAAGTAGTGGAACTCTTGGAGGCGTGGATTCAAGACGACGCCATCAAGCTGCCTCCTATCGACGTCCACCAACCGAGAAAGATATGGCGGATCCTAATACTTGTCGCTACCATAGGTTCGTTCACCATCCAACCAAAGATCAGAACAGTGAAACAAATCTTCGAGAGAAAAGATAGAGATAGGAGAACTCCATCTTGGAAACGAAGGTGTTCGTAGAGACCCTCTTCTGTCAGAACCGCATGATTTACGGGGATTCCGTTCGCAAGACTCGTACAATCTATGATGGAACATTTATGCGAGATCTTGTACTTATCCAAAGCACGGCGTCGGGACATATTTGCAGCCCTCAACCGTGTTGTCTCAGGCAAACGCTTGTATCCGGAAGAGGAAGCGGTCTCGAAACCTCAGTCCTTGCTGGAAGATGCAAGCAAGGGAAATTGGGGACTCTTAACCGTTGCCCGTTTGAAGGATATCGATTTCGATAACACATTGATCGATACGACATCTGAATTCAACATCATCACTCTCCAGACCTTAAAAGCAGCAAAGATTTCAAAACAGGAGGCTACTCGCAACCCAATTGTGATTAAGACTCTAGAAGGAGAACTCAGAGATGCATATGGATACATCGATCTTGAAGTAAAATTGGGCGATGCCTCGACACAAGCAAAGTTCTACATAGTCAGAGAGCATCCGAATTACGACATGATCCTAGGACGCTCTTGGGTTCACGACAACAAGACAACACTGGGAGTTTGCCCTCTACCGGTTACGACACCTGAAAGGATCTCTAACAAGCCGTCTGGACCTGAAGGCCGTCCGTTGTCGCACCTGCAGCTTGTCAATGTGACACAACTTCCTGGAGAGAGCCCAGCAGCATACATTAAAAGGTTCCGAGCTCAAGTAAGTCTCATCACGCAACCCTTCTTGCAACCGATCACTCCTCACTCTGATAAGTCCTGGGGACTGGCTCCAACCAACAAACTAACCCCGGCTAAGAGATGTGAATGGGAAGCCGGCCCCTTCAAACGTTTTATCAAGAGCATAGAGGTTGTCTTGGTCAAAGACGATAAGGCCAAGGTTCGGGTATCTGCACGCCCAAACCCATTTGGAATTGGAGATCTGGTGACGAAGATGACTGCATTCAAGGATGGGAGCATGACGGTGAAAATGACCACTCCACCTGACTCACCCACCGAAAGAGAAGATGAACCGTACCTGGTAGCAGATGTTATCCTAGGCGGCTAATGCAAGATCATCAACGCTGATAAACTATAAGGCAGAACAATTCACTCACAATGGCTCAAACCCTATCGAACTTAAGACGTTATGCTACCACTTTCCAGCGTCCTCGACACTTTAAAACGCTGTGCTATTTCCTCCAGCATGTTTCCTTTTACAATTTCATGTCACATTTGTAATTCCTCCAGAAAATGATTGCAATACTTGCATTCATAGTTAGGGTTTCAATTTTCAATTTTCAATTTTCAATTTTCAATTTAATTGAAGCGTTATTTCCATCTGAGAACCTCTCTACCCCTAAAAACACAAAATCCTGAGTCAGCCTTAATCAACCCACTAGAGCAAGGAAGGAAACCCTAAGCAAACATCTCATGGGAGGAAGGAAATAGAATGTGTGCACAAAAGGAAAATGATTTGAGCCATCGGCCCCAGCAAGACCAAGGAGATCTCACGTCAGGAGCACATACAGATGCAATCTTAACGAGGGGTTATGACATAAACCTTTACTCAATGGTAAGCAAACAGAAGAAAAGATCTTGAACTCAGCCGCCACTGAGTACAAGAAAGAGGTTCAAAAATTACGGGAATACACTTGAAAATAGATAAAGAATCAAAGAGGTTTAGCCGTCAAGAAGAATAACCGCGCATGCACCACTGCTGGGTCCTGCTTCAACGCCATCACCTGCTACCGCTTCTCCCTTCAGAGCCTCAGCTTCCGCTTCATATGTTTCCGCAGCAACGTTCTCCGTCCTAACATCATCGGCAGGAACAGCTTCCAAGTCTTCCTCAAAGCCCACAGCAACATTAGGGTTTGCGATGATTGCCTTCGAACACTCAGGTCCGTCTGTGTCAGAATCAAGGATTATTACACCGTCCTGGATTGGATAATCACACCTATCTTCATCCGGAGGCCGTTTATGCTCCACTCTCCGTCTCTTTAACCGCTCTGCAAATCTTTCTGCTCTTGCACTTACCGGCGCTCTCAACGCTTCCTCGTGCCTCCACCGTTCTTCCATGTCGATCGCAGCTGAAAGGGCACATATCGTCCCCCTGGTGATACGCAGTGCGGAAACAGACATCCTTGTATAGCACGACCAACTTCACGAAGTGGGAGATCAATTTTAGCCATTACCTCCTCGTGCGCACTAGTCTCGGGTTTGTCAACTTCGAAACTCTCTTACGGAGAAGTTCTGAGAATAATCATCGCCCGCTGCTTCCATGATAGGCTGCAAAGAAAAAGAAGTTATGGGCACACAAAAATATGTGTATCATCATCAGTCAAATCAGAAGATCAGATGAGTACGGAGCAATACCTAAGATACAAAAGGAACGACTATGTGATGAGAAGAATCCTTAGAATTTTTATTTATAATCTAACAAGTCAACAGAATCCCAGGAGAAAAGGAGTCTCTACTTGCCACCTATAAAGGCTACCGATTCAAGATAGCGATCAATGATGCTTATCGGATATATCTGAGGAAAGCAGCCGTATAATGAAGGGGAGTGCGCCTAGTCCAAGCAATGGGCCAAGCTCTGTCCAGATAATACGGAGGAAACCCAAAGCGACTCGCCAGATCAAGTCCTACTCCCTCCACCATCCTAATCAGGACCGACCAGTTCTGGACAACACCTGACATTGCCGACCTATGCGGTAAATGTATATTCACCTTAGCTTGGTCATTTTTGTATACAAACTTGTCACCATCTTATGCCTACCCCACAATAGCGTAACCATTATGCGCTAGGCAGGGGACTTAATGTTGATGGTGGATTTTCACTTAAGGCTAAAATTGTAAAGGGCCAAAATTATGGGCTAACATCTTGCAAAAGATAAAGCCATTAATAAGTGACGAATACTTCTTCACTTTACTAATTCACCTAGAATAGAGCATGTGGCAACAATCCCAATGATTTCGTGAATTAAATACACAAAATTCATCCAGGTTGGAGCATGTAGCAACAATCCCATATACCATGTGAATTTACTGACATTATTAATTAATGCATATCCGACCTTGTATTTCTGTATTCATTACCGGTGCGGCATGACGGATTTGAGTGTTGTTCTCAGCGAGCAACACGAATCTCCAAGCATTAATAATGAAGCATGTACGAAATACCCATATAGAGCTACAACTCTCGGTGTGTTATACTAGCCCGATTGAGCATATTTGAACTGTGCGACCATATCGGTCTCGAAACAATCACGACCATCTAACTTCACCAAAGCATGATTGGATGGCTTAGATTAAATCCATGACCCCAAGAAGGTATTGGAATATACACCACCGACCCAACGCGGGCCCCGCATGGTCGGCCTCCCCAAGGGGTGGCATAGCTTGCCAAACCGTCCAAGCAAAACGCAAGTATAGACGGAAAACCCTAAATTAGGGTTTGCGGCACATTACATGTATCGCAAAAGCAGTCTCAACCATCCATCTTCGCGAGGCATAGATGGAGGGTGTAGATGTAGATTCAAAGGGCCCGAGCATGTCAACACAAACACCGTGGGCCCGCCTACATACCTGAATGATCGGTCAGGACCAACTATGGTTGGTTGTCTTGATTCGTGCGCCCCAAACTGGGTATAACACGCGGCCGACAAAACTTAATTAGGGTTGTGTCGCGATCACGAGCGTCCATCTTCTCCTGCACGAATGAAGGGTCCAGGAATAGACTAAGCAGGTCCGGTAAGTATCAACACGATCACTGTGTGCCCACCTATCTCCACACCCGATCGGTCAAGACCAAACTTGGCTGCACATCTTGATTCGCGCGCCCAAACTAGGCGTGGTCACACTTCCCAGCCACAAACTGATCTCGACCGCTCAAGTTTATTGGAAAAATTGAGTGGCTTAGATCACGTTTATATGAGACGATGAAGTACAGGTATATACACCATCCCACCGTATGCACGCCGGGCTGATCGGCCAAGACCGACCAAGCTTGGTCGTCTTGGAACGCGCGTCCAAAATTGGCATGATGCGCGGCTTTTGCGGCACCAGAATTCTGTTGGAAATCGATCTCAACCGCTCCTCTTTGCCGGTCAAATTGAGTGGCCTAGATCGCACCTTCATGGGACAGTGAGATACGGACATGTACACCGGCATGCCGTCTACACGCATGCCCAGTCGGTCCTTTCCAAAACACCTCCCATGCTTGGATTCGACAAATCTGAATAGTGATGCTTGAGCACCTCTTCAAAAACCCTAATTCCATCAACGGTCGCAGATGAGTGTCTCAAAGATCATCTCGTCCGTCCAACTTCACCGGCTTGGTTATACAACCATGGTCAGGAGTTAATTGGTCAGTGAGGCGTCATGGTGATCACCACCCGTCACTTTACCACATCATGATGTAGTACCTGCATAGAATACACACGATACTTCACAAGTATCGACTTCCTAAATAACT
This sequence comes from Papaver armeniacum, assembly GCA_023531295.1. Lineage (NCBI taxonomy): Eukaryota > Viridiplantae > Streptophyta > Magnoliopsida > Ranunculales > Papaveraceae > Papaver > Papaver armeniacum. Next base: position 190,337 of record JAJJWW010010454.1, read on the forward strand.
TAGTTATTTAATCTAGCATTACATGCTACTTTATGTGGGTCCCACGAACCACACACTCGAGACATCAATCATGTCACTGGCGGGGGATACATATCTGGGGTATTGGTCTGGCGGTTTACAGCGTGTAGCGTGAAACGCGCCATCACAAGAACGTGTCAGGAAGTCATGGACGGTTAGAGATACATGAGAAGTGGGCAAGACTGGTCGTGTAACACCAACACACAACTCCACTACTCCATCACTCCACTTCCTCCACTTCCCACGAGAGACGTGAATAAGGCTCAAATGACTTGTATAAATAGGTTCTCCTCCCTATTTCCAACAACAAGGAACAAGTCCAGACAACAGAGGCAAGTGTTGATACCATCGTATTCAAACACCGCAACCGATAGCTTACATCCTGCAAGCCAGTTCAGCTTTCTGATACAAGTCATACATAGCCAACACCTTTACAATCTCAACACCTTCTTCGCTTCCCTCCCTAAGATCAACCCCATCTCCTTCACTTTGTGACCGAAACAAGTCTGGAACGACCATTTCTTGGTTTAGGCCGGATTTGCACAGATTGATTTCTCGAATCTACAAGCACTCCCGTGTATGCATTTGTTTAAGGTTTAGACTCATTTCTCATCCACACACCCCAAATTACCAAAACCGGCAGAAATAGTTTTCACCCATAATATCGCTCGTTGGTCATTCCAGCGGGTGATAGAGTGTCCATCGCTAGATGGTCAAAATATCGCTCGTTGGTCATTCCAGCGCCAGCGATAGTCATTATGTCGCTCGCTGACTTGATCATCGCTCATCAGTTCCTCATCCAATGACTACAGTTTTCCCCCCTCTATAAATACCCAATTTCAAACTCACATCAGAATTTCTAAATCTCTCTAGAATTTCTTAATATCTCAATCTTCTTCAAATCTAAAACAATCACACCTTCTCTACAATTCTTAATTTCTTGTAATATGGATTCACAATCTCAAAGTCAAGGCAAAGGTAAAAAAAAAAAAAAAAAACTAAGTTCGGGGTGCAATATACAACATCACAAAAGATGAATGCATTTGTCGTAATTATGTTTTTTTTTACCCAAGATTGTATCGATGGTGCACAACAGCATGGTAACACCATGTGGGAAAACATATTTCATAAATATGAAGAACAAACCATGAACATCAATTGTCGTGATGCAAAAGAGTTGGAAGAATGATTCATTGTAATCAATATGGAAGTCGCCTCTTATGTTGGATTGATAATGCAAGCCAAGAGAGGCCGGGAGAGTGGTCTTGTGGATTGTGATGTTGAAATACATGTTTGTACATATTGGCAGCGAAAAAATGGCAAAAATTTCGGTTTCGAAAGTTGTTATCATATTCTGAAGGTGTTGAACAAATATAATTGTTAGCAGCTGATCGGTTGTCAGCCGAGCAAAAATAATTTCACTTTCTTACTACTCAAAATATATAATGAAGCAAGGGCAAGAAAGGACCGTTCCCACAGAGAGGACTAAGGTTGTCAAGTTGTTTCGGTTTCCTAGAAATAACAATAAGGGGTTTTCTGATTTTTATATATTAAAATAAAATAAAAGCAAAATAAAGAAAAGTAAACAAATAAATTCGAAGATGTGAAAGCATTGGTTAAGGATGTCGTTTTCATTCACTAACATGTTCTTATCTTAATAACTAGAATTGATATTTAATCTCTACCTTATCAAAGGCCCTAGGATACCTTGATCGAAAGAATATCCCGCTAATTTCCTTTTATCATCAACAAACACATTAAAAGATGCGAGTATGAATTCTATCTAAGAGAACAACCTAACTGTAAAAGCACTAATCAGGTTTAATTCCTTAGATGCATTAAATTCTATGAAATCAGGCCAATCAAAGCAATCGAACGTGTAAAAGCACTAATCCGATTTAACAAAGGTTATGATTCACTTGTGACAACTAGGATGTATCACTACAAGCAATATTAACAATTATGCTACTTCCAATCAGAAATTTATCACTTTTGCATATAATAAATTCTAATCTAGCAATAGATATGAAAACATACTCAATCGATTCTAGACTCGACCAAACAAGCATTCAAATCATATAACAATATTAATAGTGAAACATAAACGATAATATTGAGACAAAACTAATATATTAAACAAGGATTCATGTTATGTGAAATCAACTTTATCCATAACCAAAAGAAAACTAGGTACTCATATTCATGGAGTTCATAACAAGAAGGAAGAGAAAACCTATCATGTTTCTAAACCCTAGAAAACAAAAGTAGAAAAAAAAAGATAAAAGATATAACAGATTCCTCGGAATAGAATGGAAGACCCTTTTTATACTTGTTGTATTTCTCCACTTCCCAAAAATATGTCACCCAGCTCACACCAGTCTGCCAAAATCAGTCCCATAAGTCAAGCCCAACAAGCCCAAGTCCATCTGAGTTGGATCGGGAATCACTGAGCCGACTCACTGGCAAGAAAATCCACCAGAACTTGCTCCTCTTCTTCCCTTTACTGCCATCACCAGCTTGATCTTGCTGCTCCACATTCCATCACCGCCAACATCAAACTCATTTCAGTCCCTTGTAGCTTCATAACCATTCATTCTCAGTACCACCCAACCACCAGCTGCACCTGCAATACCTTAACTGCAACTACATCGCCACCTGCAATCCATAAGCTCGAACCATCCCATACATTGCAACATACCTGCAATCCAACACCAACTACAACAACAACTACCACTGCATACATGCATTCCTACCTATGCTTCTTCCTGCTACATTCCATCTCCCGCAGCTCCCTTCTATAGCTTCTTGCCAGATCCCATTCAAGTACAGCCGCAACATAATACATATTGTCACAACCATTGCAGTTGAGCTCCACCACTGCCTTCCATGTGCCATACAAGCCTTCATTGCAGAAATATGTAGCTCACCATGTGTAGCACAGAACCACTATCTTCAGTCCGAAACAACCCATCTTTTCCTAAGATTAAGCCATAGCATCACAGCTCACAGCATTACCATCATTTTGTTTGTCCACCGCAGCTTCAATTCACAACTGCCATACAGCAAAAACTCCACTACCTCTCTATCACCTGCAATTAATCAACAACATCTCATTGGAGCCTCCATTAACTTCTAAATCCATCTCTTCCTTGACTGATTCACAACCAAACCCATATTGCATCTGAATTTAACCTCCACCAAGCATTCTACACTTCAGCACAACCTAAAACCTAATTCAAGGAAAACCCAACTCCAATTCCTTGTTGTTAATACCGATAACACCTCAAATCCCTGCAAATCGATCTCCTTCTTTCACTTCAGTTGCCTGCAAATACAAGAGAGAAATACTGTCTGGAAACCCATTTCTGTAATCTCGAACCCTAACCTTAATCAAACCATCAGAATACCACCTTCTTCAACAGCAGAACGACTTTACCCTTCTTCATCTCAGTGTCCAAATTCGATTCACAATTATTCCTCCATTATTCAACCCAAATCAAGCCAAAACTTCTCCCGATCTCTATCTCAGTACCCTAGCCAACAGAATCACCAAATTCCTCCCCAAACCGCTGATTCAAAACCCAATTTCTTCTCGGTTCAGCATAACCAACATTTCCCAGTAAATATCGATTAAAATCAAAACCCCACTGCAGCGGCTCGAGCTTAGAAACCCATGATTCAAACTCAAACCCTGATTTCATTTCTGCATCACTAATCCCTTGAATCTCGAATTTCACAGCAGCCGACAAGTTCAGGTGAAGAGAGGAAATTAAAGGAGGAAGAAGAGAAGAAAATATCTTCTCTCGATTGGTATAAGTAGTGGGACGTGTTAAAACACTCATCGTTTGGATAAGGGCCACCAAAGTGATATTTGGCCTGCCAGTTTCAGAGAACTGACTGCTCATTCTGTTTTCTGCTCAATTGCCAGTTGCGCGCTTCACTTCATTCGTTACATAATCTTCGTTGGCTCCAAGTAGCACTCGCCTGTGAATTGATCTTTTGTCATTTTCGCTCTGAATGGCTAATTTCTCTTTCTTTTGCTCTCAATGACTCCGTTGCACCTAATAAACTCAAAAGCAAACATAAGATACATAATTTACAAGAAAAGTAGCAAAGAAAGCATAAATACTAGATATAAAATTAGGTGTTTTAGACACCTATCAAATTCCCCCACACCTAGACTTTGCTAGTCCTCGAGCAAATCAAACAAAACAATTCTGAATCATACATACAACTCCGTGTCGTCGAGGCTACGGTCACACTTAGCACGTATAACAAGCCTTTAAACCCCTAGGTGTCCCCAGTGGACGAGTTATAGTCTCGTGAGGGTTTACTAGAGATATACCCACAAAACCTACTTTTCCAATTTAATAGTTCTCTGTAATGATAGCATCCAACGCGCTAAGAAGACATCGAAATTCTGCACACTAGTAATAAGAAGTTAGACACATATATGAACACAATCTCATCCTTAAAAGTTGAGAGAGAAATAACCATCCCTTCTCGAAAGAAATTCGGGTTCGGAGTGATCGAAAGTCCCGACTCTGCCTCACAAGAAAGGGTTTTATGAAAATGCTCTCAATAATAAACAACTTTTTATGGGTTACACATGTGTCCAGGTAGGAATGAAGAGAGAATCTTGTGACACGTTGAATAGTGGGAAGGCAAACCCTCCGAATTATTTTGACAACCCACCACATCTTTTATTCATTTTGAAAACCCTTTTTATGACGATCTCTAAGAAAGGAAATCAACCACTTAACGAAGGTGGGAATATGCTTACTTACCTCGTTATCCGTTCCGCGTGCAGTTAGCACCACTCTCACAGCATCCATAGAAACGTCTTCGGTCTTCAATCCTTGTCTTCATCTTCGTCTTCGGTCTTCAACACTTGATGATAACTCTTGAACTTCATAGAATCTTGACTATGTAACTCTTTCCTCTAATTCTTGTTGCTTGAAACTTCATTATGGATATTCCTTCTTTCCATTGGCTTTATTGAATAAATACAAAACTAAAAACGAACTAAAACAAACTAAAATATGATGCAATGAATTTTTTTTTTTGACAAGAGAAAATAAAATACAAACTAACAAATAAAAATAAAGATAAAATAAAAATGCAAGTACAAAGGCCATGGTGTAAGTACTTTACCACTTTGTTCTTCACAACTTGTATGTCTTGATTAAACTTCTTGAAATCTCATCTTGATAATATTCGCTCTTGTACAATAGTCTTCAACTTGTAAAAATTCTGCTCCTTGTCTTGTTGCTATACTTGAATCTGAAATCTGCTCAATCCTATACCGTTGCTTGTAAACCTTGAACGTCTTCAACTTTCCTTCGAATTTGTGATGCTCCTCTTGTTGATGATGATGGTGTTTCTATGGACCTTTTTGTGTAGAGAGAGATAAAGTGGATGGTGCTAACTGCGAACAAGATTACAAGTGGTATGTAAGTTAGCAATTCGATATCACCATCATGATTGATAAAATAGCACTCAAGAGATCAAAATAGTGCTTCTAGTGGTGGGAGGTTGGGTAGCTCACCATTATACCCGGAGTTTACGTACGGTGACACACACTCTAAAAGCATAAATTTAGATAGGTACAAAGAAGTCAAGGTCGGTGCCTCTCATGATGTAACATGGGCAGTCTCCATTATAGGGGACCACTACTCTAATACCGAATTCAGTCTGCACCTTATTTGCCACTGGCATGGTTAAATCCAACTTTAACTCTCGTACAATTAAGAAACCCGATCATGTTCTCTGTCATCTCTAAGTTCGGTCACTCTTATGAGAATCTCGATGTAATCTTAGCGACATGTATACTATGTGACTCTAAACTAACCACAAGTTGGAGTTTTTATTCACTAATTTATACAAAAGTTGAAAATTTCATGAAAAATTTACAATGCAAATGCTTAACCACTCCCCCACACTTAAACTTTACATTGTCCTCAATGTAAATTGAGTTATCCAAAGTAATTCAAGGTGGGAAATCATACATGAAACATGACAAGAAATCAGAAAATAAAAATAAATACAAGACAAGAAAATCTAAAAACAAGACAAGAAAATGAAAATAAGACAAAAAATACTCATCCTATGGGTTTCCTCCCATTTAGCGCTTGGTTTAAAGTCGTCAGCCCGACTATCTCCTCGCAAAATTCACTCCCCATATACCAACAATCTGAAAAATTGAGGATCCTTCCATGTAACATGTTTTGCAAATATTAGCTTCACACAGATATTAATACGAGAAAACAGAATTGAAGCTATCTCCCCATAGAAGTTTCCCCCGCACTTATTCTTTTCTACACTTGAAAGTGTATAAAGAACATAAAAATCAGGAACTTCTATGGTTTCTTCTTTGCAAACATCCATAGTATGAGAATCAAATGTCTCTAACGGTGGATATCGAGAAACAAAATCATTTAACAATATTCTCGAAGCATATATATTCAAGCCAGTAAAAGGTAAAGGAGAAGCATTAATAGGCAAAGGGTTGGACAAACCTTGCAACTCTTGTGTTATGGTATCCTCTTTATCCTAAAAGATTTCAAGTGAATTACTTACCTCTTGTATATCGTGGTCCTCTATCAAACCTTGCAAGCATTCTTCATCAGTTTTTGCCTCAACCAAAGTCTCGACATGAACATCATCATTACAAACATGTGCAAGCTCAATTGGGTCTTCCACAATATGGATCAAATCGGTCTCATTCTCAACATACTCCTCTTTGTTGCAAGGCACATACTCTACCGCGGATCCAAATTTCACTATGAGGAACTTTTTTAGAACACTCAAAAATGCATCATCCTCAAGCTCCACCCTTTGAATAGGCTCTTGATCATTATTAAGATCAATGCTTGAGTTATCTACAGAAGTGTCATCATAGTCCTCTTCGTTTTCATCTTGAAAAGATCCCGTAGTACACCTTTGGGTTATGTCACCATGAGTTGCTTCAAGCAATGTATCTTCACAATCATTGTTACTTTCATAGTTAACATAAGATGGGTTGTCGCTGAATTTAATGTTGCTAGTCTCAAACTCATCCTTTTGAATAGGCGAATGATCATTATTAAGATCAATAGTTGAGTTAGCTACACAATTATCAGCACAAGTCCCCAATGGTTGGCCTTTTTCAACATTAGCATCAATCAAATATTCATTACAAACCACAGGCACATTAGAATAGTTATTGCTTTGAAAACAAAATTCTTCTTCATACCTTTCTTCCTTGTAATCATCAATGCTTCTTCGTAAGATAGTCATACCTTCACGAAGTTCTTGGAGTTGCTCGTTTGTAGCCTCTTTATCTTTTTGAAACTCTTGTCGTACAAAGTTGGAAAAGTTTTCTAACAAGTTAGAGACTTGTTGTTCACGAGCATAAGAATCCTCCAATCCTTGTGGTTGTTCACACACGTACCCGCCATAAGGTTGTTGAGTAAAACCATAAGGTTCCATGGAATATTGGTCATAACCAATGAATTGGTTTTGATTATACCCCTGGAATTGGTAGTTGTCATATTGTTGAGGTTGTTGAAAACCATATCCATCCATGTAGTATGCTCCTTCCATGAGAAACAAGTACCTGAAATAAGATTCTCAAACTAAGGTTAAAAATCAGAAAATAAGAAATATAAAAACAAAAATAAAAACAAAAATAAAATAAGAAACCAAAAACAAGTGACAACAGGCAGCGGCACCAAAATTTGATCGGTTGTCAGCCGAGCAAAAATAATTTCACTTTCTTACTACTCAAAATATATAATGAAGCAAGGGCAAGAAAGGATCGTTCCCACAGAGAGGACTAAGGTTGTCAAGTTGTTTCGATTTCCTATAAATAACAATAGGGGGTTTTCTGATTTTTATATATTAAAATAAAATAAAAGCAAAATAAAGAAAAGTAAACAAATAAATTCGAAGATGTGAAAGCATTGGTTAAGGATGTCGTTTTCATTCACTAACATGTTCTTATCTTAATAACTAGAATTGATATTTAATCTCTACCTTATCAAAGGCCCTAGGATACCTTGATCGAAAGAATATCCCGCTAATTTCCTTTTATCATCAACAAACACATTAAAAGATGCGAGTATGAATTCTATCTAAGAGAACAACCTAACGTGTAAAAGCACTAATCAAGTTTAATTCCCTAGATGCATTAAATTCTAGGAAATCAGGCCAATCAAAGCAATCGAACGTGTAAAAGCACTAATCCGATTTAACAATGGCTATGATTCACTTGTGACTACTATGATGTATCACTACAAGCAATATTCACAATTATGCTACTTGCAATCAGAAATTTATCACTTTTGCGTATAATAAATTCTAATCTAGCAATAGATATGAAAACATACTCAATCGATTCTAGACTCGACCAAACAAGCATTCAAATCATATAACAATATTAATAGTGAAACATAAACGATAATATTGAGACAAAACCAATATATTAAACAAGGATTCATGTTATGTGAAATCAACTTTATTCATAACCAAAAGAAAACTAGGTACTCATATTCATGGAGTTCATAACAAGAAGGAAGAGAAAACCTATCATGTTTCTAAACCCTAGAAAACAAAAGTAGAAGAAAAAAAAAGATAAAAGATATAACAGATTCCTCGGAATAGAATGGAAGACCCTTTTTATACTTGTTGTATTTCTCCACTTCCCAAAAATAGGTCACCCAGCTCACACCCGTCTGCCAAAATCAGTCCCATAAGTCAAGCCCAACAAGCCCAAGTCCATCTGAGTTGGATCGGGAATCACTAAGGCGATTCACTGGCAAGAAAATCCACCAGAAGTTGCTCCTCTTCTTCCCTTTACTGCCATCACCAGCTTGGTCTTGCTGCTCCACATTCCATCACCGCCAACATCAAACTCATTTCAGTCCCTTGTAGCTTCATAAACATTCATTCTCAGTACCACCCAACCACCAGGTGCACCTGCAATACCTCAACTGCAACTACATCGCCACCTGCAATCCATAAGCTCGAACCTTCCCATACATTGCAACATACCTGCAATCCAACACCAACTGCAACAACAGCTACCACTGCATACATGCATTCCTACCTATGCTTCTTCCTGCTACATTCCAGCTCCTGCAGCTCCCTTCTATAGATTATTGCCAGATCCCATTCAAGTACAACCGCAACACAATACATATTGTCACAGCCATTGCAATAGAGCTCCACCACTGCCTTCCATGTGCCTTACAAGCCTTCATTGCAGAAATCTGTATCTCACCATTTGCAGCACAGAACCACTATCTTCAGTCCGAAACAACCCATCTTTGCCTAAGATTACGCCATAGCATCACAGCTCACAGCATCACCATCGTTTTTTCTGTCCACCGCAGCTTCAATTCACAACTGCCATACTGCAACAACTCCACTACCTCTCTATCACCTGTAATTAATCAACAACATCTCATTGGAGCCTCCATTAACTTCTAGATCCATCTCTTCCTTGACTGATTCACAACCAAACCCATATTGCATCTGAATTCGACCTCCACCAAGCATTCTACACTTCAGCACAACCTAAAACCTAATTCAAGGAAAACCCAACTCCAATTCCTTGCTGTTAATACCGATAACACCTCAAATCCCTGTAAATCGATCTCCTTCTTTCACTTCAGTTGCCTGCAAATACAAGAGAGAAATACTGTCTAGAAACCCATTTCTTAGTAATCTCGAACCCTAACCTTAATCAAACCATCAGAATACCCCCTTCTTCAACAGCAGAACGACTTTACCCTTCTTCATCTCAGTGTCCAAATTTCTTTTCACAATAATTCCTCCATTATTCAACCCAAATCAAGCCAAAACTTCTCTCGATCTCTATCTCAGTACCCTAGCCAACAGAATCACCAAATTCCTCCCCAAACGCTGATTTGAAACCCAATTTCTTCTCGGTTCAGCATAACCAACATTTCCCGGTAAATCTCGATTAAAATCAAAACCCCACTGCAGCGGCTCGAGCTTAGAAACCCATGATTCAAACTCAAACCCTGATTTTATTTCTGCATCATGATAGGTGTAGAATATACCGTATTTAATATCTAGAGTTATGCTTTCTTTGCGAATTTTCGTGTGAATTATGTATCTTATGTTTGCTTTTGAGTGTTATTAGGTGTTTTGGAGTCATTAGAGCAAAACGAAGTGGAACTAGCTCAAATCCAGGATTTCTTCTCATCATGTGGAAGTGAACGAAAAGCGAAGCCAGTAGCGAAAGAATGAGATTATTCAGACATCGTATGAAGAAGCTGTGAGCTTTTGAAGCATATCAGAGTAAGGCTGCCATTTTGGTGGCCCATATCCATCCGTCAGGGTGTTTAAATCTGTCCGTCGACATTAGTCCTACACTAGATCGAAACAGACCCAGTCTTCCTCAATTCTACCCCTTTTTTGGTTTTTTTTGCTTTATGAGATGATGGTGAAATCGTTCTTTCGGAGTAATTGAAGATGAGGATTTAGTCGGAAATCGATCGAGTGATGATCTTGTTTATTGTTATCGATTCAAGACGATGGGTGGAGGAATTTGCAATTAGGGTTAGCAACCCCCGAGTTGGCCTGGGTCTGTTGATGTTGTTTTAATGGAAGAGAAATCGGCGAGAATATGAGTTCTTCTTTGTTGATCTTTAGGGTTTGATGGAAATGATGATTCAAAGCTGAGAAGAAGAGACAGATGGGTTTCTGAGATCAACAAGAACAATGAATCGATTATGGGTTATGAGATGCAGATGGTCTTGCTGTGAAACGAGGTAGCAATGAGCAGTGATGATGCAGTTTGTGTGAATTCAAAATGACAGAGTCGAAATTGGTTGAATAAGGAGAAGAATTGGATGAGTTGCTGCCAGCACCGGAAGTAAATGATGGAGTGTTTACAGGGCATGAAAGTAATGAGTCAGTGGAAGAGAAGCTCGAGTCTGCAATGAGGTTTTGCCATTAGTTCTTGCTTGGAAGACGAGATAGAGGTGGTGCTGTTGTTGCAGCAAGGGCTAAGCAGTGAAGAGTTGGGTATTTGAACCTGTTGTTGTGGTTGCTGACAAGAACACAAGGGTGAGCTAAATGGAATTGCAGGAAAGGGATTGTGCGCCTGTAGCGAAGGAAGTGTGAACTAGAAGGTTGAGTGGTTGGCTGTTGTCGTTGGTAACCGGCAGTTGAGTTCGAGCAAAAATTGGGAGCAGTATAGCCGAGTTAAGAAGGTGACAGGGAGTAGCAGTTCAAACAAGCAACAGGTGAGATTGGTATGTAAATTTGGGATTCAAGGGTGCGGTGGTTGTGCTTGAAATCTTTTGTCAAGGTTACAGAAAGTGAAGCTGGTGTGCTTTCATAGGTGGCTAAGCAGGGCATTGCAGAGAAGAGAAGGCACACAAGAAGTTGGTGGAGTTGTTGCAGGTGGATTGAACTCGCAGGCGCGGCAGCTGAGAAGAAGGGTAAGCTGAGATATAACTGGAATTGCAGGCATTGAGTTGCAGGTGAAGTGGTTACGGTTTTGTTCTTTGTGTTGATATATGGGTTCGAGATAGCTACGATTCTGAGATGCAATAAAAAGTGGAACATGGCGAGAGAACAATGTTGGGAGTTGAAGTGGTTTTGTTAGTGCCGAATTGAGCAATGAAATGGTTGTTTGTGTATGTGTCTCTCCGAAGTGAGCAAGGAAGGCTGAAATGGAGAATGCAATGATAATAATGGTCGTGGCGAGTGGAGCCTAGGTAGTCGTAGGAACGCGGAACTGGTGGGAGTTATGATTGAAGCTGCAGTTCAAGGTGCGAAAAGTGGGCTAAAATGGTGTATAAGGCATGAGGAGTAGATTGCAGCTGCATTCGCAGAAATAGTGCGAAAACGGAGTGAAAATGGCGCACCGGTGAGCATAGTTCCGGTAGCCGGATTTCAGAGGTTAAAGTGTCGATCGTAATATTTCAGTGAATCGCGAGGGGGGTATGAGTCGGATGCAAGAATTAATGGCCGGACATATGAGCTACGGACCACGCTTTTGGGTACGTTTTCGCAAGAAACAAGGAATTGGCTAAAATGGTTTTTGTGAATGTGTGGACTGCAGAGAAGCAAAGTGGAGCTACTGGAAGTGCAGAATTACTTGGTGATAGTTTCCGATGGTTCAGTGCCCGGAGATATTTTCCGGCGACCGGATTCCGGTGATGACGTCATCAATTCCGGCGACACTTTTCGGACCCAAAATTCCAGAGACATATTTTTCACTCCTGGGCTTGGTGGACCAACTTGGAGACGGGTTTTGAGAAGAATTAACCTAATTTTGGGAAAGTATCCTTATGGGGAGAAAAGCATATAAATAGAAAACTCTTTTCTAAACCTAGATATATCTCCATTAGGAGACTTCTACTTGTTTTCTAGGGTTTCACATGATAGGTTCTTCTAAACTCTTTATGATGATTTCCAAAAACACAGGTAACTAAGTTTTTATTATTGGTTGAAGATGTAGTTGGATTTTGCAACCAAGTTATGATTTTTATAAATTAGTTTTCTCTCAATATTATCGTTTGATTTCTACGGGTTATAATAATTGCATGATTGATGTATTGCAATATGATTGAATGTTTGTTTAGTTAAGTCTAGAATTGATTGAACTCACATCCATATCTATAGCTATTTTAGGTTTTCATCGAGCGATAACCTTGAATACGAGTAGCATGATATGATGCTAGGTTGTAGTGATACATCCTTGTAATCATATGTAGAAATTGACCTTTGTTCGAATTGTTTGCGCAATGTATTACAATTGCATTGATTAGCCTATTTCTGAAACTTAATGCTCCTAGGAATTGAACTTGATTAGCGCAAGGCGTTAGGTTATTCTTTAGGTAGAATTCACATACGCGGCCCTAATGTGTGTGTTGATGAATTAGGAAATTACGGAGTATTCTTGCAATAAGGTATTCTATGGCTTTTGATGATAGCGAGATTAAATACGAATTCTATTCATATATTCATAAACTTGTTTACAATTGAAGATGAAACCTTTATCCAATATTTTCACATCCTCGATTTGCGTGATTTATTTCTTTTGTTTGCTTTTTGTTTATTTTTATTTACACAACCAGAAAATCCCCGGTGTTTTATATAGGATACCATAACATATTGACAACCAAGACCTCTCTGTGGGATCGACCCTTTCTTGCCCTTGCTTCATTATATATTTTGAGTAGTAAGAAAGTGTAATTATATTTGTGTCGGCTGACAACCGGTCAAATTTTGGCGCCGTTGCCGGGGAGGCAGCGGTTGTTAATTGTTTTGGTTTCTTATTTTTGTTTTACTTTTTCTTATTCTTTGGTTTCTAACCGAGTTTTGAGAATCTCGTTTCAGGTACCAATTTCTATGGACGGAGCATATTGGAGCAATCTATACGGCTTTCAACCTCAACAACATGAAAACTATCACTCTTACGGGGAGGACAATCAAAATCAATCCTTTGGTTATGGTCCATACTCCACGTACCATTTTAGTTGTTCTCATACATTCCAACCTTCTTACGGTGGGTATGTAAGTGAGCAACCACAAAGAGGGGATGATACTTGTGCTCCTATCGATTTTTCCTCTAATTTGGTGGATGAATTGCAACAATTTATGGACAGCATGGAGTCAATTTATAGACAACCAAGTGTGGAACCATTTTCATCGACCGAATGTCCTCATAGTATGTTTGGACCAATTTCTGATCGTAGTTATGATCATCCACCCATTCAAAGGGAATATAATTGGCCTAACAATAATGAAGTAAGTAATTCTACTTTTTCTTTGTCGAATGAGCTTTACAAACAAATGGAACACTATATTCAGAATTTGGATGGAACACTACAAGAGCTTCAAAAAGGTGTTTCCACTTTAAGACAAGGCATTGAAGAATACAAGGAGGAAATGAATAATTATGTTGAAAAAGGCGAACCTTTGGGGACTTTTGTTGATATTTGTGTAGTTAACTCAACTCTTGATTGTAATAATGATCATTCACCTATTCAAAAGAATGAGTTAGAGATTAGCAACACTAAATTCAGCAACGAACAAGATTATGTTGACTATGATAGTGATGATGATTATTATGAAAATACATTGCTTGAACCAATTTATGGTGACATCCCCGAGGAGTGTACAATGGAGTCTTTTTGCGATCAAGGTGAAGACGAAGAGGAATATGATGACACTAGTGTAGATTACTCGAGCATTGATCTTTATAACGATCAAGAACCTATTCAAAAGGTAGAGCTTGAGGATGATGCAATGAGTGTTCTAAAGAAATTCCTTATGGACAATATTGCATCCGCAAAAGAGTATGTGCCTTACAACAAGGAGGAATATGTTGAGAATGAGACCGTTATGACCAATATTGTGGAAGACCCAATTGAGCTTGCAAATGATTATAATGATGATGTTTATGTCGATACTTTAGTTAAGGCGAAACGGACGAAGAATGGTTGCAAGGTTTGATAGAGGACCATGATATACATGAGGTGAATTATTCACTTGAGTTTTCAAGGATGAAGAGGATTAGTGATAAAAGAGATTGTGCAAGGTTTATCTAACCCGTTGCCTATTGTTTCTTCTCCTTTACCTCTTATTGGTTTGAATGTATGTGCTTCGAGAGTATTGTTGAATGACTTTGTTTCTCGTTTTCCGCCATTAGAGATACTTGATTCTCATACTATGCAGGTTTTGGACCAAGAAACCGTGGGAGTTCCCGACTTCTATATTCTTTATACACTTCCATGTGTGGACAAGAATAAGTGTGGGGGAAACTTTTATCGGTTCATAGCTTCGTTTTTGCTCTATATTACTAATATTTGTGCGAAGCTAGTGTTTGGAAAACAGGTGCCATGGGTGGATCCCCAACTTTTCAGATTATTGGTGTATGGGGAATGAATCTTACAAGAAGCTAAGTCGGGCCGTCGACTTTAAAACAAGCGCTAAGTGGGAGGCAACCCACCGGTTTTGTATCTTTCTCCTTATCTTTTTACTTTTATGCATTTGCTTTTATCTTTATTTTCTTTGTTTTTGTATATCATTTGCGGAATTTCCCACCTTGAACCTTCTTTGGACGATTCAATTTTACATTGAGGACAATGTAAAGTTTAAGTGTGGGGGAGCATTTATATGTTTTAGTTTGTTTTATGCCTTTAAAAAAAAAAAAAAAAAAAAAATCAGAAAAAAATTATGCTTTTTGAACTCAGAAATCTAGAAACTTGTGCCTTTAGGATGACACCATTAGTGGATGGAACCATTTTGAATGCGGGGAGTTGAGGAACCAATTAACTAAAAGGGAAGAATATAGCTCAGAAATCACAAATTAACATGATAGTTGTTACCATATTTCGGAATATCACCATATCACATTCTATTTTTATTTTTCCATATTTATCTTTTTCTCTCTAAGTGCTTTGGTGGGTCACTAAACATCGACGTGTTATTACTGCTAGGATGAAATAGAGTGATTGAGTTACTAGAAAAAGAGAAAAAAATTGAACAAGAAAAAAAAAATGAAAAATTTTTGAAAAAGAAAAGAAAAAAAAAGGACCGATCAATTAGACCAAAACGGAATAAAGAATGACACTTGGGAATAGCAGTATGTGTGAAACATAGTCCCTGTCTCCGTCGCCTAAACAAGCGTGGAATGCAGGATCCAAGGCAACTATCATCTACTTGCTGACAAGAAGCATGCGCTTGGATCCAAAAAAATCTAATCATGCCGTCTAAAAAAAAAAAAGAGAAATTGGATCCAGTTTGATCCAATCATATAAAAAAAAGAGAAGAAATTATTAGTGTGTTGAATAAAGTCACTTCTGGTTCCCTTGTATATGCCAGTGAGTTGATGTAGCATTCAGCACCAACAGCTCAATCAATAGGATTAGGTTCATCTTAGCAGTGACCTTTGACGAGATATAGGAAACATCGAACACTTGTGAATATTCGCCAACATCTACATCTATATCCATCTTCTTAATCTTTTCATTGTGATTGTGGTTTGTTATTTTCCAGTATTGTGGCTTGTTCGACTATCTAATTAGAGTTTATTTACTAATATATGAATTGAATTTGCAAGGTACCTCCTCCTGTAGTCATTTGGATTCGTTCATTGATTTGTCACAAATAGACGGAGTTGGATATATAGGTTTTGTAGTTATATCTCTAGTAAACCTTCACGAGACTATAACTCGTCCACTAGGGACACCTAGGGGTTTAAAGGCTTGTTATTTATGCTAAAATTAACCGTAGCCTCGACGACACGGAGTTGTATGTATCTTTTTGGAATTATTTTGTTTGATTTGCTCGAGGACTAGCAAAGTCTAAGTGTGGGGAATTTGATAGGTGTAGAATATACCGTATTTATTATCTAGAGTTATGCTTTCTTTGCGAATTTTCGTGTGAATTATGTATCTTATGTTTGCTTTTGAGTGTTATTAGGTGTTTTGGAGTCATTAGAGCAAAACGAAGTGGAACTAGCTCAAATCCGATTTCTTCTCATCATGTGGAAATGAACGAAAAGATGAAGCTAGTAGCGAAAGAATGAGATTATTCGGACACCGTATGAAGAAGGCGTGAGCTTTTGAAGCATATCGAGTAAGGCTGCCATTTTGGTGGCCCATATCCATCGATCGGGGTGTTTAAATCTGTTAAATACGATATTAGTCCTACACTAGGTCGAACAGACCCAGTCTTCCTCATTTCTACCCCTTTTACGGGTTTCTTTGCTTTATGAGATGATGGTGAAATCGTTCTTTGCCGGAGTAATTGAAGATGAGGATTTAGTCGGAAATCGATCGAGTGATGATCTTGTTTATTGTTATCGATTCAAGACGATGGGTGGAGGAATTTGCAATTAGGGTTAGCAACCCGAGTTGGCACTGGGTACATTGATGTTCAGTTTTAATGGAAGACAAATCAGGCGAGAATATGAGTTGTTGTTGTTGATCTTTAGGGTTTGATGGAAATGATGATTCAAAGCTGAGAAGAAGAGACAGATGGGTTTCTGAGATCAACAAGAACAATGAATTGATTATGGGTTATGAGATGCAGATGGTCTTGCTGTGAAACGAGGTAGCAATGAGCAGTGATGATGCAGTTTGTGTGAATTCAAAATGACAGAGTCAAAATTGGTTGAATAAGGAGAAGAATTGGATGAGTTCTTTGCCCGACTTTGAAGTAAATGATTGAGTGTTTACAGGGCATGAAAGTAATGAGTCAGTGGAAGAGAAGCTCGAGTCTGCAATGAGGTTTTGCCATTAGTTCTTGCTTGGAAGACGAGATAGAGGTGGTGCTGTTGTTGCAGCAAGGGCTAAGCAGTGAAGAGTTGGGTATTTGAACCTGTTGCTGTGGTTGCTGACAAGAACACAAGGGTGAGCTAAATGGAATTGCAGGAAAGGGATTGTGCGCCTGTAGAGAAGGAAGTGTGAACTAGAAGGTTGAGTGGTTGGCTGTTGTCGTTGGTAACCGGCAGTTGAGTTCGAGCAACAATTGGGAGCAGTATAGCCGAGTTAAGAAGGTGACAGGGAGTAGCAGTTCAGACAAGCAACAGACTGAGATTGAGCTGTAGCTGGGATTCAAGGGTGCAGTGAGCTGTCTTGAATCTTGTCAAGGTTCTGAGAAAGTGAAAGTGGTGTGCTTTCATAGGTGGCTAAGCAGGGCATTGCAGAGAAGAGAAGGCACACAAGAAGTTGGTGGAGTTGTTGCAGGTGGATTGAACTCGCAGGCGCGGCAGCTGAGAAGAAGGGTAAGCTGAGATATAACTAGAATTGCAGGCATTGAGTTGCAGGTGAAGTGGTTCTGGTTTGTTGCTGTGTTGATATATGGGTTCAGATAGCTACAGTTACAGATGCAATAAAAAGCTGGAACATGGCAGAGAACAATGTTGGGAGTTGAAGTGGTTTTGTTAGTGCCGAATTGAGCAATGAAATGGTTGTTTGTGTATGTATCTCTCCGAGCTGAGCAAGGAACTGAAATGGAGAATGCAATGATAATAATGGCTGTCGCAGTGGAGCCTAGGTAGTCGTAGGAACGCGGAACTGGTGGGAGTTATGATTGAAGCTGCAGTTCAAGGTGCGAAAAGTGGGCTAAAATGGTGTATAAGGCACGAGGAGTAGATTGCAGCTGCATTCGCAGAAATAGTGCGAAAACGGAGTGAAAATGGCGCACCGGTGAGCATAGTTCCGGTAGCCGGATTTCAGAGGTTAAAGTGTCGATCGTAATATTTCGGTGAATCGCGAGGGGTATGAGTCGGATGCAAGAATTAATGGCGGACATATGAGCTACGGACCACGCTTTTGGGTACGTTTTTCGCAAGAAACAAGGAATTGGCTAAAATGGTTTTTGTGAATGTGTGGACTGCAGAGAAGCAAAGTGGAGCTATGTTGGAAGTGCGAGAATTACTTGGTGATAGTTTCCGATGGTTCGGTGCCCGGAGATATTTTCAACTGACCAGGATTCGGTGATGACGTCATCAATTCGGCGACACTTTTGGACCCAAAATTCCAGAGACATATTTTTCACTCCTGGGCTTGGTGGACCAACTTGGAGACGGGTTTTGAGAAGAATTAACCTAATTTTGGGAAAGTATCCTTA
Source organism: Papaver armeniacum (assembly GCA_023531295.1). Classification (NCBI taxonomy): domain Eukaryota; kingdom Viridiplantae; phylum Streptophyta; class Magnoliopsida; order Ranunculales; family Papaveraceae; genus Papaver; species Papaver armeniacum. Next base: position 208,961 of record JAJJWW010010454.1, read on the forward strand.
TGGGGAGAAAAGCATATAAATAGAAAACTCTTTTCTAAACCTAGATATATCTCCATTAGGGAGACTTCTACTTGTTTTCTAGGGTTTCACATGTTAGGTTCTTCTAAACTCTTTATGATGATTTCCAAAAACACAAGTAACTAAGTTTTTATTATTGGTTGAAGATGTAGTTGGATTTTGCAACCAAGTTATGATTTTTATGAATTAGTTTTCTCTCAATATTATCGTTTGATTTCTACGGGTTATAATAATTGCATGATTGATGTATTGTAATATGATTGAATGTTTGTTTAGTTAAGTCTAGAATTGATTGAACTCACATCCATATCTATAGCTATTTTAGGGTTTTCATCGAGCGATAACCTTGAATACGAGTAGCATGATATGATGCTAGGTTGTAGTGATACATCCTTGTAATCATATGTAGAAATTGACCTTTGTTCGAATTGTTTGCGCAATGTATTACAATTGCATTGATTAGCCTATTTCTGAAATTTAATGCTCCTAGGAATTGAACTTGATTAGCGCAAGGCGTTAGGTTATTCTTTAGGTAGAATTCACATACGCAGCCCTAATGTGTGTGTTGATGAATTAGGAAATTACGGAGTATTCTTGCAATAAGGTATTCTATGGCTTTTGATGATAGCGAGATTAAATACGAATTCTATTCATATATTCATAAACTTGTTTACAATTGAAGATGAAACCTTTATCCAATATTTTCACATCCTCGATTTGCGTGATTTATTTCTTTTGTTTGCTTTTTGTTTATTTTTATTTACACAACCAGAAAATCCCCGGTGTTTTATATAGGAAACCATAACATATTGACAACCAAGACCTCTCTGTGGGATCGACCCTTTCTTGCCCTTGCTTCATTATATATTTTGAGTAGTAAGAAAGTGTAATTATATTTGTGTCGGCTGACAACCGGTCAAATTTTGGCGCCGTTGCCGGGGAGGCAGCGGTTGTTAATTGTTTTTGGTTTCTTATTTTTGTTTTACTTTTTCTTATTCTTTGGTTTCTAACCGAGTTTTGAGAATCTCGTTTCAGGTACCAATTTCTATGGACGGAGCATATTGGAGCAATCAATACGGCTTTCAACCTCAACAACATGAAAACTATCACTCTTACGGGGAGTACAATCAAAATCAATCCTTTGGTTATGGTCCATACTCCACGTACCCTTTTAGTTGTTCTCATACATTCCAACCTTCTTACGGTGGGTATGTAAGTGAGCAACCACAAAGAGGGGATGATACTTGTGCTCCTATCGATTTTTCCTCTAATTTGGTGGATGAATTGCAACAATTTATGGACAGCATGGAGTCAATTTGTAGACAACCAAGTGTGGAACCATTTTCATCGACCGAATGTCCTCATAGTATGTTTGGACCAATTTCTGATCGTAGTTATGATCATCCACCCATTCAAAGGGAATATAATTGGCCTAACAATACTGAAGTAAGTAATTCTACTTTTTCTTTGTCGAATGAGCTTTACAAACAAATGGAACACTATATTCATAATTTGGATGGAACACTCCAAGAGCTTCAAAAAGGTGTTTCCACTTTAAGACAAGGCATTGAAGAATACAAGGAGGAAATGAATAATTATGTTGAAAAGGCGAACCTTTGGGGACTTTTGTTGATATTTGTGTAGTTAACTCAACTCTTGATCGTAATAATGATCATTCACCTATTCAAAAGGATGAGTTAGAGATTAGCAACACTAAATTCAGCAACGAACAAGATTATGTTGACTATGATAGTGATGATGATTATTATGAAAATACATTGCTTGAACCAATTTATGGTGACATCCCCGAGGAGTGTACAATGGAGTCTTTTTGCGATCAAGGTGAAGACGAAGAGGAATATGATGACACTAGTGTAGATTACTCGAGCATTGATCTTTATAACGATCAAGAACCTATTCAAAAGGTAGAGATTGAGGATGATGCAATGAGTGTTCTAAAGAAATTCCTTATGGACAATATTGCATCCGCAAAAGAGTATGTGCCTTACAACAAGGAGGAATATGTTGAGAATGAGACCGTTATGACCAATATTGTGGAAGACCCAATTGAGCTTGCAAATGATTATAATGATGATGTTTATGTCGATACTTTAGTTAAGGCAGAAACGGACGAAGAATGGTTGCAAGGTTTGATAGAGGACCATGATATACATGAGGTGAATTATTCACTTGAGTTTTCAAGGATGAAGAGGATTCCGTGATAAAAGAGATTGTGCAAGGTTTATCTAATCCGTTGCCTATTGTTTCTTCTCCTTTACCTCTTATTGGTTTGAATGTATGTGCTTCGAGAGTATTGTTGAATGGCTTTGTTTCTCGTTTTCCGCCATTAGAGATACTTGATTCTCATACTATGCAGGTTTTGGACCAAGAAACCGTGGGAGTTCCCGACTTCTATATTCTTTATACACTTCCATGTGTGGACAAGAATAAGTGTGGGGGAAACTTTTATCGGTTCATAGCTTCGTTTTTGCTCTATATTACTAATATTTGTGCGAAGCTAGTGTTTGGAAAACAGGTGCCATGGGTGGATCCCCAACTTTTCAGATTATTGGTGTATGGGGAATGAATCTTACAAGAAGCTAAGTCGGGCCGTCGACTTTTAAACAAGCGCTAAGTGAGAGGCAACCCACCGGTTTTGTATCTTTCTCCTTATCTTTTTACTTTTATGCATTTGCTTTTATCTTTATTTTCTTTGTTTTTGTATATCATTTGCGGAATTTCCCACCTTGAACCTTCTTTGGACGATTCAATTTTACATTGAGGACAATGTAAAGTTTAAGTGTGGGGGAGCATTTATATGTTTTAGTTTGTTTTATGCCTTTAAAAAACAAAAAAACAAAAAAAAAATCAGAAAAAAATTATGCTTTTTGAACTCCGAAATCTAGAAACTTGTGCCTTTAGGATGACACCATTAGTGGATGGAACCATTTTGAATGCAGGAGTTGAGGAACCAATTAACTAAAAGGGAAGAATATAGCTCAGAAATCACAAATTAACATGATAGTTGTTACCATATTTCGGAATATCACCATATCACATTCTATTTTTATTTTTCCATATTTATCTATTGTTCTCTAAGTGCTTTGGTGGGTCACTAAACATCGACGTGTTATTACTGCTAGGATGAAATAGAGTGATTGAGTTACTAGAAAAATAGAAAAAAATTGAACAAGAAAAAAAAATGAAAAAGAAAAGAAAAAGAAAAAAAAAAAAAGGACCGATCAATTAGACCAAAACGGAATAAAGAATGACACTTGGGAATAGCAGTATGTGTGAAACGTAGTCCCTGTCTCCGTCGCCTAAACAAGCGTGGAATGCAGGATCCAAGGCAACTATCATCTACTTGCTGACAAGAAGCATGCGCTTGGATCCAAAAAATCTAATCATGCCGTTAAAAAAAAAAAAAAAAAAGAAATTGGATCCGAGTTTGATCCAATCATATAAAAAAAAAGAGAAGAAATTATTAGTGTGTTGAATAAAGTCACTTGGTTCCCTTGTATATGCCCGGTGAGTTGATGTAGCATCAAAGCACCAACACTCAATCAATAGGATTAGGTTCATCTTAGCAGATGACCTTGGGATGAGATATGGGAAACATCGAACACTTGTGAATATTCGCCAACATCTACATCTATATCCATCTTCTTAATCTTTTCATTGTGATTGTGGTTTGTTATTTTCAGAGTATTGTGGCTTGTTCGACTATCTAATTAGAGTTTATTTACTAATATATGAATTGAATTTGCAAGGTACCTCCTCCTGTAGTCATTTGGATTCGTTCATTGATTTGTCACAAATAGACGGAGTTGGATATATAGGTTTTGTAGGTATATCTCTAGTAAACCTTCACGAGACTATAACTCGTCCACTAGGGACACCTAGGGGTTTAAAGGCTTGTTATTTATGCTAAAATTAACCGTAGCCTCGACGACACGGAGTTGTATGTATCTTTTTGGAATTATTTTGTTTGATTTGCTCGAGGACTAGCAAAGTCTAAGTGTGGGGGAATTTGATAGGTGTAGAATATACCGTATTTACTATCTAGAGTTATGCTTTATTTGCGAATTTTCGTGTGAATTATGTATCTTATGTTTGCTTTTGAGTGTTATTAGGTGTTTTGGAGTCATTAGAGCAAAACGAAGTGGAACTAGCTCAAATCCAGGATTTCTTCTCATCATGTGGAAATGAACGAAAAGACGAAGCTAGTAGCGAAAGAATGAGATTATTCGGACACCGTATGAAGAAGCTGTGAGCTTTTGAAGCATATCAGAGTAAGGCTGCCATTTTGGTGGCCCATATCCATCAGTCGGGGTGTTTAAATCCTGTCCGTACGACATTAGTCCTACACTAGGTCGAACAGACCCAGTCTTCCTCATTTCTACCCCTTTTCTGGTTTTTTGCTGCTTTATGAGATGATGGTGAAATCGTTGCTGCCGGAGTAATTGAAGATGAGGATTTAGTCGGAAATCGATCGAGTGATGATGCTGTTTATTGTTATCGATTCAAGACGATGGGTGGAGGAATTTGCAATTAGGGTTAGCAACCACGAGTTGGCTGGGTCATTGATGTTCGATTTTAATGGAAGAGAAATCGGCGAGAATATGAGTTCTTTTCATTGATCTTTAGGGTTTGATGGAAATGATGATTCAAAGGCGAGAAGAAGAGACAGATGGGTTTCGAGATCAACAAGAATAATGAATCGATTATGGGTTATGAGATGCGAGATGGTCTTCTTTGTGAAACGAGGTAGCAATGAGCAGTGATGATGCGGTTTTGTGAATTCAAAAAATGAGTCGAAATGGGTTGAATAAGGAGAAGAATCGGATGAGTTGCTGCCAGCACCGGAAGTAAATGATGGAGTGTTTACAGGGCATGAAAGTAATGAGTCAGTGGAAGAGAAGCTCGAGTCTGCAATGACGTTTTGCCATTAGTTCTTGCTTGGAAGACGAGATAGAGGTGGTGCTGTTGTTGCAGCAAGGGCTAAGCAGTGAAGAGTTGGGTATTTGAACCTGTTGTTGTGGTTGCTGACAAGAACACAAGGGTGAGCTAAATGGAATTGCGGGGAAAGGGATTGTGCTTTGTAGCTTGAAGGAAGTGTGAACTAGAAGGTTGAGTGGTTGGGCTGTTGTCGTTGGTAACCGGCGGTTGAGTTCGAGCAACAATTGGGAGCGGTATAGCCGAGTTAAGAAGGTGACGAGGGGAGTAGCGATTCGGACAAACACAGGCCGAGATTGGTGTGTTTGGGATTCAAGGGTGCGGTGGTTGTCTTAATCTTGTCAAGGTTACAGAAAGTGAAGCTGGTGTGCTTTCATAGGTGGCTAAGCAGGGCATTGCAGAGAAGAGAAGGCACACAAGAAGTTGGTGGAGCTGTTGCAGGTGGATTGAACTGTGGTAGCGCGAAGTGAGAAGAAGGGTAAGTTTGAGATATAAGCTGGAATTGCGAGGCATTGAGTTGCGGGTGAAGTGGTTCAGTTTGTTCTTTGTGTTGATATATGGGTTCAACTAGCTACGATTCTGGATGCAATAAAAAGCTGGAACATGGCGAGAGAACAATGTTGGGAGTTGAAGTGGTTTTGTTAGTGTAGAATTGAGCAATGAAATGGTTGTTTGTGTATGTGTCTCTCCGAGTGAGCAAGGAAGCTGAAATGGAGAATGCAATGATAATAATGGCTGTCACTTGATGGAGCCTGAGTAGTCGTAGGAACGCGGGCTGGTGGGAGTTATGATTGAAGCTGCGAGTTCAAGGTGCGAAAAGTGGGCTAAAATGGTGTATAAGGCATGAGGAGTAGATTGCCATTTGCATTCGAGAAATAGTGCGAAACGGGTGAAAATGGCGCACCGGTGAGCATAGTTCGGTATGGCGGATTTCGAAGGTTAAAGTGTCGATCGTAATATTTCAGTGAATCGCGAGGGGGGTATGAGTCGGATGCAAGAATTAATGGCCGGACATATGAGCTACGGACCACGCTTTTGGGTACGTTTTCGCAAGAAACAAGGAATTGGCTAAAATGGTTTTTGTGAATGTGTGGACTGCAGAGAAGCAAAGTGGAGCTCGGAAGTGCGAGAATTACTTGGTGATAGTTTCCGATGGTTCGGTGCCGGAGATATTTTCGCGCCGGATTCGGTGATGAGCGTCATCAATTCAGCGACACTTTTCGGACCCAAAATTCCAGAGACATATTTTTCACTCCTGGGCTTGGTGGACCAACTTGGAGACGGGTTTTGAGAAGAATTAACCTAATTTTGGGAAAGTATCCTTATGGGGAGAAAAGCATATAAATAGAAAACTCTTTTCTAAACCTAGATATATCTCCATTAGGGAGACTTCTACTTGTTTTCTAGGGTTTCACATGTTAGGTTCTTCTAAACTCTTTATGATGATTTCCAAAAACACAAGTAACTAAGTTTTTATTATTGGTTGAAGATGTAGTTGGATTTTGCAACCAAGTTATGATTTTTATGAATTAGTTTTCTCTCAATATTATCGTTTGATTTCTACGGGTTATAATAATTGCATGATTGATGTATTGCAATATGATTGAATGTTTGTTTAGTTAAGTCTAGAATTGATTGAACACACATCCATATCTATAGCTATTTTAGGGTTTTCATCGAGCGATAACCTTGAATACGAGTAGCATGATATGATGCTAGGTTGTAGTGATACATCCTTGTAATCATATGTAGAAATTGACCTTTGTTCGAATTGTTTTGCGCAATGTATTACAATTGCATTGATTAGCCTATTTTAAAACTTAATGCTCCTAGGAATTGAACTTGATTAGCGCAAGGCGTTAGGTTATTCTTTAGGTAGAATTCACATCGCTTGACCCTAATGTGTGTGTTGATGAATTAGGAAATTACGGAGTATTCTTGCAATAAGGTATTCTATGGCTTTTGATGATAGCGAGATTAAATACGAATTCTATTCATATATTCATAAACTTGTTTACAATTGAAGATGAAACCTTTATCCAATATTTTCACATCCTCGATTTGCGTGATTTATTTCTTTTGTTTGCTTTTTGTTTATTTTTATTTACACAACTTGAGAAAATCCCGGTGTTTTATATAGGAAACCATAACATATTGACAACCAAGACCTCTGTCAGGATCGACCCTTTCTTGCCCTTGCTTCATTATATATTTTGAGTAGTAAGAAAGTGTAATTATATTTTGTCGGTGACAACCGGTCAAATTTTGGCGTAGATTAGGGGAGTGCGGCGGTTGTTAATTGTTTTTGGTTTCTTATTTTTGTTTTACTTTTTCTTATTCTTTGGTTTCTAACCGAGTTTTGAGAATCTCGTTTCAGGTACCAATTTCTATGGACGGAGCATATTGGAGCAATCAATACGGCTTTCAACCTCAACAACATGAAAACTATCACTCTTACGGGGAGTACAATCAAAATCAATCCTTTGGTTATGGTCCATACTCCACGTACCCTTTTAGTTGTTCTCATACATTCCAACCTTCTTACGGTGGGTATGTAAGTGAGCAACCACAAAGAGGGGATGATACTTGTGCTCCTATCGATTTTTCCTCTAATTTGGTGGATGAATTGCAACAATTTATGGACAACATGGAGTCAATTTGTAGACAACCAAGTGTGGAACCATTTTCATCGACCGAATGTCCTCATAGTATGTTTGGACCAATTTCTGATCGTAGTTATGATCATCCACCCATTCAAAGGGAATATAATTGGCCTAACAATACTGAAGTAAGTAATTCTACTTTTTCTTTGTCGAATGAGCTTTACAAACAAATGGAACACTATATTCATAATTTGGATGGAACACTCCAAGAGCTTCAAAAAGGTGTTTCCACTTTAAGACAAGGCATTGAAGAATACAAGGAGGAAATGAATAATTATGTTGAAAAAGGCGAACCTTTGGGGACTTTTGTTGATATTTGTGTAGTTAACTCAACTCTTGATCGTAATAATGATCATTCACCTATTCAAAAGGATGAGTTAGAGATTAGCAACACTAAATTCAGCAACGAACAAGATTATGTTGACTATGATAGTGATGATGATTATTATGAAAATACATTGCTTGAACCAATTTATGGTGACATCCCCGAGGAGTGTACAATGGAGTCTTTTTGCGATCAAGGTGAAGACGAAGAGGAATATGATGACACTAGTGTAGATTACTCGAGCATTGATCTTTATAACGATCAAGAACCTATTCAAAGGTAGAGATTGAGGATGATGCAATGAGTGTTCTAAAGAAATTCCTTATGGACAATATTGCATCCAAAAGAGTATGTGCCTTACAACAAGGAGGAATATGTTGAGAATGAGACCGTTATGACCAATATTGTGGAAGACCCAATTGAGCTTGCAAATGATTATAATGATGATGTTTATGTCGATACTTTAGTTAAGGCAGAAACGGACGAAGAATGGTTGCAAGGTTTGATAGAGGACCATGATATACATGAGGTGAATTATTCACTTGAGTTTTTCAAGGATGAAGAGGATTCCGTGATAAAAGAGATTGTGCAAGGTTTATCTAACCCGTTGCCTATTGTTTCTTCTCCTTTACCTCTTATTGGTTTGAATGTATGTGCTTGAGTATTGTTGAATGACTTTGTTTTCGTTTTCCGCCATTAGAGATACTTGATTCTCATACTATGCGGGTTTTGGACCAAGAAACCGTGGGAGTTCCAGACTTCTATATTCTTTATACACTTCCATGTGTGGACAAGAATAAGTGTGGGGGAAACTTTTATCGGTTCATAGCTTCGTTTTTGCTCTATATTACTAATATTTGTGCGAAGCTAGTGTTTGGAAAACAGGTGACATGGGTGGATCCCCAACTTTTCAGATTATTGGTGTATGGGGAATGAATCTTACAAGAAGCTAAGTCGGGCCGTCGACTTTAAAACAAGCTCTAAGTGGGAGGCAACCCACCGGTTTTGTATCTTTCTCCTTATCTTTTTACTTTTATGCATTTGCTTTTATCTTTATTATCTTTGTTTTTGTATATCATTTGCGGAATTTCCCACCTTGAACCTTCTTTGGACGATTCAATTTTACATTGAGGACAATGTAAAGTTTAAGTGTGGGGGAGCATTTATATGTTTTAGTTTGTTTTATGCCTTTAAAAAACAAAAAAACAAAAAAAAAATCAGAAAAAAATTATGCTTTTTGAATTCCGAAATCTAGAAACTTGTGCCTTTAGGATGACACCATTAGTGGATGGAACCATTTTGAATGCAGGAGTTGAGGAACCAATTAACTAAAAGGGAAGAATATAGCTTAGAAATCACAAATTAACATGATAGTTGTTACCATATTTCGGAATATCACCATATCACATTCTATTTTTATTTTTCCATATTTATCTATTGCTCTCTAAGTGCTTTGGTGGGTCACTAAAAATCGACGTGTTATTACTGCTAGGATGAAATAGAGTGATTGAGTTACTAAAAAAAATGAAAAAAAATGAAAAAAAATGAAAATTTTTTGAAAAAGAAAAGAAAAAAAAAAGGACCGATCAATTAGACCAAAACGGAATAAAGAATGACACTTGGGAATAGCAGTATGTGTGAAACGTAGTCCCTATCTCCGTCGCCTAAACAAGCGTGGAATGCAGGATCCAAGGCAACTATCATCTACTTGCTGACAAGAAGCATGCGCTTGGATCCAAAAAAATCTAATCATGCCGTCTAAAAAAAAAAAAAGAGAAATTGGATCCAGTTTGATCCAATCATATAAAAAAAAGAGAAGAAATTATTAGTGTGTTGAATAAAGTCACTTCTGGTTCCCTTGTATATGCCAGTGATTTGATGTAGCATTCAGCACCAACAGCTCAATCCAATAGGATTAGGTTCATCTTAGCAGTGACCTTCAGACAGATATGGGAAACATCGAACACTTGTGAATATTCGCCAACATCCACATCTATATCCATCTTCTTAATCTTTTCATTGTGATTGTGGTTTGTTATTTTCCGAGTATTGTGGCTTGTTCGACTATCTAATTAGAGTTTATTTACTAATATATGAATTGAATTTGCAAGGTACCTCCTCCTGTAGTCATTTGGATTCGTTCATTGATTTGTCACAAATAGACGGAGTTGGATATATAGGTTTTGTAGGTATATCTCTAGTAAACCTTCACGAGACTATAACTCATCCACTAGGGACACCTAGGGGTTTAAAGGCTTGTTATTTATGCTAAAATTAACCGTAGCCTCGACGACACGGAGTTGTATGTATCTTTTTGGAATTATTTTGTTTGATTTGCTCGAGGACTAGCAAAGTCTAAGTGTGGGGGAATTTGATAGGTGTAGAATATACCGTATTTACTATCTAGAGTTATGCTTTATTTGCGAATTTTCGTGTGAATTATGTATCTTATGTTTGCTTTTGAGTGTTATTAGGTGTTTTGGAGTCATTAGAGCAAAACGAAGTGGAACTAGCTCAAATCCAGGATTTCTTCTCATCATGTGGAAATGAACGAAAAGACGAAGCTAGTAGCGAAAGAATGAGATTATTCGGACACCGTATAAAGAAGCTGTGAGCTTTTGAAGCATATCAGAGTAAGGCTGCCATTTTGGTGGCCCATATCCATCAGTCGGGGTGTTTAAATCCTGTCGTACGACATTAGTCCTACACTAGGTCGAACAGACCCATTCTTCCTCATTTCTACCCCTTTTACGGTTTTTTCTTGCTTTATGAGATGATGGTGAAATCGTTGTGCTAGGAGTAATTGAAGATGAGGATTTAGTCGGAAATCGATCGAGTGATGATGCTGTTTATTGTTATCGATTCAAGACGATGGGTGGAGGAATTTGCAATTAGGGTTAGCAACCCTGAGTTGGCCTGGGTCTGTTGATGTTCAGTTTTAATGGAAGAGAAATCAGGCGAGAATATGAGTTGCTGCTGTTGATCTTTAGGGTTTGATGGAAATGATGATTCAAAGCTGAGAAGAAGAGACAGATGGGTTTCTGAGATCAACAAGAACAATGAATCGATTATGGGTTATGAGATGCAGATGGTCTTGCTGTGAAACGAGGTAGAAATGAGCAGTGATGATGCAGTTTGTGTGAATTCAAAATGACAGAGTCGAAATTGGTTGAATAAGGAGAAGAATTGGATGAGTTGCTGCCAGCACTGGAAGTAAATGATGGAGTGTTTACAGGGCATGAAAGTAATGAGTCAGTGGAAGAGAAGCTCGAGTCTGCAATGAGGTTTTGCCATTAGTTCTTGCTTGGAAGACGAGATAGAGGTGGTGCTGTTGTTGCAGCAAGGGCTAAGCAGTGAAGAGTTGGGTATTTGAACTTTGTTCTTTGTGGTTCGACAAGAACACAAGGGTGAGCTAAATGGAATTGCAGGAAAGGGATTGTGCGCCTGTAGAGAAGGAAGTGTGAACTAGAAGGTTGAGTGGTTGGCTGTTGTCGTTGGTAACCGGCAGTTGAGTTCGAGCAACAATTGGGAGCAGTATAGCCGAGTTAAGAAGGTGACAGGGAGTAGTGATTGGACAAACAACAGGAGGCGAGATTGAGTGAAGCCGGGATTCAAGGGTGCGGTGAGCTGTGCTGATACTGTCAAGGTTACAGAAAGTGAAGCTGGTGTGCTTTCATAGGTGGCTAAGCAGGGCATTGCAGAGAAGAGAAGGCACACAAGAAGTTGGTGGAGCTGTTGCAGGTGGATTGAACTCGCAGGCGCGGCAGCTGAGAAGAAGGGTAAGCTGAGATATAACTGGAATTGCAGGCATTGAGTTGCGGGTGAAGTGGTTGGTTTGTTGCTGTGTTGATATATGGGTTCAGCTAGCTACGATTCTGAGATGCAATAAAAGGCTGGAACATGGCGAGAGAACAATGTTGGGAGTTGAAGTGGTTTTGTTAGTGCCGAATTGAGCAATGAAATGGTTGTTTGTGTATGTGTCTCTCCGAGCTGAGCAAAGGAACTGAAATGGAGAATGCAATGATAATAATGGCTGTCGCAGTGGAGCCTAGGTAGTCGTAGGAACGCGGAACTGGTGGGAGTTATGATTGAAGCTGCAGTTCAAGGTGCGAAAAGTGGGCTAAAATGGTGTATAAGGCATGAGGAGTAGATTGCAGCTGCATTCGCAGAAATAGTGCGAAAACGGAGTGAAAATGGCGCACCGGTGAGCATAGTTCCGGTAGCCGGATTTCAGAGGTTAAAGTGTCGATCGTAATATTTCAGTGAATCGCGAGGGGGGTATGAGTCGGATGCAAGAATTAATGGCTAGGACATATGAGCTACGGACCACGCTTTTTGGGTACGTTTTCGCAAGAAACAAGGAATTGGCTAAAATGGTTTTTGTGAATGTGTGGACTGCAGAGAAGCAAAGTGGAGCTCTTTGGAAGTGCAGAATTACTTGGTGATAGTTTCCGATGGTTCGGTGCCGGAGATATTTTCCGTGACCGGATTCGGCAACGATTCTGGGATTCGGTGATAGCGTCATCAATTCCAGCGACACTTTTCGGACCCAAAATTCCAGAGACATATTTTTCACTCCTGGGCTTGGTGGACCAACTTGGAGACGGGTTTTGAGAAGAATTAACCTAATTTTGGGAAAGTATCCTTATGGGGAGAAAAGCATATAAATAGAAAACTCTTTTCTAAACCTAGATATATCTCCATTAGGGAGACTTCTACTTGTTTTCTAGGGTTTCACATGATAGGTTCTTCTAAACTCTTTATGATGATTTCCAAAAACACAAGTAACTAAGTTTTTATTATTGGTTGAAGATGTAGTTGGATTTTGCAACCAAGTTATGATTTTTATGAATTAGTTTTCTCTCAATATTATCGTTTGATTTCTACGGGTTATAATAATTGCATGATTGATGTATTGCAATATGATTGAATGTTTGTTTAGTTAAGTCTAGAATTGATTGAACTCACATCCATATCTATAGCTATTTTAGGGTTTTCATCGAGCGATAACCTTGAATACGAGTAGCATGATATGATGCTAGGTTGTAGTGATACATCCTTGTAATCATATGTAGAAATTGACCTTTGTTCGAATTGTTTGCGCAATGTATTACAATTGCATTGATTAGCCTATTTCGAAACTTAATGCTCCTAGGAATTGAACTTGATTAGCGCAAGGCGTTAGGTTATTCTTTAGGTAGAATTCACATACATGACCCTAATGTGTGTGTGTTGATGAATTAGGAAATTACGGAGTATTCTTGCAATAAGGTATTCTATGGCTTTTGATGATAACGAGATTAAATACGAATTCTATTCATATATTCATAAACTTGTTTACAATTGAAGATGAAACCTTTATCCAATATTTTCACATCCTCGATTTGCGTGATTTATTTCTTTTGTTTGCTTTTTGTTTATTTTTATTTACACAACCAGAAAATCCCCGGTGTTTTATATAGGAAACCATAACATATTGACAACCAAGACCTCTCTGTGGGATCGACCCTTTCTTGTCCTTGCTTCATTATATATTTTGAGTAGTAAGAAAGTGTAATTATATTTGTGTCGGCTGACAACCGGTCACATCACTAATCCCTTGCATCTCGAATTTCACAGCAGCCGACAGGTTCAGGTGAAGAGAGGAAAGTAAAGGAGGAAGAAGAGAAGAAAATATCTTCTCTCGATTGGTATAAGTAGTGGGACGTGTTAAAACACTCATCGTTTGGATAAGGGCCACCAAAGTGATATTTGGCCTGTCAGTTTCAGAGAACTGACTGCTCATTCTGTTTTCTGCTCAATTGCCAGTTGCGCGCTTCACTTCATTCATTACATAATCTTCGTTGGCTCCAAGTAGCACTCGCCTATGAATTGATCTTTTGTCATTTTCGCTCTGAATGGCTAATTTCTCTTTCTTTTGCTCTCAATGACTCCGTTGCACCTAATAAACTCAAAAGCAAACATAAGATACATAATTTACAAGAAAAGTAGCAAAGAAAGCATAAAAACTAGATATAAAAATAGGTGTTTTAGACACCTATCAGCAGCTAATCAACAAGTACCTGAAAGGTCATCATACATTTCTTCTCCCTCAACATCGAATTCTTCACCATTTTCAGCAGGTCCATAAAATTCTTCACCAGATACCCCCAGAAACCCAAATATCAACTTAGTTCTCAATAATGATGATGGTAAGAGAAAATTTTTAGGGAGGAACAATGCAAGATTAGCTAGAAAATTAGCTCAAAAAGGAGGAAGTTCAAATGGAACTAACATGGCGGAGTTTATGGAACATCATAAGACTGTCGAGAAGCAAAAAGCAGTTAATAGAAAATTTCAGAACAGGGAGACTAAGAAAAGTCATCTTTCTCAAGAAAAATTTGTGAATGACTATGACAAGCATAACATTCTTCAAGCTGACACTTCAATTATGAACCCCCAGCAAAAACATCCGTGGCAAATCGAATTTGATAGGATTCAAGCACAGATTGAACAACAAGATGGATTTAATAACAACCAACCTGGTGGTGATGATGATGAGGATGAGTTCGATGATGAAGAACCTCTAGATAATTGATGTATTAATTTTAAGTTTTTATTTGAACTGTTGCATTTTAATTTGATAAGTTGTTTATTGCATTCTACTTAATATTAGTTTGAAATGTTGTTGCAGTCTACTTAATAATTAAACTAAAATATGTAACTTAATAATTAAACCAAAATACATAACTTAATAATTACGCCCACCCGCTCTTCCATGCTCTGCCCAAAGATTCACTCTCAGTTCTTCTCTTAATTGGTCATACATATTCTGGTTCTAAATGTAATTAGTCATTTGCCCATAATTTCTTGCAGGCAAGCCTCTTTGTGGTTGAATCTCAAGCCTCGAATCTTCATCTTCATAGTTAGCCCACTCCTTATCGCGACGGGTTTCCTGAATTACCATGTTATGAAGAATTATGCAAGTGAGCATAGTCTTGTGCATTTCACGAGGACTCAACCCACGATATGACCCACAAATGATAGCGAACTTACTCTTCAAAATTCCAAAAGCGTGTTCCATATCCTTCCTCACTGCCATTTGGCGATCGTTAAAATGCCAGTACGAATGGCCCAATGCACCGGCAGGGGCTGACGGTAACATAAAACCAAGGTTGACCATTTTAGGTAGATACCATCCGCAAGATAATACCCATGAGTGTACTGATGGTCGTTGATCATGAAACAGACTTGGTGACGAATTCCATACTTCGAATCTTCAAACAGAGGCGACTTGTGCAAAACATTAATATCATTTTGTGAACCCGGAAGACCATAAAAAGCGTGCCATATCCAACAATCATAAGAAGAAGCAGTTTCAAGGATAACAATTGGTTTCGGATAATGACTATTATATTGATCGACCCAATAAACAGGGCATCCTTGCCATACCTAATACATACAATCAAGACTACCTAGCAATCCTGGGAATCCCTTATCCTCATTCTCCCTCAATATTTGTCTAACATCTTCCTCGGTTGGTTTTCGTAAATATGTTGGACCAAAACCATTAATCATTCCTCCACAAAACAATGAAAGGTAAGTGAATGAATTTGTTTTACCCATACGAAGATATTCATCGTTCGCATCCACTAGTTTGCCATAACCTAGAATCCTTAAAGCCGAAGTAACTTTTTGTTCAGGATTATGACCTCTAATATTCAGTGCATCAAACTGATAATTAAATTGAGGTTATACTCGACAAAGCTCTTCAATAATATTTTTCACCAGATGCCGAGGCATGCGAAATTGATGTTGGAAATCTTGATCAGAGTACACACAATTGGGAAGAAAATAATAGTGCATCAGCTTCTGGTGGTGAAATTCCCTCCCTCGATACGTATATCTTCTTGAGAATACGTCTTGTGGCTCTCGAACTCTAGGTATTTGTCCCATATATACGAGCATCAGAGTGTCAATTAGTTTATTTACTTCAGCTTCCTCATCGTCAAGTTCTTGCAACCTCCTTTGATGCATTTCTTGTTGTAATCTAAAGCGATTAATTCATAAGAACATTCCTGTTTTTACTGATCTCGCCATTGATGATTATGAAATTTAAAATTGAGAATACAGACAGAGAAATTGGTGACATATATGTAGAAGTAGGTGTGAGTAATTTGAAAATTATAAGGGCGTATATATAGGCCAGCAGGGTGGCAATAGTCGTTGCAAAATAACTACTGATCGATAGTCATAATATCGCCAGCACTATTATATATATCGAGCAATGGGGTTGATGACGCGAGTGATATTCACATTATCGCCAGCGCTTGGATGAATATTGTTCGCTAGAAACTCCGTCGCCCAATGGGTTTTCCATGGTGGCGCAACTCGTTTGGCATCCCACCTGTCAAACAGGTTTTTTTTTTGGCATGTGCATAGGAATAGGCATTAGACTTCAAAATTATCAAGATGACAAATCAATATTTAATGAATTTAAGATCTTGCGGGGCTAATTGACCCCCTCATGCACCCTCTCCCTTCATCCCTAGGTATTCAGTTTCATAGTAAACCATGAAAAACAAAAGTGTCATGAGTCTGTTTATTGTTTCAGTTTTAGTTTTTACGATATTTTAGTTTGGTTAATGCATGTTCGTCTGTCGGCCTAACCTTGTGGAGTAATATCAATATTCGACATTTGTGTATGCAATGAGTTTATTTTATCTGGTTGATGGTATCTAAGGGTTTAGAGATCTAGGTTGTTTTATTCATGCCTTGCTTACCAAATCAGCCTAGAGACTTTGTGCTAATCCTAATACTCACTCGGTAAGGTGCTTGAAAGCTAAATATAACAAGAACTCTCATCCCATGAATGCAAACATGAAAAGCGACTCTACCTAGAACCGGAAGAGCATAAGTGATGAATTTTATTTCATTAAAATGTACAGTTTCTCATGGAAATGGTAAAAAAATTAAGATTTGGATTAAGTGGATTCACAAAGTATATTAAACCTTCGTGCTTAACTCTTATAGGTTGTATGAGTTCTTATGAACCTGTAAGATCCTTTTAGTTTGCTTGTGTATTTTTTTCATTTTTTTGTCATTTTTTGTGACAAAAAGGGGGAGAATTATGTGGAGTACACGGGCGATTTACAATCACCGAGAAAGAATATATGTGCTGAAAAGTATATATCTAATGAAAGAGTAAAACATAGACTAGGGGAAACATATCATCATGTTGTGCGTAATATTTCATACTAAAAAGGGGAATAACAAATATGTTCATTTTGAATATCTACTAGCTTTCCTTTGGGGGAGTAAAGTTTTTGTTATTCAAATGCTTTAGCAGCGACATTTATTTTTTTGAATATTTACAGGTCATTGATGTTGAAACTTGGAATCAAGCGTATGAAGAATGAGTTAAGAGACTATTATGTAATGTAATATCTTTATCTTTTAGTTCGTGTATTCTCCATATGTATTAGAGTTTTGTCACTAAAAGTGACAAAGGGGGAGATTTTTAAAGAGTTGCTCGGTTGAATCCAACAAGCGTTGGTATGTCAAGGTTGGTTTTCATATTTTAGTATCAAAACTCAAAGTCGCTTGATTAGATTACTAGAGGCAACTTCGTTAGGTTAGACTGGGAAGTTTGGAAATATTGAGACATACAAGTATTAGTCAAAAGACCTGGAGATTCTAGTATTAGAGACTCGGTCATTTTATTATGACCAAAGTGTTAAGGAAAGAATATACAAGTTGTTTCACAACTTATGTATATCAATTACGAAGTATAACGTCTATCTTTTGAACTTCGTAATTACAACATAGACATAATCTTTGTAACTTGTTACTAGATTGTGTAATGAACTTAGGATTGATTTCATGCCTAGAAAACTATGTTTGATTACATTAGTTTAAAGAAGTAGACTTAAGAACTTGTTTCGTAGTTGAAAGAAATCAATGGATTGGTGATCCGATTTCTGTTGGGGATCTATAGTAGGACCTATCCCTAGCAAAATTGATCCATACCTATTAGGTATCTCTAGTAGAACTGATCCCCATGACAAAAATAATTTCTAATCTCACATACACTTTAGGGTTTGTGTAATTTTGGGAGTTGGGTTTGCAAAATATGAAAGTTCAAGATGTCGACATTGTGAGTAACTTGAACATGTATACAAATCTTATATTTTATTATTCAAAGATATTCCTTGATACTCAAGGTGAGATCTCAAACCGAAATGTTTCATAATCTTTTTGTGATTTTCGAATATATATATGTTTTGTTTTTCCAGTAAGCAAAATATCTCTGGAAGATATATTAGTTAAGTATCTCGTATGCTAGATAATATTAAGTTGTGATCCAAGAGGGATTTCGGTATTACAGTTGGATATTGGTTGGAATTAAACAAAACCAAAAATTGGTGTTTATTGCATATCTTGAGAATAATTTTAGGTTTAAATACATGAGTTTAAGGAAGTATACTTGTGAAACTTGTTTCGTAGTTGAAAAGAATCAAAAGATCTATTATATGGTCGATCCCTTAAACAAGGATCTATAGCAAGACCGATCCCTTACTTGGGGATCTATAGCAGGAGCGATTCCTAATGATAACCATTTAAACGCTTTTTAGCTATAATCTTAGAGTTTTGTTAGATATCAGAAATTGGTTTTGGTTATTATGGAAAGTTCACAAGATGTTGACATAATGTTTTGATCATGTGTTGAACTCTTATTACTTAATGTTCAAGTATTTTCCTTGATACTCAACGTGATATCCGAAACAGAAATATTCCGTAATATCTTCTTTGATATTCGGAATTTATATGTCTTTAATTTTCTAGTAGTGAAATCATATCTCTAGATATTATATTAGTAAAGTATACTTGTTTGCTAGCTAATATTCGGTTCTTATCTGTTTGTACCAAAAATTACTTTTAGGCACAAAACACGATTGATTTGATGATGATGAGATATATGGCAAGAACACGAACTACAAATAAATAAAGGAGCCAAGAATTTAACGTGGTTAGGCGAGTTATGCCTACACCCACGGATGAAACCCCGTAGGGAGATATATTTTATTGGTGTATTTGATACAGTGGTTTTTCTTCGGGTTAGAATTTTATATCTTCTTAGGGGACCCATGTATATATATAGTTGTACATACTTGTTTATTAAGTAACTTGAGATGCGAGATATATAGAAATTAACTTTTGGAATCTTCTTTTGCGTGTTAGCTGGCTTGACTAGCGGGCTTTGCGGCTATTTTATAGAGGGTACAAACATCATCCATACGAGATCTCGGTATATTAGTTTGACAACAATTGGAATTTTTACAAAACCGAAAAATGGTATTTATTGCGTATCTTTTAGTATTTTTCGGATTTGATAATTCCTTGGTGTCCAAACTACCTTGGTCATTATAAATAGTGAAGTTTGTTCTTCTTGCAAACTTATCCTTCGACACACATACTTCATCTTGTAGTTGGTGTGAGGTGAGATGACTAGCTGTATTTTCATAATACTCACTGGAGAGAAAATTAATCAAATTAGGTGAAATCTCTTACGCCCGCTTCGTTTAAAGTCTTCTTTGGAATCAAGAAGAGTCTAGTAGTACCGTTGGTGGGAAACTAAAATCGTGTTGTCATTTTGGTTTTCGATTATTGATTTTACTGACTAACGCTATAGTTGAACCTTAATATCACCTAGTTTGTTTAGTTTGTGATCTTTCTCTTCTGATATAAGGTCACTCGAACTAAATCAAGGATTGTCAGTTTCAGATCGGATATTTAATTCAAGATCTAAAGATAGGACTTGTTATCATCCGTGTTAACAAACTATGTTCTATACGTGATCGATCACAAGGGAATCAAGTTGTTTGTGCAGGTACTTTATTAATACCCCGATTCGGTAGGTAGGGCTCGCCGAATGGAATATAGGTAATGATTTCCTCCTAAAAAGTTGTTGATGGATGACCGCAGCAATGCCCGTTAAAAACCCCACACTATGGATGAGTGCAGTGGCTAAGTGGGGATAGTATCAGTGGAGGGTTGGGTTATTACAAATGGTATTAGTGCTGACGACCGGTCAACTGTCGAGGGTGAGGGGGTAAGCTAGACAGGATAGGTCAGGTATTGGTCTCATGAAGAACAACGAACGTCGGAGATCTGAGCTTGAATATATATTTCAGAGCCAATGACGGCTCCAATTTAAGGTGGTGGTGTTGTAATAGCCCGGTTCGGCTAGTAGGGTTGGACGAGTGGAATACAGGTAATGGTTCGTCCTTTCCTAACACCGAGGTTTATTCATCATAATTGACTTATGAGTTGGCAAAAAGCTCTGCAATTAAGCGTACTCGGCGGAAGTAATCCAGGGATGGTGACTTCCGGGGAAGATACTACTGGATAACCACAACAGTGCCCGTTTAAAACTCCACATTTTCGGATAACCTCAGTGGCCAAGTGGGGACAATATCAGTGGAGGGCCATGTCATTACAGCTTTGAAAACTGAAGATTTGAAGACTAAAAAATTTTCTTATCGGTATTCTGATTTTTGTGATTATACTTCGTGCACACTTGATTGACTAGATTACGACAAGCTTGTTTATCTTGATAGACATTTTATAGCCTGTTGTATAGACCGACAATCTATCACTTGGTGGTTCTCTTTAGAATCTAAATTTGATAGGTTGTGAACTAGGTTTGATTATTTTTGATATTCTTTATATTTTAGTTGATCTAAACTGATACAAAGAAGTTTATATTGATTAAACGAAAAAGCCTTTATAACTCAACTGCATCTCCGATTAGATTTGGGAATTGATAGAGTGGTTACTGAAATAGATTAGTGTTTTCCTGTTTCATAATACTGTACAATCGAAAGGAGTTATGTTTTAGAATTCTTCACAACAGGTGGTGCAACTAAGGCTTAGTTTGGTATTGCTGCGGCTTTTATAAAAACACTTTTCTGATGTGCGTTGTTGTGCTGTGCTGTGAGAAAAAAACAGTTAGACGTTTGGTAAAATATTAATTAAAGTTAAAGTTGATTAAAAAAGCAATCAAAGTGTGTTTGGTAAAATATCATATTCAACCATTGTTGTTGTGGCAAATGACAAAAACAAACATATCTCTGAAAATAATATTATTCAATTTTATTGGGTTTAAAAATAATTATTTTTTTTTACTATTAAATATAAATATTAAATATTAAATTTACTAATTGTTACTAGTATTATGCTTGTTAAAAAATATTTATTTTACTTAACCACTTTTTAATGTATATATATAGTTTTTAAACGAAAAATCAAACTAAAATTAAGTAATTATTTAATATTAGTTTTTATTTTTGACAAATTAAATGAAGTGGTATCATAAAATAATTTTAAAGTAAACTAAGATAATATTAAAATATAAGAAATAAAAAATTGGTTGCATATATATTTTAAGGGTAATTTTTGTCATTTACAAAATAAAATATGGACAAAAGGATAAATTAAGCATTAAATTTTGAACGCGAAATTGGGGGATAAAAAAAGGAATTGGGGGATATAAGAAAAGGACAAAAAGTGGATCCAGATATCAATTCGGGGTCACCACTTATCTAAGTATTTTACGTAATACCTAATCTACCCCTCACTAATCAGGATTAGTGATTAATAATAATTAGTAAAATCATAAGATTATTTATAAATGATTAGTGTGTGTTTTATTTGAATTTGGGTGAGTGAGGTGAGAGTGGAAGGAGGGAAAAATATTTTGAGAGAGAAATTTTTTTTGGAAAAATGGAGGATGATTGTGAAGAGAGAATTGCTGCTGCTGAATCTTTAGCTCAACTACAATAAGGAGCATATCTTGAATCTTCAGCTAACGACAACAACTCTCAATTGCAACTCTTTGTTGAGCCAACACCCTTGAATGATGATTTTGACGAGTATGGAGAGTTTCTTGAAGAACCAACACAAGAAAGTAAACTTGCACAACATACTAGCATCCCCAACACACAGGTAAAGCTGCTAAGATGTCGAAAATCGAATTTTTTCTTTAAACCCGCCATTTTTTCAACTGAAAAACCTCGGTGCCGGCATGGTGGTTGTATGAATTCCATGCCGGTAGTCAAGTTACCGGCATGGTATGCGAACTACGACCATGCCGGTAGTAAGGGTACCGACATGGTATTCATACTACGACCATCTTAGGTAGACCGATATCCCCATTACGAATATTGATCCGTCATAGAATTCTTCAAAACAACTATGCCGGTATTTCGGTTAACCTTTTTACCTACCAAGGAATATACTATGGAATATTCAACCGGCATGGTTCAATTGATGAGGTTACCATGCCGTAGTCTTGCATGAAAAACATCTTGGAAACATTACCATCCCAAACCTAAAACCGGCATTGACACTTAATAAATATCAACGCCGGAGCTGGGTACCGGCGTGGTACCATCAATATCGATAATGCTTAGGCATTAAAACCGGCGTTGTTCGATTACAACTTTTACATGCCGGCACCTACAAAAAACAGAGAAATAAATGTTTTCCAAAGCTAAATTCGGCATTCAATATCAAATATATTCAATGCCGGTATTGTGTACCGGCTTGGGACAATCGATTACGAGAATGCCGGCACTCGTGCTTAGGCGTTGTTTTCTAATGAAACATTTATGCGGAATAGGCTTCAAGTTTGGTCTTAGTTTTGGTTAACTTAGACTATCTTAGGAACAATGGTCGAGCATCCGATCGGGTTTCCGGCATAGTGTTGTAATTGTGTTTGGAACTAATTTTAATTCGATCTTTAGGTGGTGACATATATTGATCCAACAAATGCAGAGCCGCTTTATCGGGATACGTCGGAATACTATAAAATCCCTCCGGTATGTGACCAAAGAATACTTTTCACCTAGTATCTTGAACTTTACTAATGGATTGCTAGTAATGAACCTTCTAATGAATGCGAAATTGTTCTTATGTAGGGAATAACATATCGAAAGTAAGCAATCGCTTGGGCTAAAGAGACGGCTCTTAAGAACATGTGTGTGTTGGTGAGGAATACCGAAGGTTCGAAGAGGCGTTTTGAGATGGCTTGCGAGAGAAGTGGGAAATACAAGGAGAAGAATAGCCACAAGAGAAAGGTTTATGTATATCTAAAGAAGACTAATAGGGTATACAAGACTCGTACGAGGAAGAATAATTGCCCGTTTAAGCTTGTATTCCGTTTAAATGACATAAACAATTGGGATTGTGAGGTTTTGTGTGGCTGTCATAACCACCAGGATCCGAAAGATTTTGTTGGTCACTCCTTAGTTGCGAAGCTAAAACCTGACGAGTTCGAGGATGTAAAGAGATTGACCAAAGCACTTATCAAACCGAGACAAATTCTCAGAGGCTTCAAGGAAAAGGATGAGACTAACGTGTCTTCTCTACGTACAATTTATGCCGCAAAAGCAACTATTAGAAGGGTGGAATGGGAAGGGAGGAGCGTTATGCAAGAATTTGAGAAGATAGTTTGGGATCACAACTACACGCGTATCATTAAAAGAGGGCCGGACGAGAAGCCCCTTCAAATATTCATTTCGCATCCTTTGCTCTCACAATTGGCAAATACATGTTGTGGTGTTCTTTTGATGGATTGCACCTACAAGACAAACAAATACAATATGTTGTTGTTCAACATCGTGGGGCAAACCTCGAACAAGGTGACATTCACATTGGCTTGGTGCTTAATGGAAAACGAGAGGGACTATAATTATCATTGGGCATTACGACAATTGAAATTGTTCTTCCGGGAAAATCAACTTCCGAGGGTCATCGTAACCGATAACGATGACGCATTAATGAAAGCAATATCCGACGTCTTCTCGGACGCACAAAATTTCCTATGTACATATCATATACGTCCAAATATCATAAAAACTTGCCATGCCTTGTTTTAACCCGCAAAGGCGGATATTAAGAAAAGAATGATGGTACAACTAGAGGAAGATGTTCGAAAGAACAAATTATCCCCCGAAGAAGAAGAAGATGAGAGAGGCAAGATAAAGGAGCGAGTGGACAAAGAACATGCGGAAAATCATAAAAAGTAGTTGGAATTTCTAAGAGATTGGGAGAAAGTTTATTGGTCTCTTACCGAGGTTATGTATGAAAAGAGATTGGAGAAGTTTATTGCCGATTGGAACGAAGTTTATCCACTGCCGTCACGGTATTGTCGGACTCAATGGTTGGATAAGTTCAAGGAAAAATTTGTGCGTGCATGGACAAACCGGTATAGACACTTCAAGAGTGAAGCAACTAGTGCAGCTGAGGCCGCTCATGGGAGATTTAAAGATCTAATCCAGTCCGGTCAAGGCAATGTGGTTACGGTCACCGAGGCAATGAAGCAATACTTTAAGCAAGATATCAATAGGATCAAGGATGCTTTTGAGAAAAGCTCGATGGAAAGGATGACTCAATTTCTTTGTTATGGTAAGTTTCTCCAAGGAATAGAATTCAACGTATCTCATTGGGCAATAAAACATATGATGAGACAAATGGAATATGAGAAAAATTACGGAAAACCGGGTGATGTGTGTATTTGTCCCGACATGTCTTCATTGGGGCTTCCGTGTCGTCATATGCTTGTGAAGTATGAAGAAGTGATACCTATTGAGGTTATTGATCCGTTTTGGAAGCAACTATCTTTCGACCCCCCTTCAGGAGATCCCGGGCAATCTCCATGGGATACGAACGAAGCAAATGAATTCTTCGAAGCTTACTCACGTGGCACCTCGATAAGCCGACAAGTCTTGTTGAGCCAACTAAGGCTAATTACTCGTCCATGGATCGCACAGAGCGAAGAGCCAAGAAAGGGAGATCCAATAGGTAGACCACAAACTAAAACCAAAAGGAAAAAACAAAGGGTAGAATTGAAAGAAATGACTCAACGTGAAGAAGAACTCGCGGCAAGTAAGAAACGAGATCTAACCGCATGTGAGATTTCGGAAGAAAGGTTCGTGGAATCGTAGGCTCCAAACAAAAGAGGTAGGCCAAGGAAGGAACCGCTAAGTCAATAACAAACGAAGGAATCCGTACCCACGCCAAAAGCCAACTCATCGGAGTTTCCAAAGAAGAGGGGTAGGCCGCCAAAGGTATCATCATCAAGTGTCAAAGAACAACAAGGTGAGCATTGCGAAGCCATACCTATATGCGATCTAGCGGAGGTTCCAAAGAAGAGGGGTAGGCCGCCAAAGGAATCATCATCAAGTGACAGAGAACAACAAGGTGAGCATTCCGAAGCCATACCCATAGTCGATCTAGCGGAGGTTCCAAGGAAAAGGGGTAGGCCGCCAAAGGTATCATCCTCAAGTGACAAAGAACAACAAGGTGAGCATTCTGAAGCCATACCCATAGTCGATCTAGCAGAGGTTCCAAGGAAAAGGAGTAGGCCGCCAAAGGTATCATCATCAAGTGACAAAGAACAACAAGGTGAGCATTCCGAAGCCATACCCATAGTCGATCTAGCGGAGGTTCCAAGGAAAAGGGGTAGGCCGCCAAAGGTATCATCATCAAGTGACAAAGAACAACAAGGTGACGAGGTAAAGGTGGTGACAAACCAAAGTGATAGCAAAGTTGACGTAGTTTTAGTTCGAAGGGGAAGGGGTAGGCCAAGGAAGTACGGACTCCCATCACATATCGAAGACATTGCAAGTGTAGAGATTGCAAATGATGGTTTGGATATATTATTGTTACAAAAGGGTAATATGAAGATGTATAAGGATCCCAGAACAGGTAGGATAATTAGAAGTTATCATACCAAGATACAGTCTTACATAGACTAACTTCCTGAGGTTATTCGCGAGTATATTTCATATACGGATGATGTCGACGGAGATGGAAATTGTGGCTATCATGCTGTGACTGAACAATTAGGAATCTTTGACACGGCGGTTAGTAGAGGTATGACACCATGCCAATATGCTAGAATGAGGATGGCCGAACAACTTGTGTACAAGAGGAGCTTTTATGAGCAATTGGTTGGTGTAGGCGAGGGGTTTGATGATATGCACGCTCAAGTATTGGGGCCCGAGCAACCGATGAACTTTCTTCCTTCTGAATATTGGATGAGAATGCCTCTTTGTTGGCATCTAGTGGCGGATACATTTAGATGTGTTGTTCATTATTTTACCCCCACCGTAGAAGTAACATTTACCCCAAAGTGGCAAAAATGCGAAGGATCCCTTAAGAAGAGAAGAGTTGTTTTGGCGTTCGTGAACGGTAATCATTTCGTTATTCTAAAATTGAAAGAAAATTGTCCATTGCCACCGATCTGTGGGATGATTAAAAACAAGGGTCTGGATCCCAATATCTGGAAGGGATGGATGGCATTGTATGAGGAGAATCACCAGTTTTAGGATGCGTTGGCCTTATAAAAAAAAACCGCTCCAAGAGGAGAAGATGCAACCCATTACGTGTGGAGGCGACGATGAGTAATTTGGATTTATGTGGTTCAGTGGTACGCAACGTTTTGTTTTTTTTGGAAGTCTGAATTGTAAACATTAAATCATATTTTGATGCCCATGCAGGCATAGTTGTGTTTTATATTAACAATTCCGGAACTTATGTACCGGCGTAGACTTTCGTTTAAACCCATGCCGGAAATGCAGAAAAAACTTCCAGATAAATCACTGACCTTTCCAGCATTGAAATTAACATCATTATTGTTCCGGTTTAATGTCAAAATCATATTTGTTATGGAGATTACAGAAAACCGGCATAGTATCCAAACACAGTTCAATGCCGGAACTCTGTCATTTAGAGAATCGACATTGCTTGTACTGTTTTCGAGCATGCCGGTTCTGAAATTGTTTTTAGAAATTTAAGTGATCTGGGCACATTCAAACTCTGTAAAAGAGGTAATTTGACACAAGTATATCAACATAATAAATTGAATAACAATACTAGATTGTATACAAGAACAAACTCCAAAGTTATGTGGTTCCAATCCGAAAACAAATCAAACATAAACCAAGTCAAGCAAAGAGTTTAGCAAGACACATAAACAAACACATTTTTCAAGACTCACAAACAAACATACCAAACTAATACTATAAAATAAACACACGATCACTCCGATACTATGTAGTAATTTTTAATCCACTCTGTTTCTTCCTCGACATCCGCTTTTATCTTAGATTGTTTTTGACGTTCAAGGATTTCTTTAGCTTCTTTGCGATAATGTTCAAGCTTTGCTTCCTCTTCTTCTTCTCTTTTCCTCTTAAGTATCTCTTCTTCCATTGCGGCAATTGACTTGGTGGTTTCTCCCTTCCTTTTTAGTTTTTCTAGTATAAGGGAAACTGAGTTGGTGGTTGATAATTGATTTCCCAACGGAGTGGATAGTTTGTTCTTCTTGAGTTTTTCTTTTTCCATGGCAATGATGAAATCGGTTTTTGTTGATGGATTTGAGTTGGTGGTGGATGATAATTGATTTCCCATTGGAGTGGATAGTTTGTTTTTCCTAAGTTTGTCTTTTTCCATGGCAATGATGAAATCGGTAGTTGTTGATGGATTTGCCATTGGAGGTATCAAGTGAAATGGGTGAATCAATTGCATTATATAGATGATTGCACAACGGCTACTTAGTGCCGGCATTGGAAGTGAACTAAAATCAACGCCGGCACTATAAAGTCGGTTTATGGTTTAAAAAAATAGCCGTTGGGCACTGAATTTTCAACGATCCGGCATTGGTGTAATCTTAACCTACATGCTGACACTTATTACCGGCATAGATTAATATACTACAATGCACGCCGGAACAATTAGGCAATTGAAATATGTTTACATACTAAGCCGGAACTATAATTTATTTCGAACGTAATCCTTGTCGACGGAACAACGAATGCACTTAGCACGTGCATCAAGCCTTTAAACCACTTGGTGGCCCAAGTGGACGAGTTATAGTATCGTGAGGGCTTACATAGAGATATACCCACAAAACCTTACTAAATACCTAACTGGATACCCTAAAAACCTAAGCAAATAACACTAAACTATCAATCTTCTTAAGAAGAATCAGTTTCCGATTCACCCAACTGGTGGTACTCCGTGACTTTGGTTACAATATGGTTCACGTTGGGTTCAAACATGAATGGTTCTCCCTTTTCTTGTAAGTAACGCGTTTTCACGGCTTCATGCTACAAAAACAACACACAAACTTTGTTTGTTACATAAAATTTGAAAAAGAGTAGATTGTGTCCAACTAATCATAAAGATACTTACGAGTTGTTGAGGGGACAATCTATTGTGGTTAGCGTGCTCGATCCGGTGTTTTATTTTTAGATACTCAACCACCGCATTTAGGATGATGTCGTGTCGTTGCTCGATTTTTTGAGCAGTTCTTCCTTTCGGGTTACCGTAATCGTGAATAAATTTGTTAAAAATCTTCAACCACATGGAATCCCGCGTGCTGCTATCTATAGTTGAAGGACGAGTTTCAGCGTACCATGCTTGGGTGATTGCTAAATCTTCCTCCGAGTCGAACGATGCCATTTGTTGTATGTTGGATTAGGTACTATATTAAGCTATTTATTGATGATTATTCTAGGGTTTAGGGTTTCAAAGTTAAGAGGCTCAGGGAGATATACAAGAACACGAGTTTTTGGCTTTTGGATCCAAGAATTAGCTCTCTTTATATAGAGAAAAACGTCAACGAATAGTTTTTTTGAAAATCGCCACAACTTGCATTGTAGTAACTGTGAAATAGGATGCCGGCATATGCTTCCGGCACGGTTTATCATAAGCTTACAATGCCGGTACTAGGGAACTTTTTAACAGAGATTGGGCCAAATATGCAACCAATACCGACATGGTTTCAGAACACTTTGAAACGCCGGTAAATGGAACCGGCATTCAATCTATAATAACGACTATGCTGGTAGTTGTTAAATTCAAAAAAAAAACGGCTAGTTTTTTGAAAAATAAGACCGTTGGAGATTTATCTCTATGTAATACCCCCATTCCTTTGGAAAAATATACACAAACCAACAACCAAATAACAAAAATCATTCTCTCAAGAAAGCAAGCACGGTTAAGGCTTCACAAAGGATGGGGGATTCATCATCTTCCTCTATTTGCAAAGTAAGTAGATTTACTAACTATATGATCTTCACTACTATGACGCACGACTAATATAATCTTCTTTTACAGAGTCATCATTGCAAGTGTCAAATAAATCTTGCAAGGATAAACATGTTCAACATAAACGAATCACTAGAAATCAAAACATGTTCAACATAAACCAAACAACTGGATTCTGCTATCAAATGTTCTTAATCCAGGTATCCTAAACCAAAAGCAAACCAAACAACTAAAGAGTTAACCACGAGGTACAAACGAAAACAAGTTCGGAATTTTTCAAGACGTGACAACCACCATCCAAAAAAAAGAAACACAACTAAAGAGTTAATCACTGGGTCTTTTGCTTCTTTTGGGCTAGTTTGTTCTTAGTTTACCCGAACAAAGCTTTTGCACTAGGGTCGGTTTCTTCAATTCTATCAAGCTTTTCCTCGAATTCCTTCATTTCTTCAAGGGATAGCACCTCTCCTTCCTGGTACTTGCAACCCAACATCTTCTTTAACTTGCCAAGCCGACGCCGCTAGTTTAATATACCAAACACATAATTAGTATACATATAAGATTATGTGTATATTAAACGACGAAGCAATTAACAATACTTACAAGCAATCCAACGGTCTTATTAAGTTGGGTTATCGTAGGTGGTGCCTGTGCGGGAGTTGGAACAGGAGGGTTTTTCTGGGGAGGAACTTGGACGTCATCCGGGCGGACGACATAAGGATGTGACCATTGCAGGTAATCTTCCATGTAGTCGGCATCAACTTCATCACCGTTTTCAGCAATCTCCAACTTCTCCCACTGACTAATATCTACCAAACGACGTGGTTTCCTATCCCTCCAATCTGTTGGGTCCGGTTTTGGAACATACTCTACATGCAACCGATTTGGAGTTGAATAGCACCGAGAAAGGTCGAGATCAAAACATTGAAAAGAGGCCGTCTGGAAATGTGCTAATTGCTTATATCCAAGTTGGCGCATCACACGTGTAGGATTATCCATAACGTATCCTTTTGGGTGGAACAACGGCCCATGGTAAAATGCAACGTTACCAAACCTCAAAACCTGACGGTTTCCTCTAGCCTCCTTGTAAGGGTCGAACACAACATCTTTGGTACTCATTGCGTCCAAAGCCAATCTCATATCGATCAGTCGACCTATGTTATCGGGCTTTGGAGTATTGTTGAACTCGTATCTCTTAGCTATAGGCGTATCGGGTTCTGGAAGGTCTATGATCTTCAAGGACGGGTAGACCTTGAACAAGGTTGGGAAGTGTTCATAAGCCCCCACCTATTCCAATGTGAAGCAATAAGTTTTGTTTCTTAGTTCACGATAAGAGTACATATGAACAATATACATAATAACATAAGTTTAAGAACAAATTTACCTGCGGTAGAGTGAAATTCCCGACAAATTGGTTGGTTTTAGCCTTAAAGGCCCTTCTCATCTCCATCATCAAATGTGCCATTACAGCGGTGCCCCAAGAATATCCATAGACATCTTCCAACTGATCCAAGTCTTTTGAAGGTAGTTTGCACTAACCCTGTTGCCATTGGTGTCGGGAATACCCTAGTGCCCAAGATGTATAACAGTAGCGGCGGCGGTAAAGATAACGAATTTGTTTAAGGTCCCATCCATCCTCCAAACTTCTTTTCTTTGTGTTTTCAAAATTATTCTTAAGCAGCGTCAACTTGATTGTCTTTGTCTTACCAGACGTGGATTCATAAAAGCTCCCCACAGAAGTTTTATAGTCCCAACCAAACAACTTGTTAGTCAGACCGTGCAACGTTGACCATTCTAGGTCCAGAGACTCAACTCCTCCTGCAATTGATTTGCCGATAACATTCAAGCCTAGAATGTTCGAGCATCTTCGGGGATGAAGGTATTTATTAAGAGTCCTAGGATATCTTGATCGCAAGTATAACCCGTTAATTCCTGTTTTCATCACAACCACATTAAAAGATGCATATGTGAATTCTTCAGTAAAGCAAACCTAAAGTGTAAAAGCACAATTAAGTTTAACTCCCTAAAAGCATTAAGATTTATGGAATAAGACTCATCAATGCAAACGAATGTGTAAAAGCACTAGGCGTTTTAACAAAAGTTATGATTCACTTGTGACTAATAGGATGTATCACTACAAGCACTAACCACAATTATGCTACTTAGAATCGGGGATAAACAACTTTTCAGTATTGAAAACCCTAATATAGCTCTAGAGATGAACACAAATCGGATTGATTCCGGACTCAACCTAACAAGTTTTCAAATCTTATAACACTATTAATTGTGAATCACAAACAATAATTCTGAGACAAAACTAATTCATTGAATCAAAAGCATGTTGAGAAATCAACTTTTATCCCATAACCAATAAGGTGTTTAGCTACTCATAGCTATGGAGTTCATCATCATCAATATTCAATAATAAAACAAGGAAGAAGAAGAACAAAACCAAACCCTAGAAGCGTAAACAAAAGTGGCTCTACAAAAGAATTCCCAGTAAAAGATATGATATGTTATAGAAGACCTCCCTTTTATAGCTTTTCTCCAACTTCTAAAATTAGGTCTAGTCTTCAAAGTCCATTAGGTGAGAGTCCACCAAGCCCACAAGAATGAGAAACCCGTGTAGAAAATACGCCC
The DNA here is from genome assembly GCA_023531295.1 of Papaver armeniacum. NCBI lineage: Eukaryota > Viridiplantae > Streptophyta > Magnoliopsida > Ranunculales > Papaveraceae > Papaver > Papaver armeniacum. The sequence continues at coordinate 240,656 of JAJJWW010010454.1, forward strand.
GAAAACGGCCGGGAATCTGGTATTGTGGCGGGAAACCCGTGGGAAAGTCGCTTAGAATCGGCTCGTGACCGACAAAGTCCGCCCTGGTCACGGGTCGACAAGTCGAACGGGTCAGAGTTAACGAGTGGTGCAGGTCAACTCTGGTCCGAGCCGAGTTAAAGTGAGTCGACCAGTCGGGATATGAGTCGACCAGCGACTCATCCGGGTGAGTTGAGTTGCCAGGCCATCAGCCATTGCACTGGCCAAACTCTTTTGATGCACCATCCTGGTGCTTTAGCCTTAATAGCTGTGCATCCATAAACTGCAACTCCTTAACTTCAATACCAGCCATCACAACCTGCCAATGTCAGCGTAAACACAACCAGAGCCATCTCACAGCTAGCACCAGCTTCATCCTCGCCTGAACTGCATCTTTGCATTTCAACCACCAGAACCCATGGAAGACTCCTTCTAGTGCCTGAGTTCAAACACCAACATCACCTTCTTTCTATGACTCAAACCAGAGTTAACACCTGCAGTTTTCCTGCAACTCACACCAGTTCCTTGATCAATTCCTAGCATTCGTCTCAGCAACTCCATCTTGCTCCTAAGTCCCTGCAATCTCTGCCAATTCATACCAGCACTCTCCAGCTCGAGCCATGGCAGCACCAGAATCCTTGCAATCTCCATCTGATTAGCAACACACAGCTCCTGCCGCTCACTCAACCAGCTCTGCAACACAGCCTTTACAGCCTCCAACTCTTGCCTGCAATGAGCTCAGTCCATCGGAACTGCGACTGCAACATCTCAGGCCATGCTCCTTACACCATTACCCAGTGAACACCTTTACATCGATTGCGGCTCCATAACCCTAGACCCTACAGCCCAACCTCCAGACCTGAATTCATCCATGGCCAGCTTCTCTGCTTCTTCCCTGTCCTATCATACATCTAAGATAGAGGGCCTGGTTTCACTGCTCCTGTGGCTCCATTCCCTGAGCTATAACCCAGACTCAACACCAAATAAGTGCAACAGCAATTTACCAGCACCATTCATCACCATTCTTTACCATTCAATCCCTGCAATCATTCATCCTCTATTCTCTCAGGCCTAGCCACCTGCAATTCAGACCTGGCATCTGCCATCAAAACCAGCATCACTCATTCCATCTCTTTCAGCTCTACCAATCAACTCCACCAACACCAGCTGCTCTATTTGTGTAGCTGAAATCACCACCTGCATCAGCTCATTCATCAACACCAAATCACAAACTATAATTGCAGCTACACACCCAATTCCCATTCTCATGTATCTCTGAAATTCATCATAAAACCCTTTTATTGCAACAGCAGATCCATTTTCTCTGTAATTAGAGCAGCAACCCTATAGCAGCCACCACTTTGAAGCATAAACATCTCCTCTGCCTGGCCAATGCATCCCCACCAGTTATTCATCCTTGTACCAACAGCATTGAGCTCAAATCTCAGGTCAGCTCCACTCCATCCCTGAGCTGCGTCATTGCTATCTCTTGCATTCATTCCATGAATCACAGCATCAACATCCCTGTTACTTCACAACTCTTAGCCACTGCACCTGCTGAACTCCCAGTTTCATCCCTGTATGCTCATAAGCCAGTCCAGGCCATTCTTACATTTGAGCTTCTTCTTGTCTCAATTTGACAGATTCAGCACAAACCCTTATTCCATTTCGATCTTTCTTAGCTTCTCAGTCCACCGATTTCTTCAATTTTACTCAACAAAGAACCACGATGTTTCTTCCCCGATTCCTCCACCGTCTCGAGAATTTGTTCCTCTGAATAACAAACCCCTTCACGGAATCATCATCTATTTGTCATATCAAGACCATTTCCAAATGCGAGAACAACCCATTTAGTTCATAACTTGACTTCATTTCTCCTCGGTCTTCATTGCAAATCGATCCAGAATCGAGCAATGATTCTCATTATCTTAAACTTCATCTCCATCTTTCTCACGATATCATCTTCCTCAGTGATTTCTCTCAATTGACAGACCCCAGCTAGTTCCATATGAGTTTATCTACAGTCACCATCATCTTCTCACTCGACTTCATCTTCATTCATCACCTAGCCGCAGCCATGGTTGCCTCATCTCCTCTCAGTTTCAGGTGGAAATAATGATTGAGAATGAAATCGAGATACTCGGCACCGATCTAGGGTATAGGAACAGGATGGCTAATCCCCTCAATTGAGATAGATAAGGGTTACCCAGGTCATCTCCCCAAAAGGGAAGTGCATGGTATCGGTTTCACCATGATACCTTTCGACGAAGAAATTGAAAGTAACAGAATCAGGCTTCACATAATTTTCAACCAAAGCATATAGACCAGAATCCTTTATTATTGTTTGGACCTCTTCACATTCCTCGGACAAATCCCAACCATCCGCGGCTTGGTTTCTGCAAACACGCACAGCCTTCTTATGATCCTACAATTAGGAGAGACAATACAATTAAGAGATTTTACATAAATACACAACAATACATATTACAAGATAGAAAATGCTTACATAGGTTTGATAGATAGTACGAGCCCACGAGTGCTTGTATCCAAATAGTGTTTTTGGTTCCGGAGCTTCGCCCCAAACTCTACCACGTTCAAGATCAGGTATCATGTCATTAATATGAGGAAGGTGAGAACCTTTAACTTTCACTTTGACGTTGCCCTTCTTGCCATTGCCTTGTGTTGGTTGTTGACTTGGGCCACCAACTTCGCTTTGGCTTGCTAATTGACTTTCCTCTTCATCTTGTTCATATTGATCATCGTGCTCACGGTTCGCAAGTCCACAATGGTCACTACCACTCTCCCAAATTATCCCTCTTGTACCAGCCCCCAAACGTATCTTACGACCTTCATCTTTCCCTCGAGGAGGCAGAGACTGAGGAGTATCAAGACCGTCCTTCCTTCTTCTCTTAGTGACAACATCTTTATTTTTTCTTTTGTTAGCTTCATTTGCTTTTGACCTATATCGTAAGCACACGGAAAGCAATGAATATAAGACAACTCACCTTCAGTTTTAGTACCGGCATTGAATACCTTACAATAAACCACGCCGGTCCAATGTTCCGGCAGTAAACATTGACTATCGACAATGCCGGTACAAAGTACCGGCATACAAATGCAACCTAAAATCTATGCCGGTATTATTGACAGTTTTCTTGTATGTTTTAAGTCCACTATCGGCATGCTCGATTTATTACAAAAGAATGCCGGTACCCAAACCGGCATGTAATGAAACCAAAAATCTATGCCGGTACTGGTGACAAATTCATAAACTCTCCTGTATGTTTTAAGTCCACTACTGGCATACACGAATTATTATCAAACACTGTCGGTACTAAAAACCAGCACTTTGTATTCATCCTAGATTGAATTAAGGTAGGGAAAATTCAGTTTCTGGTTAATCTGGGGTTGGAAACCGGTATTGTATTCATCCTAGATTGAATGCCGGAACACAAAACCAGCATTGTATTCATACAAATTTCAGTGCCGGTACTCTCTGAAACTCAACTGTTTGAGTTAGGGTTCGCGATTCTAACCTAAACCCATTGCTATAGATTTAAACACTCATAAAGTAGTTTAAAATCACTTACCTTCTCACATAAGCCATATTTCTGAGTAGTTGATTGTCAGAGAACTTTGCTTCGTCGTCTTCTTGCTCTTGAGCAATCTTAGAAATTCTTTCTGCCTATTTTTGTTGAGCAATCGATGATGTTGAGTTCGATTGGGCATTTGGTTTCTTTCGTGGAGGCATTGTTTATGATTCGGGTTGGTTAATCGACGAAGAAATTTTTGAATCGACGATTAATCGACGAAGAACGGATGAAGAACGATGGAAAAAAAAAATTCAGAACACCCTAGGACAGTGCCGGTACTGAATTGAGAATGGGGGATATATGAATTTGGTTTTTGATTTTAATGTTTTAGGATAAAGGGTATAATGGTATTTTCATAATGTTTTTTAATTAACCAAAGGGTATTTTAGTATTTTCATACCCAAAAATCACCCCTTAACACACACCATGGGTTGGGAGAAGTAATCAATATCCCCCAATTCCTTTTTATATCCCCCAATTTCGCGTTCTAAATTTTGGTGGGACCAAAGCTTATGTTTTTGCAGCTTTTAAAAGCTCCTCCTCCTCAGCTTTTAAAAATTGAGGAATTTGGGAAGTGCTTTGGGTAAAAAGCACTTTGATTTTTTTTTACCAAACATCAATTTCAAAATTTATTGACATATATAGATTTTGAAAGTGCTTTTGGAAAAATAAAAGCATTACCAAACCCAGCCTAAGATAATGGATTTTATCTTAGAATTCACGTGCATAGACCAGATTGGTAGTAGGCGCATGGATACTTAAGGAACTGAATAACTTGGAGTTAGTTTACTTGGTCTCAACTATACGAAGTTAGTTGTTGTCTTTGTATAGTGGCTTAATTCTGAGAGTATTCAAAACTGGACTAGGTTCCGAGGTTTTTCTGTATTTGCGGTTTTCTCGTTAACAAAATTTTGTTGTGTGCTTTTACTTTACTTTCTACATTATAATTATTGTTCTAGTTATAACAAAGTAATTTCACTTGTACGTTAATCAAAACACTTGGGTTGTTCCTTATAGTTAGGTTCAGTTTCGAACTTGTACTATATACCAAGCGTACATTTTGTGGTTGCCATCTTCTTGTTAGTTTTTGTCTATATTAGATCACACAAGGTGTGGCTTAAATAAGTGGATATCGAATATATTGTGGTGTGCATGGTACCCTCGTCATTTCAGAACCAAGTTGTTTGTGCAAGTACTTTGAAGACTGGAGATTTGAAGACTTGAAAATCTAACTTTTGTTATTCTAATCTTTGTGATACTTCGTGCACACTTGATTGACTAGGATCCGAAAATCCTGTTTATCTTGATAAATCTTCTATAGATTGTTGTATAAATCGACAATCTATCACTAGGTGTTTCTCCTCAAGAGCCGAAGTTGATGGATTGTGAACTAAGATTGATTATCTTTGATAGTCTTTATATCTTAGTTGATCTAACCAATACAAAGAGGTTTATATTATTTAAACGGAAGATCCTTTATAACTCAACATATCCCTTATTTAACTTATTGATCTGGGAGATTAATAGAGCGGATACTGAAAAAAATTAGTCATTTACTATTTCGGATTACGATCTAAAGGTGTTGAGTGATGGAAGTTTTCACACCAAGTGAAGCGACTGGAGATAGTGGACTCCTTAGGATTCACATGCATATACCAGATAGGTAGTAGCTGCAGGGATACTGAAGGAACTGAGTAACTTGGAGTTAGTATACTTGGTCTCAACTATACGAAGTTTGTTGTAATTTTGGTATAACAACTTAATTATGCGAGTATTCAAAACTGGATTAGGTCCCGGGGTTTTTCTGCATTTGCGGTTTCCTCGTTAACAAAATCTTGTGTGTCGTGTGATTTACTTTACTTCAACATTAGTTTGATTTGTCTTTATAATTAAAGTAAATATACTAGTACGTTAATCAAACATTTGGTTCGATCTCATACATTAGTTAGGTTTCGAACTTATAATATGTACCAAGTGTACATCATGTGGTTGTCATCTTATTGACAGTTCTTGTCTATATTAGATCACACAAGGCGTGCCTTGAATAAGTAGATATCGAAATATTATGGTGTACTTGGTACCCTCATCATCTTCTTGAAAGTTCCTGCATGCACGTTTCAGGTTCGGAAGATAGTGATGAAATTGACATTTTCATTGATTGTATCATTACTTAAAATCACAATCTAAAAGATAAAGTTAATTATCTCTCTGTCAAATATAATATCAAAGACTCTTTGATAAATACCATGTCACATGGGAAGCTTTGCTTCAAGAAAATCTTGAATATGATGAACGGAATGACAAGGTGGTGACTACTTGTATCTATGAGAATAAAACTCAAGAAAAGTATCTAAAACTTCAACTTCTTGAATATGAATCTAGGTTATCTGATGTTCATATAAAAATGAGAAAACTTGAAGAAAAGTTATCCAAGTCAAAAGCTAGATTAAAGATCTCTCGGCTAACCCTCAATATATGAATTCAAACAGTCTTACCAACTGTAGGAGTCGGAAGGAATTTTTTATGAACATGACCCATCAACCATTGCTCAGTCTCTTAAAAAAATATTTAACAAACAACTATTAGATTTTGTTCGTTGTAGCGAAAAGGGTTATTATTCCAAAAGGTACAAAAGTCAGATTAAAGACAAACAAACTAGTGAATTCAGCTCATATAGTCTTGTTATTATTGACCATGTGCCTAGTCATACCGTCTTTAATAAATAATATTCTCAAATATTTTTTTTTCAAAATCTAGACAAAAGCATACGTCTTCTAAATCATCTTCCATATATGTTTGATCAGAGTCAACGATCAAAGTATATGAAAGGTAAAAGAAGTCAATGTCCGCACTATTCCTCTAAGCATCAAAAGATGAGAAGTCATCATAAATGTAATGCTCAACTTAATGATCAAGGTTTTACAAATCATTTTTATAGACATGTTCATTTTCGGATAGGTTTGCATGTTAAACTAAACTTGAAAATCACAAAAAGAGATGTCCAGAAACGTTAATCGACTTTTAAGAGTCTTATTGACAACTATGAAAGGTCTTGTTCTTTTTGTGACGATGAGCGATTCAAAGCTCATTCCAACTGTTAAAGCAATGCTCGGTTGAACCCACAAGTTTTTATATCTCAAGCTTGTTGTCAACACAACACCATATTTTACGTTTAGTAACTTATTATTTTAGTCACTAAATGGGGTTGTAACACAAATAAACTATTTCAAAAGGGGGTGTAGCAAATTTTCGTAACAACATGTTGCCGTTACGAAACCGGGGTTGTAACTTTTTTCGTAACCAACACGTGGTCGTTACGAAATGAAAATTAGTAACCAACGCTGGACCGTTTCTAAATTTTTACTAGAGTTACAAATAAATTGACTAAGTCTACGTTGACCGACTTCAGTGTTCTAGTAAAATTTTAGTAACTTGGAAATTTTAGTAACTTGGGATTTGTCGTTACTAAATTTTTACTAGGGTTACTAATATTTTGACTAGGTCAACGTTGACCAACTCCTACTATCCTGGTGAAAATTTAGTAACACTTCTTTGCCGTTACGAATCTTTTTGTAACAAAAAAAAAAGGTCAGTCTTCATTGACCTGGTCAAAATTAATTCCCACCCCTTTTCTTTTACCCTGTAGGTACCCTATCCCCTGGAATTGTTGTCATCCAATCCAATCCAATTCAAACATTCATTCAAAAGAAGTCATTCAAACATTTATTCAAACATTAATTCTTTCTACATTCAAACATTCAAAAGAAGCAAAAATAACTGCTAAGTATATGATACTTGGGTTCATGGTGAGTTCAACTGTTAGATGATTCATAACTGCTAAGTATAGGCAGATGACTCTTTTATCATCCAAAAATCTAAGAGTTCCAGCATACCAATAAGTTTACCTGGATCCACTTGTTTCTTTATTCAATATCCGCTTGTCCTCGACATTCTTTATAACTTCTTCTCCTACCGGAACCTGAAAGCAAACCAACACTTGTATTTTCAGCACATTACTCTTATGTCGCAACACAGACATGGTTACGCACGATGTCAAGAAGATCACAACACACTTACCAGATGAAGGCCACCAACAACATAATCCAGCAGCAATTTGATCATTAAGCGTTGTACCTCGCAAGAAAGTGTAAACTGAAGGTTAAAACAAAAGAATTGTCAATTTAGATTACTCATTACTACACCAGAGGAATCTTACATAATGTTCAAACAAAGAAAAAGTCTAACATTCTATGTCTTCAAGGGAAAAATGAAAACAGACAAATATATGAAGTACCTGCCCATCCATCAATGGCATCTACAAATTTCTTAATACTTCAATTGATTCATCTTTAGATATAACCTGCATCATAACCAGACTCAATAAGCCCCCATATAGTGATGAACATATAGTATGGGAAATGTGTAATCATGAAAGCCATTTAGAATGTCTGGATTTGCAGTACCTTCCATGAGACAAGGAATGGCGTCAAATAGCTTGCGAACTTCTTTCCCCGTCTTAAGAGATGCAATTCCTACATAATAATTTACTGCACTTGCATTAAAAAATCGTACCAAGTATCAATATAAACACCTTAAAGAAACAAATCAGGAAAGTGTAAAGAGAAAATGTATTCCAATTGTTATATAAGCATCTAAGATTTGTTGCAACTTAGGAAGATCCAAATAAGAAAACTTGTAAAAGACCAACAAGTGTAGCTAAGAGATAGATACATTCATCAGGAATCATTTTAAGAATCTTCTCAAATTTTTGTGCTGTTTCAAGGAGATTTTGTCCAGAAAGCAATTCCTTCAAAGAAGGGTCTCAGTACTTGTTGATATGATCTTCTGCAGAATATGGTACTACTTGGTAAAACTTAAAAAGGAATTGAGAATTTGAAAACATCAAAAACAAAACTTATACTTACACCAAAGAAGGATGAAGAACAGAACCTCCTAAGAAAACTTTCTTATGGATCTTTTGGTTTCCCTGAAAGAAAGAATATGTTAGGAAGATCCCATGAGATTGATCAGATTCTAAGAGAGATCTTTACATATGATACTACTATAGTTGTATATATACATGAAAATAGTCTGCAATAGATGCTTTATGTGCATTATTTTAACTGCAGGGATATATAGTAAATATATAGACCTTTTGAATAAAGACGAAGTTTGTATACAATTCAATACTTGAATAAATTTATAGCACCTTCCTCCTCGCGCATCGCAAACCCAACAATGAGCACCACGTCCACCACTACACACATAGAGAATGTGAGTAAATCCAAAATTGTAACGGACGAGAGAATTTCCTCCTAATGGGTTGGTTTTCAGCCCATTAGCAAGGCTAAGTACCCCGGTACGTCAATCGAAAGTTAAAAGGAAAATTATACATATACACCCATAGGTCCATTTCAAAAAGCAATCAAATAAATATCCAAACCCCACTGACCAGAGTTGAAAAGCAGCATGAGGATTTCTCGTAATCGAAGGAATAAAAGCATTCATTTTAGAAATCAAACATAAAAGCCTAAAAACTTGTCGAGAATTAAATTGGCAGTTGAGATTAAAGACTGGCCTCGATATTCATTCATGAAAATACGCAAGTGCCTATTCAAATAGGTACACATACCAAAACTAAATAAATTAAAGAGCAACAGGAAAATAGATTAGCAATATACACTAAACAGGCTTACTAATCATTTTACAGAACAGTAAGTCCTAATCATGTTTTCAAGTGTAAGAAAAAAAAAACATTTGTTACATAGCTCCATCCAAAACTCATTTACTATAAATCATTTATTGAATAGCTAATGTAGGAACTCCTACCTCTGAGTGCAGAATCAATCACTTTAATAGCAAATGTCATTAATGGCCAACACTTTTTGCAAATATTAGCACCCCAGCAGCAATATCGAACATCATCATAATCTGACACCCCCTGCGATGAAATGCAGTTTAAACATCGAAGCCAGTGGGTCTAAATAATGTTTAGTCAGAAACAAAGAAGCTCAACAACTTACATTATCAAAAACTAACTCCTCCTCCACCGGAGTGAATGCATTTTCACCAGTATACGCACTACGCTTAGCAGGCTGTAGAAAATATACTGCAAGTTAAAGGCAACAACAATTTTTTTCACGAGTTAATTGCTCAATACGATAGGCAACAATCTTTGCATCCTGCATTCCAAAATGAAATATGTTACAACAAAAACTTGAACAAGTCACAAATAGAAGCAAAACATATAAGGTGAGTAAAACTTAAAAGTACAAACTTAGGAGATTCAAACTCCATAACCCAGAATGCTTAGATTTTCTAGTCTGTAGAACACTCAAAATATAACAATAAATTAGAAAATAAACATACCCAAGTAATCAAAATCCAAAATTTTAAAGTAGAACAAACCTTGTTGTTAATTGTTAATGGAACCAACTTCTTATTGTTATGTATCAAAAAAAACTTCTTATTGTTAATGATAGACACATTTTTGTGTCTGAATTGTCCTCAGTGTCTCTATTGTTAGTGCTTGATTTTATACTTATTATGGTGTTTTTATGTTTGTGTATGTGTTTTTGGAGAAATACACTTGTGTTGAAAAAGTTGCTCAAAAAGTGCTATTTGGACCCCCCCTGAGAAAAGTACTAAAGGCACCCTCATGTTGGTTAAGGGGCACCTCAGGACACCCCAGCTGTTAAAGGCGCCCGTGTTTTGGATCAGGGCACTTCATCCTCTACATTTTGAATTTCATTTTTGGCGGGAAAATGAGTTTCACTCTGGCATTTGTCGATCGGATTTTGGATGGGTTAGAGGTAGACTCAATCATTTGAAACTTCATGGGTAGACGCGATATGACTATAGAATATTGGTATGGGTGTTTGTTTGGACAAAATTTGACTGAATAACGTGTTTCAATCCAAAACAGTGGACACAAGCTTTCACGGGTTCAAGTGAATTTGACACGAGTTTGAGGCGTGTAATGCATCAGTTTGGAGTGTTTTGCACTACAGAGATGTGTGAAGAAGATAAATAAGGAATGTTTGACAACTGAGAACGCGTGGAAGATCAAAAAAAAAAGGAAATTATTCCCGTGAAAGGAAGAAGAGAATAAACGGAGTTAATGAAGATATTTTGGAGTTATTACGCGTGATTTCTTTGTCCTGTTGGGTATAAAAGAGGAGTAGGGGATGCGTACAAGCGATAGAGAGAGTTTGGGGAGAATTTAGAACATCAAGGAGTCGAGAAACTCAAGTTGCAGCGATACACCATTTTCTGCTGCTACCAAGAACACCAAGAACATTAGACGCACAAAAGTGATGATCGTTTTTCGCTACGGTGAATGCGATAGTTTTGAAGACAGTCTTATATGCTACGGTGACTACGACTAGTTAGTTTCTAACGTTCTGAATGATTCGTTTTGTAACAAAAAAAAACTGTTACAAACCCGGTTTTATAATTTCTTCTCCCTTTTCATCTTTGTAAACACCCTTTGAGCAATAAAAATGATTTTTGAGCGTGTTTCCAACATGATGAGCGGCTAATTCTCTCACAACCAAGGCAATGAGGAAGCTATTTACGCATGAATAATTGGTAAATATTTATTTACAGATTTTTTATAATTATGATTCAATTAGATAGGTTATAATTGGTAAATAATTTTTTTCTCTAATTTATAATTTATAATTCACTCAATCACTGTTTTTGCAGAGTTTTTAATTGTTTGCAAAAAAAAATTCATTAGTTGTGATTCAATTAGATAGGTTATGCTTTGTTTAGATAATCTATGCTTAGGGGATACAATTAATTTTTGAGAATTTGCCTGATTATTTGTGAATTAAGAAATAAGGAACTTAAAAGATAATTAGAGTTTTGGATTATTTACCATCATTCATTCATGTGTAATAGTGGAATCAGTGTCTTGGTTATTTTAATATCTTGCAATCAAATTTTGAGCTAAGTTTTGTTTGTTTTTAAGTTTTATAAGTCTAAAATCTATTGCTTTCACAAGTCTCAACGAACCTATTTACTACAACATTATTGAGATCACACCAATTTTTGGCGCCGCCGACGCGGACTTGTCTTTAGGCTAGAGTTTTTAGATTTTTTTCTTTTTTTTTTCTTTTTTAGGTTTTTATTTGTTTTTATTTTATTTGTTCTTCTTTACGTTTTTTTTTGTCTTTCCTTGAAAAATAAAACTACCAAGACCACTTTGGTCATGACTAAGTAAAAATAAAAATTGTGCCAAAGCTTTTTGGAGAATACTTAAAGACTGGGAGTAAAAGGCAAAGCGAAAGGAGCGAAAGAAGAAGATATTTTTTTTTAAAAAAAAAAAGGAGAGGAAAAAAAAAGAGAGTTTATTTTTTAGATTGTATTAGGATTTCTCTATTCTTGTAATTTTATTTTTCTTTTGCACTTTACTCTTTGGACTTTGGACTTGGACATTTGAACATTCTTTTATTTTTAAACCCTACGGAAGGGTAATATTAAATATAAACTGTTTGCAGAGAAGGACGGCGATTACGATATCGCCTCGGCCCCTCGGGTTCGTACATGACATAAGAGTCGTGGCCCGAGTCGACTACTAACGGTTCATCAGTACGGGAGGTAAGTTTGTCGAAACACTCGCGAATCCCTGTCCCAGCGAGTTACTGTATTCCTTCGTTTGCATATATGTCGAGGAACTGAATACGACTGCTTTAATTTCCTAGTAAAGGGTAAGGACTGGCCATACAAGATAAGGGTTCGGATTTCATCACTGTTCTCTTCTTGCCAGCCTTAGGAGAACAATACTTAACGCGAACCTAAGCTTTAAAATTTGGAATAGAACGAGACCGATAGGGTAACGAGCTTACTAGGAAAGTCATTCGAAAAATATTGGTTACTCTTTGAGCATACTTCGAAGTTCATGATGGTTTCTGTAAGTTGAATGCGTGATTGCGCCACCTTGTAATGCGGTGAGGCCTTGGGTATCAAAGCTCCACGCAGCTTACCTCGCCTCTATTCAACTTACTTAAACTCGGATTGATTCCAGAGGGGTTTGCTTAAATTGTAACGAATTCCCTTTCGGAGGATTAAAAGCTGGTCTAGAAATAATCTAAGTGGAGCCATCATGCTTTTTGTTTGCTAGAAATCAGTAGGTTTGCTGTGGTGGAGTCAGCCTTGTTTGTGTTTGCATAGAATTTCCCTTCCTTTTAGGATTTTTCTTCTTTTTGTTTATTCTAATGTATGCCCGAGGTCATTAGAGAACGGGCTTGGAAAATAAACACTCTAGGTCGTTTGATTAGTGACAAACCTAGTAGTTCTTCTTGTGAAGGCGGGGAAATCGAAGACTCTTCTTTTGAGAGCCCCATTTTTGGAAACTTCTGTTTTGAGAATTTGTCTTTTCGCGAGGAAAGTACCCCTAGTACTTCAGCTGTGCCAGCGATGGCAACTTTGAAAGATTACATGTTCCCAACTAGGACCAACCGAGCTTCGTGCATTAAATTGCCAGCCAATACGGCTAATTTCGAGATAAAACCTAGTATTCTTCAGATGATCCCTATATTCTTAGGAAAAGATGACGAGAACCCTTATTTTCATATTAGGGACTTTGAGGAAATTTGTGGGACAGTTAGAATAAAAGACCTTACTGATGAAGTTTTGAAACTTAAGATGTTCCCCTTTTCCTTGAAAGATAAAGCCAAGACATGGCTCAACAACCTACCATCTGAATCCATTGAAACATGGCAGGAACTTATTGCTGCTTTCTATATGAAATTCTACCCTAAGCATAAAAGCTAAAACATTATACGAGAAAATTAGTGCTAGTGTGCAACAAGAGGGAGAGTCTCTTTATAGGTTTTTAGAGAGATTCAATGATCTCCTATCCCAGTGTCCTCACCATGGATTTGATAAGATGAAACTCGTAGAGATTATTTATGATGGTTTAGACTATTTGACCAAAGCCATGGTCGAGTCTATGTGCGCTGGTGAGTTCACTAGTAAAAGTGCTGAGGATGCCTTTACCTTCTTAGGAGTTGTTGCTAAGAAATCCCAACAATGGGAGTCTTGTGTTGAACCCCCTAAAAGACTCTTGGTTAATAGAAGTAGCACCAATATGGTAGATACGAGTTTTGCGTCGATGCTAAGTTTCTTTGCTTTGTCTAGAAGGTTAGAAGCTTTGGAAATGGGTCAGTCTAAAAATAGGTCCCTTGTTGAACCTAATAGAACCTCTCAAGTCTCTAGTTGTGGAATAGAGCCCGATAACTCATTTTGGGAAGGTCGGGTTAGTGAAGAGCAAGTTCATGCTGTCTATAACAATGCTAGGTTTGAGAACCGTCAGAAGTTTGACCCATACTCAGAGACCTATAATCCTGGTTGGAGAAACCATCCTAATTTTTCTTGGTCTATAAGGGCCAGAATCAAGGTCAGTCTAGTAATTCTCAGCCTCCCCCAGGTTTTGGTTATGCTAAGAACTCTTCAGTCAACCCCGAGTTCCAGAACCATTCGATAAAAGATCACAAGTTTAGAGGATACTCTCGCCTCGTTTATTAAAAGCTCTGAAAAGATCAACCAAATGGTTGCGCAAGGGATAGATGAAAGTAAGAGTATATGTTATGCTAACTCTCAGGCTATTTCCGAGTTGAAAACCCAGGTTAGTCAGATAAATGAATCTTTGAGGTAAAAAGGTAAGTTTCCTAGTCAAACTCAACCCAATCCTAGAGGAGTTCATAAAGTAGGTGGAAGACCATCAGAACATGTGAATGCTATTAAAACCCTTAGGAGTGGTAGAGTGGTAGACAACAAGGTAACCATGCACGATAGTGAACATGTTGTAGTTCACCCTTTCTGAGCCAGAAAATGATGAGGAGACTGATAGAGTCTCTAAAGAGACCAATGAGGGTCATATTGAGCTAGGCTTTGTTCCTAGAGCCCCATTCCCACAGCTGCTAGTTCCAACTAAGAGGGAGTCCAACTTTAATGATATATTGGAGGTTTTTAAGCAGGTAACTATCAACCTACCATTGTTGGATGCGATTAAGCATATTCCCGCTTATGCCAAGTTTCTTAAGGACTTGTGTACACGAAAGCGTAAGCTTAGTGTTCAAAAGAAAGCCTTCCTAGCTAGTCATGTGAGTTCCATTATTCAGAATACCACTACTCCTAAGTATAAAGACCCAGGGTCCCCTACTATTTCTTGCACAATAGGTAAGTACCGTGTTGAGAAAGCATTGCTAGACTTAGGAGCCAGTGTGAACTTACTGCCATACCATGTGTACCTTAAGCTAGGACTTGGTGAGATGAAACCTACCCAGATGACACTTCAGTTAGCTGATAAGTCCGTTAAAATTCCTCGTGGTGTGATCGAGGATGTTCTTATAGAGGTCGACAAGTTTATTTATCCGGTGGATTTTGTTATCCTAGATACCCAACTTTGTCACGACCCGAGAGAACCAGATATCTGTAATTTTAGGTCGCCCGTTTTTAGCTACATCCAATGCGATCATTAACTGTCGAACTGGTATTATGAATTTGTCTTTTGGTAATATGACTATTGAGCTGAACGTCTTTCATATTAGTAAGCTACCCTCTGAACTAGATGACTCGAGCATAGAAGAGGTGAACATGATAGGAACATTAGTCGAGGAGTCATTACCAAACACTTTGTTAGAAGATCCATTAGAGAAATGCCTAGCTCACTTTGGGATTGATTTTGATGATGATGATGTGATTAATGAGGTGAATGCTTTGTTAGATTCAACCCCTTTGATAGACACTAGTAATGGCTGGAAACCTAAGTTCGAACCTCTACCCGTTTCTAAGTCTACCCTAGTTCCTTCGTTAGAAAAGCCTCCTAAGTTGGACCTAAAACCATTGCCGGATACCCTGAAGTATGTGTTTTTAGGCCCGTCTGAGACTTTACCTGTGATTGTTGCTTCCGACTTCGATAGTGATCAGGAAAGTAGGCTAGTGACCGTCCTTCAAAACAACAAGGAAGCTTTAGGGTGGACTATAGCAGACATTAAGGGTATAAGTTCTACTATTTGTATGCATCAGATTTATTTAGAGGAAGATACCAAACCTTCTAGGGAGATGCAACGAAGACTAAACCCTAATATGAAAGAAGTAGTTTGAACCGAGGTTCTTAAGTCGTTAGATGCGGGCATTATCTACCCCATTTCAGACAGTAAGTGGGTCGCCCCGTTCGGGTTGTTCCCAATAAATCCAGGTATTTTTGTAGTCCGAATGATAACAATGAGTTAATCCCAACCCGTGTGACCACGGGTTGGCGTGTCTGTATTGACTATAGGAAATTGAACAAGGTCACTAGGAAAGACCACTTTCCCCTTCCCTTCATCAACCAGATGCTAGAGAGATTAGCTGAACATAGTCATTACTGCTTTTTAGATGGATACTCTGGCTATAATCAGATCGTTATTTCCCCAGAAGACTAGGATTTTACCTGTCCCTTTGGTACCTTTGCGTATAGACGCATGCCTTTCGGGCTATGTAACGCCCCTGCGACTTTTCAGCGTTGCATGATGAGCATATTTTCAGATATGGTAAAATGGTTCTTAGAGGTCTTTATGGATGATTTTTCAGTGTTTGGTTCGTCTTTCGATGAGTGCTTGCATCATTTGTCATTAGTGTTGACTAGGTGTAAGGAAAAGAATCTAGCGCTTAATTGGGAGAAATGTCATTTTATGGTTCGATCAGGAATTGTTTTAGGGCATATCGTATCTTCTAAGGGTATAGAGGTTGATAAAGCCAAAGTTGACCTTATCAAGACTTTACAGGTCCCAAAAACCGTAAGAGATATTAGGTCATTCTTAGGGCATGCAGGTTTTTATCGTCTATTCATTAAGGATTTTAGCTTGATTTCTAGACCTCTTTGCAATTTGCTTGAAAAAGATGTTAAGTTTGTCTTTGATGATTCTTGTTTAGAGGCTTTTGAGAAGCTTAAGACTTTACTCACTACCGCCCCCATAGTCCAGGCTCCTAACTGGAACCTACCCTTTGAGATCATGTGCGATGCTTCAGATTATGCTATTGGTGTTGTGCTAGGTCAGCGAGAAAACAAATTACTTCATGTGATTTATTATGCTAGCAAAACTCGAATGATGCCCGATTGAACTATACCACTACGAGAGAAGGAACTGTTTGCCATTGTGTTTGCCTTAGACAAGTTTAGACCCTATCTCTTAGGTTCTAAGATCATAATCTATATTGATCATGCTGCTTTGAAATACCTTTTGTCTAAGAAGGATACCAAACCTAGATTCATTAGATGGATCCTTTTATTACAAGAATTTTGTCCAGATATTAGAGACAAAAAGGGTGCAGAAAATGTAGTAGCAGACCACTTGTCTAGGCTAATTGTTAGTTCCCCTAATGATTCCCTTCATATAAGGGATAACTTTCCCGATGAACAGCTGTTCTTTGTTACCCAAGCACCTTGGTATGCAAATATAGTGAATTATCTTGTTACTGGTCGAATGCCCCAACATTGGGGTAAACAAGATCGTTCTAGGTTTTTATCCGAGGTTAAACACTTCTTTTGGGATGATCCTTATTTATTTAAGTATTGTCCAGACCAGATTATTAGGAGATGTATACCTGAGAGTGACCAGTCCAGTATTATTTCCTTTTGTCATGATCATGCTTGTGGGGGTCACTTTAGTGCTAAGAAGACTGCTGCTAAGATATTGAAGTATGGATTCTATTGGCCTTCGTTGTTTAAAGACTCCCATAGTTATTGTGTTACTTGTGAACGTTGCCAGAAATTAGGAACCATTTCCCGTAGGAATATGATGCCCTTGAACCCGATTTTAATTGTTGAGGTCTTTGATGTGTTGGGTATTGACTTTATGGGTCCATTTCCTAATTCTTTTGGTAACCTATACATCCTTGTCACCGTAGACTATGTCTCTAAGTGGATTGAGGCGGTTGCGTGTAAAACCAATGACCATAGGGTTGTGATTGAGTTCTTGAAAAATAATATACTTGCATGTTTTGGTACACCGCGAGCTATAATTAGTGATGGAGGGTCGCACTTTTGTAATGGACCTTTTAAGCTTTTGATGAAGAAATATGGTATTAAACATAAGGTAGACACCCCGTATCATCCACAGACTAGTGGTCAGGTAGAGGTTTCCATTAGGGAGATAAAACGTATATTAGAGAAAACAGTTAATCCTAATCGGAAAGACTGGTCGTCTAGGCTCACTGATGCCTTATGGGCTTACCGTCATCGCGTTTAAGACCCCATTGGAATGTCGCCTTATCGGCTTGTGTATGGCAAGGCATGTAATTTACCTGTTGAGTTAGAACATAGAGCTTATTGGGCTGTTAAACAGCTAAATTTTTCACTTGACAAGGCAGGAGCCCATAGGAAACTCCAGCTCAATGAGTTGGAAGAGATTCATTCGTATAGATGCTTACGATAGTGCTAAGGAGTATAAGAACAAAATGAAACTTGTGCATGATAGAAATATTTTAAGGAAGTCATTTTTCTCCAGGTCAAAAAGTTCTTACGTATGATACCCGCTTGCATATTTTCCCTGGGAAGTTACGTTCTCGGTGGACGGGTCCTTTTATTGTTCGCACTGTCTTTCCTCATGGATTGTTGAGATCGAGACACTGGATGGTAGTAGTTCTTCGAAGGTTAACGGTCAGAGATTGAAACCCTTTTTAGAGCCATTTCCTACAGGTGATGTTGAGGAGGTCCCTCTGGAGGACCCTGTTTACCCTTGATTGACCATCGAGGCGATTGTATGTTGTATATTAGTTATTGATTTCTCTCTTCACCCAGGTACTATCTTTCCGACTTCTCTCTTTACTGATTCCTCATGTTACTTTACTTTTTGGTATTGCTCTTTCATTAGAAACATTGAGGACAATGTTAGATTTAAGTTTGGGGGTGGGGTAGAAACTTTTTATTACCTTTTTGTTAGAATAAATAAACTCCAGAGCCTAGACATTTATGTTTATTAAGGATGGCACTAACCAATCTAAGTGGATGGAAGCATTTTGGTTGTAAGAGTTGAGGAACCAATCTGATTAGATGGAAACATCTAGAAGAGTCTATTCATAAAAGCACATAGCTCGGGTGTTAGAAAAAAAAATGGTAATTTCGCCATATCCTCGTGATGGAAACATCGAAAGAATCCTGATCACTTTTTTTTTTCTTTTTACTATTGATATGGTGAAATAGAGTGACTGAGATACAATAAAAAAAAATGAAAATGAAAATGATACCAGACCACTAGACCAACCGGAATAAATACAATAAATTCGACCACTGGTACTGAGTTGACCTAGAGTTAGGATTATCGACCACTGGTTCCCTTGTATATGCCAGTGTGTTGATATTAGTCCGGACCAGTATCTCAGTCCATTAGGATAGGTTCACCTTAGTCAACATCATCCACGTTTTCTACATCCATCTTCTTAATCTATCCATGTGATTGGTTGACTCAGGTTTATGATGTCCGAAACTATCCGAGTAGAGCTCTGTCACTTTATATGAATTTTAGTATGCTTGAGTGCAAACTCGTGTACATCAATTGGAATTTCGCATCAGGGTACTTCCTCCTGTAGTCAATAAGTATGAAAACCAAGGAGATTCTTTAGTGCCTTCCAAGGTTCTGCGTAGATAGCTAGGGTCTGGAGTAAAGATTTTGCAGGTACACCTCTGGTAAACCTTCCGGAGACAACACTCCGCCGCTAGGGCTACCTAGCGGTTTAACGGCTTGCTGCACGGGCTAAGTGTAGTCTTTTTATAGATTAGATTTGCTCGAGGACTAGCAAATAATAAGTTTGGGGGTATTTGATAGACACACGAGAGAAGAAGAAATTGAAATTTGAATTAGGAATTGTCCTCGGTGTCTCTATTGTTAGTGCTTGATTTTATACTTATTATGGTGTTTTTATGTTTGTGTAGGTATTTTTTGGAGAAATACACTTGTGTGGGACCCCCCGAAGAAAAGTACTAAAGGCACCCTCATGTTGGTTAAGGGGCACCTCACTGGGTGTAAGACCCGGCCAGTGAGTTAGTTAAAGGCGCTTTGACCCGTGTTTTGGATGTGGCACTTCATCCTCTACATTTTGAATTTCATTTTTGGAAAACGAGGACACACACAACACTTTTCTTTTCTTATTCTTTGTGTGAATTTGTCGATCGGATTTTGGATGGGTTAGATTGATTGTAGAGACTCAATCGACTTTTTACATAAGAAACTTCATGGGTAGACGCGATATGACTATAGAATGTTGGTATGGGTGTTTGTTTGGACAAAATTTGGACTAATAACAAGTAGAAAAGACTAACGTGTTTCAATCCAAAACAGTGGACACAAGCTTTCACGGGTTCAAGTGAATTTGACACGAGTTTGAGGCGTGTAATGCATCAGTTTGGAGTGTTTTGCACTACAGAGATGCGTGAAGAAGATAAATAAGGAATGTTTGATAACTGAGAACGCGTGGAAGATCAAAAAAAAGGAAATTATTCCCGTGAAAGGAAGAAGAGAATAAACGGAGTTAATGAAGATATTTTGGAGTTATTACGCGTGATTTCTTTGTCCTGTTGGGTATAAAAGAGGAGTAGGGGATGCGTACAAGCGATAGAGAGAGTTTGGGGAGAATTTAGAACATCACAGAGTCGAGAAACTCAAGTTGCAGTGATACACCATTTTCTGCTGCTACCAAGAACACCAAGAACATTAGACGCGCAGTGACAGTCGTTTTCGCTACAGTGAATGCGATAGTTTTGAAGACAGTCTTATATGCTACAGTGACTACGACAGTTAGTTTCTATCGTTCTCTGTAACAGTTCAGTTTGTAACAAATAAAACTGTTACAAACCCGGTTTTATAATTTCTTCTCCCTTTTCATCTTTGTAAACACCCTTTGAGCAATAAAAATGATTTTTGAGCGTGTTTCCAACATGATGAGCGGCTAATTCTCTCACAACCAAGGCAATGAGGAAGCTATTTACGCATGAATAATTGGTAATTATTTATTTTCTCTAATTTATAATTTATAATTCACTCAATCACTGCTTTTGCAGAGTTTTTAATTGTTTGCAAAATTTTCTTCATTAGTTGTGATTCAATTAGATAGGTTATGCTTTGTTTAGATAATCTATGCTTAGGGGATACAATTAATTTTTGAGAATTTTCCTGATTATTTGTGAATTAAGAAATAAGGGACTTAAAAGATAATTAGAGTTTTGGATTATTTACCATCATTCATTCATGTGTAATAGTGGAATCAGTGTCTTGGTTATTTTAATATCTTGCAATCAAATTTTGAGCTAAGTTTTGTTTGTTTTTAAGTTTTATAAGTCTAAAATCTATTGCTTTCACAAGTCTCAACGAACCTATTTACTACAACATTATTGAGATCACATCAGTTAACTTTTTAATAGAACCAAAATCATTGAAAAAATCTACAATAAAATCAGATTCCGGATTCAAAACAACAAATTTCATTCGAAAAACATGAACTTCTATCTGAAAATAGAGAAATCACAAAGTGTTTGATCGGTTATACCTTTTGGTTCCTTCTTTGGTAGTTCTCTAGCTGGTCCACCTTCTCATGGCTATCAAAAACCCTTACAGGAATTGAAGCTTAATCCATCTGCTCCATCAAAAGAAATTACAAAAGCTGCATTAACAAACATGAAAAAACCTAAATCGGACTCATTCTCTTAAAAAAAAAAAAAAAAAAAAAAATTAATTGACTGACCTAGAAATGGACCCAATCAAAAAATTTAAAAAAACTAAACCACCATCGGAACATCACCTGATTAAGAACGACTCTGAAATTTGGAAAATATTTGCTCAATCGAAGTAATCTCTTACTGAATCTCTATAATTGAAACCCTAGAAAATAAATAGAAATACTGGATCTACGTTTTCTAGTGTAGAGATTAAACAAGAGTGTTCAAGAAAAACTGATTTAGCAAGAAGAAAAAGTTAGATAGTGTAACTAGCATCAGTGAGATGGTGATGGTGGTGTTCGAGCAGAAGAAAGAGAAGAGGAAGGAAGAGAAGAAGCCAGGGATGCTCTTCTCTGCTCGTTGAAGAAGAAAGAGAAAAAGAAACGATAGTTGTGGTTGTGGAAATGGGGAGTTGAGGTTAGATAAGGTAGAGATAGGGTGGAAACATTTCCAAGTTCTGTCAACAGTTACAAAATATGGGCGGAATAAAACTACGAAGTGTTACCTTTCACACGCTCTTTTCGCATGATTTAAACACATCAGTTACCCATAGAAACAGAAACCGGGCTGTCACGAATCGGTACAAAATTGGTAACTGAAAATGGGCCGTTGCTAAATTTTCGGAACTGAAATTTTCAATTACGAATTAGTAACGGCTACATGTTGGTTACTAATTTTAGTTATTGATCACTGAATATGGTGTAGTGCAATGTTACATGATCAAAACTATATCTTAATTTCTAGCCTACTAAGTCAAGTCTCGGACTAGGTTAGAATTTGTAGTTGAGTATCAGAGATCACCCTGGAATACTGAAGATCGACGAAAACATTTGGAAAACTTATGTATCAGGTTTGTGAAAACTAAACCATTCTATTTTACTCACTATCTCACCATTCTATCTATTAAGACTATGTCGTATGACTTCTAGTAGATTTACAAAGAAGAAGTTTCGATTCAAGCTTGTCTCGTGAAAAATCTCGAAATATGATTCTAAGCAAAGATGTTCAATGGTCCTTAACAAGATTAGTTTTATGAATTAATTTGTAAATCAATTGAAAATTGCATATGCAAATGATTTTATGACTTGGGAATGTTTCAAACATCATAAGAGAGAATATTGAACTTACTGATATTTCTACTTAGGGTAGGTTGGCAAACCAGTTTGCAAACCATAGATATTTGAGTTTCAGAAATACAGGAAGGTTGGAGAACCAGTTCGTAAACCGCAAGTTCAGTTGGGAACAGTTCAGGAACCTGGTTGGCGAACCGTGGTGAACTGAATTTCAAAGTTGGAATAATATGCTAATAGTTAGCGAACCCGGTTCACTAACGGTTGTCAACTGAGTTCGGTAGTTTTGTAGGGTTGGCGAACACGGTTCACGAACCGTTGCACCCTGACTCGTGAACAAGTTATGCGGTTGGCAAATCGTGCTACCAACTATCTCAATTTATATTTTAGTAAATGCTCAAAGACTTACTTTCATAATATGATTAGCATTATTAGAAATCTCTTAAACACTTGTAAGACTTTATTGATCACTTAAACACTCATGTGTGTGCATCATGATTAAACTCTTAAGTGTTTGAATGAATATCAAATTTCTTTTAATTCGTTGGATAACTTGCCAAACCGAATAGTCATTATACACAGTTCAGTAACCGAACCTAAGTGTATATTTTTCTGTTGTATTTTTTCAAGAATATAGTTTGCTTGATTCTCAAGTTATCTTAGCTTGAATTCCAAGCAACCCCTGGTCTTGGGGAAAAAAAAGATGCTCTTCAACTGAGAAAATCAATCCATGACACGTGTCCTAGTTGATTATAGAGTCGTCCTATATTGAACTAGGTTTCCTCTGAGAAACATAATTAGGTCTACGACTAAAAGACTTCGCTTTGGGGATTCGTGAAGCCAGGTCCGACTATCTTTACCTTGATAGTTCATGAATCCTGATCTTGCTTTTCTATTATCGAGGTTCTCGTAATCTCTTTCAGGCAAGATAGATAGAAATCATAAAGTTTTCTTTGTCTCAGACTTTGTGATTCCTCAAGATAGATATCAAAAAACTAATCTTAGTTGATATTTTGAAGATTGTTCTTGATAAGTGGTTAAAAATATAGGATGCTCTTCGGGAGTCGTAAGATCTGAATTTGTGAGGTTTGCTGGCTTTTTCTATTGCAAACAGATTTCCGCACCTTGATATTTGATCTAAATGAAAATCAAATAGGCTTGTTAGAGGAAAATTGGTATCAAAAGTCTTCTCTGCGGCTAAAGCAACTCTTAGGCGGTAAAGGAGGTCAGCTAAGGTAATCAAGTGCGTAGAGCCTTGCGAGGTTCAAGAGACGTAAAGAGTGCGACTGTAACTGAATCGCTTAGAGGGTGGATTCTGTCTCAACTATATTCCAGTCCGAAGTCTGATAGTATGCTAGTGTCTGTATCGGATTAATACATCGTGGTGTTCAAATCTGGACGAGGTACCAGGGTTTTTCTACTATTGTGGTTTCCTCATTAACAAAATTTATGGTGTCTAGTGTTTTTCCTTTTCCGCATTATATTTTTTATCTTTATAACTGGATTTGCACAGGTTTGTACATATCAAATCTAAGTATATATGTCCACTTAATTGTAATCGATTACGAGAATTGTTTCTTATAGAATTTGTATCCTGAAAGATAGATAACAAGTTTAATCACTTGGAAAAATTCCGATTGGATTATTTGGATACGACTATATTGATCTTGGATATTAATTTTTGAGATTGTCCAGGTACTCTGCTTAACAATCGGGTTCACGGACCTTGTGTCTATACACATACTGATTGAGTAGAGATTGAGATATAAAATCAATATACATATTGTCAAGGATCAATTAGTTGGTCTACTTTCTATTGTATTAAGTTTTGTGTATACGGGTTACCGAAAGAAAAAGTTAAGTGTATTTGGTATCCCCTGCGTTTTCACCAACAACACCTAGTCTTGTTGGATCGTGTTAGAGCATAGCTCGGTTGAACCCACCAAAAGTTGATATGTCAAGTTTGGTTGTCATATTTTAGTATCAAAACTCATCCAGAGTCGTTTGATTATTTACTAGAGTCAACTTCGTTTAGGTTAGACTAAAAAGTCTAGGAATGTTGAGACATACAAGTATTACTCTGAAAACCTGCAGAATGTGAAGAAGTAACGACTGCAACGAAGACATCATCCTTCCTATTGAGGTTAGTAATATTGACTTGATCTTGTTTCCATTCCTAACGTATCTTTCAATTCGCTTTATATTGAAAACATAACATGCAAAACTGTGTTTATAATTCTCTAGTGATTAGACTTGGTCATAGCATTATGATCAAAGTATCAAGAAATTATATTACGAAGTATAAACGCTTATCTTTTGAACTTCGTAAATACAACATCAACATAATCTGTGTATTTAGTTACTTGATTATGTGTAGGATATAGGTATGATTTCATCCAAGGAAACCATGTATTATTACATTGGTTTTAAGTAAGTAGATGTATGAACTTGTTTCATAGTCGAAAGGGCAATCATAAGTATGTTGGTATGGTTCTTTATTGAATATCATTTGGATGACCAATCCAAAATGACTAGGTAGAACCTATCTTGACTTAAGTTGAGAATCAAGGTATAACTGGTCATAGCCTATAGTATGTAGGAAGTTTTAACCGGTCACACGCTAATTTGGAAAGCAAGGTGAAATCGATCACAAGCTACATTGGGAAGTAAGGTGTAATCGGTCACAAGCTGCATTGGGAAGCAAGGTGTAACCAATCACAAGCTACTTTGGGAAGTAAGGTGTGACCGATCACAAGCTACATTGGGAAGCATGGTGTAACCAGTCACTACCTATCTTTGGGAGGATGGTATAAACGATCACAACTTATATTGTGAGTCATGGTATAACCGGTCCTAGGAGCAAAATCGAGTTTCCAAAGTTCACACATTTCTTCATGTTGTGTGTGAATTAGGAATTAAGGTTTGCTAAGAGAAACTTCCAGATGTCGACATTGTTTGAACATGTACATAACTCTTATCATTACTTGTTCAAAGATATTCCTTTATGCTCAAGGGGATCCCAAACCGAAATATTGAAAAACATTTAATTATGATTTTCAAGTATATATGTTTTAATTACCATCAATTAAAGCATATCTTCTGGAAAAGGTTTATCAGTTAATGTGCTAAACTAATAATAAAAACTTTCCAAGAGAGATTTCGGAAATACTGTTTGACATTTAATTGGAAATAGGAAAACCAAAATTAGGTACTTTAATGCATATCTTGAGAATATTTTAGGTCTTAGAATTACCTTGTTGTCCAAACAACCTTGGTGTGTAAATAATTGAGAATATTTACTTGCAAACTATCCTAAGAGACAGGCAAACTTCATTTGTGATGTTTCTGTTGGAGCCATCTATTCAGAGAGGAAAGTAACCTAATTAGGCGAAATCTCTTACGACTGCTTGTTTAAAAACTTCTGCGGGATCAAGAAGCTCTACGAGTACCGTTGGTAGAGTTATTTTAGTTTTCGATATTGATTTGATTAGCTAACGGTTGTTGAAACAATTTGATTGCACCTTTGATTATTTTTGAGAGCCTTCTCTTCTGACATAAGGGTCACTCAAACTAGATCAAAGTATCGACGAGATCTTTAGAATCATTTGTAGATCTAAAGACATCTTGTGATAATCCATTGTTAACAGACTCCATTCTGTATATGATTAATCACAAGAGGATTCAAGTTTGTGTTGTGCATGTTATTGAGAAGGCAATTGAAGATCTGAATACAAAGAAGATTTTCTTATTAGTTTTCGTATCTTGTGAATTTGTGCACACATCTTGATCGGCTGGGATACGACATAACTTATATTTTTATAATCAAAAAGTCGTATAGATCGGCAACTATCATTTGGTGGTATTTTTCAATATCCGAATCTGATAGTTGTGAATCTAAAACTATGTTGCTGATTCATATTGATCTTACCCGACAAAGGACTTTATTAAAATTAAACATAAGAGCTTTTGTCGACTACTCAACATATCTTTTATAGTAAAGATAATTGAAGTGGTTACCAAACAGATTTGTTCCTTTACTGCTTGGAATACGATCTAAAGGAGTTGAGTACATAAAGACTTTTCTGGGTAAAACAACTTGAGATAGTGACTTCAGTTTTGAGATTCACGTGCATGACCATAAGGTCGAAGACGCAGGGATATTGAGGAAACTAAGTAGCTAGGGGTAGTCTACTTGGTCTCAACTAACGAAGTTGGCATTATATTTTGTATAACGGCTTCTTTTGAAAGTATTCAAAACTGGACTAGGTCCCAGGGTTTTTATGCATTTGCGGTTTCCTCGTTAACAAAATGTTGTACTGTTATTTACTTTACTTCCGCATTATAATTGTTTTATATTATAATAAAGTAAATACACTTGTGCGTTTATTCCGAATTACTTGACATTGATCCTAATAGTCATAAAGTTTTATTAACGTAACTATTGTCAAGTAAATTTTTTGTTGTCGAATAGTCTCGACCTCGTCCATAGAAATCACACAAGGTATAGGACTTATAAGTTGATATTTAAAAGATTGTGGTGTATTTGGACACCCTTGTCTTTTCAATTGGTATCAGAGCAAGCAAACACGAAAAAAATCTAACAATCTGTGTTTGGTGCGATCCAACCTATAAGATTTGAATCTATCACTGATTCAGTTGACGTACCATCAAGATTAGATGACTTCATTGTTTTGTTATGGAAGACACGAATGAAGAAAGCAAAACTTTTGCTTTTAAGTTTCTTGGAAATATGGATTATGTCTATATGTTTCCCAGACAACTCACACTGATCTCTGACAATCATAGGTTTGTATCTCATGAGATTTAATACTAACTTAGTGCGGTTTTCATCGATTTCAGAATTGGGTTTGGGTTGGTGTGGTTGTTTCCTTCAACCTTCATCTCTGAGTACTCTGAGTAACAACTTTTGTTTTCAAGGCTTTACCAAAGTTTTAGGGTTGGGTTTGTGGTTTGCTTGCAAGGGAGAGGACTGATCAATTAACTCTCAATACACAGTGGTGCTCGGTGAGTAGTTTCTGCTTATGTTGTGTGATTTTTGTTTGTTTTGAGCTTGTGCTTGTTCAGTGATTGATCGGTGGTGTATGAATTACACAATTAGGACTGCTGTGGGCAGTTGAAGGTGATTTTGGGGTGGTTCTTGTGTTTTGGTTGTTGGGGAGAAGTTTGTTCAAATAGCTCTCAATCCTCACTGTTGCCAGAGATTTTGTGATTTTTCAATGAACAACTTTGAAGATTCAGGTTGTGGTGGTTTGGTTTGCTCTTAATTAGTGTTTTATGAATGGTATTTTCAGTTTTCAGTTGGGATTGTTTTCCTAACTTGAAATCTTAATCTTCCATTCCTTGAATTCTAATTGTTCTTCAGCAAGTTTAGTACAAAGGGAACAGTTAGTGTTATTATCATGCCTAGAACCAGATCATCATCTAGAAGACTATCATCGTCGTCTGCTGTGTGTGATGAGTCTCTTGCCACACTAGGGTTTTTTTTATCTTCTTCTACAGGTGAGGGTGTTTCAGTGTCCCCTCAGACAAACTCAATTTCAAACTCTCAAGAAAAGATACCTTGTATTGATAACTCAGTAGATGATGTTTCTTCGTTTCACTGTCCATACAAACATTTCGAAGAATGTCATGATGGTGTAGATGGTACAGGGTATGCTAAGAGATCCATCTTCAGGCACATAAAAGATATGCACTTTCATGTTGCAGATGGTGGTTTATCCATTTGTAAAGAACGAATAAGTACAAAATACGGTGTTTTTATAGCTTGGGAAAAACTGCTCAGGAAGATGAAGATGAAGATGTGGTTATGTTTTCCATGTATGCAGTGGTATGCATGGAGGAGACCATGTCGTGATCACCCTGGAGGTATATTACCTGGTCCTTTCAATGGTAGTGGTGCAAATATTTTGATACATGGGGTCGAAAAACCTGTGATGCATAACCCTGCTCCTTCTGCTACTTCTACCAGTAATGAAGAGGACTCTGGGGGTTTCAATATCGGTATGCTTAATCTGATTTTTCAGAAACAGATCACTACAATCTCGAGCATCCCACCTCAATGTCGCCTGCACTTTTCTAGAACTTTAAAAACATCTCTGGATAAGGTGCTCTTCAACCCCTGCGATCTCAAGTCATGGTTACAACTACTGCTATTACCTATTTGCACTCTCAATTTATATATACCAAAAACCTCAAGGGAAGAAAGATCAGGCAACAGAAAAAGGCTACAAACAACAGCTATTAATAAAGCTTTGAACACATGGAGGGAACCAAGTGGATGTAGTATTCTAATTCAGCAGTTATTGGAGGCTCAACAAGAAGCTCAAAGAAGCAGGGAACATCGCACTAGAAAAAAACCAAAGACCAATGTGGAGGCTTGTAGAAAGAAACTAAGCTATGGGCAATACACAACAGCTATCAGAATTTTATCCTCTAATGGTGTAGCGCTACATAATGAAGATACTCTTCATGAATTACAAAAGAAGCACCCATACGCACCCCCTCCTATCATACCTCCAGACAACATAGACTGCACTCCAGTTTCTGTTGATAGCAAAGCTATCTTTGCTGCTATTAGAGGTTTTCCAAAAGGCACCTCATGTGGTAGGGATGGACTTAGAGCCCGACACCTGCTTGACGCTTTAAGTGGATCTGCAGCTGCTGTTTCCGAAGAGCTTCTTACTTCCATCGCGGGTGTAGTAAACTTGTGGCTTTCTGGTAGGTGTCCAGCTTCTCTTGGAGAATACATTGTCGGCGCACCACTCACGCCATTTCTCAAACATGATGGTGGTCTAAGACCTATAACAGTCGGTACAGTCTGAAGATGTTTATGCTCTAAATTAGCTGCAAGTTCTGTGTGCAAGGAGATGTCAAGTTATCTGGGTGACCACTAGTTTGGAGTTGGCATCCCATGTGGTGGGGAAAGTATATTGCACGGTGCCAATAGAATGCTTGAGATGAAAGGTACTCAGAATAACATAACTATGATGCTTGTTGATTTTACTAATGCGTTCAATTTAGTTGATAGAACAACCCTAATTCAAGAGGTTAGAGCTAGATGTCCTAGTATATCACATTGGGTTGAATTCTGTTATGCTAAACCTGCAAAATTGTATTACAATGAGTCCATTCTTTCTTCTTCTCAAGGTGTACAGCAGGGTGATCCACTTGGACCATTGTTGTTTGCTTTAACTTTACATCCCCTTATCTGCAAAATAGCTTCTCAATGCTCATTGGACCTTCATGCTTGGTATCTCGATGATGGTACCATCATTGGAGACGCACTGGAAGTATCTAAGGCATTACACATTATATAGAATGAAGGTGCCACAAAAGGGTTACATTTAAACATCAGGAAGGCCGAAATATTTTGGCCTTCTACAGACCCTAGAAGCTTGGATGTCAGTGTATTTCCTGCGAATATAGGTAGGCCATCTAATGGAGTGAAAATACTTGGGGGACCAATCAGTTTGGACACTCAGTTCTGCAGTGATTTGGTTATATATAGAGTTGACAAAACTATACAGCTTATGGAAGCTGTTAAGAAGTTGAAAGACCCTCAGAGCGAGTTCTTACTTCTACGCAGCTGCACTGGTGTTTCAAGGTTATATTTCACCTTGCGTACTACAAAACCTCATGTCCTTGCAGCAGAAACAAGCCACTTCGATCGGCACTTATTTCAGTATCTTCGTCTTTTGATCACAGGGGATGGTGCTGGATTTGGTCAACTTCAGCAACGACTAACAACTTTGCCTATTAAGGATGGTGGTTTAGGTGTATATACAATGGAGGATACATGTCAATATGGGTACCTGGCTTCATGCATCCATACACAAAGCTTACGGGATATCATTTTGAGGTCTGTTGACACGAATACACCCAGCCCCAACTTCCAGCTTGCTCTCGATAAGTACATGCAGGTA
Organism: Papaver armeniacum; assembly: GCA_023531295.1. Taxonomy (NCBI): domain Eukaryota; kingdom Viridiplantae; phylum Streptophyta; class Magnoliopsida; order Ranunculales; family Papaveraceae; genus Papaver; species Papaver armeniacum. The sequence goes on from JAJJWW010010454.1 coordinate 270,981, forward strand.
TGTGGTCTTACTCCTTCTACTTTTACCATCAATAACACTGCCCATCACCCCATGAAAGCCTTGGCAGCTCGTTATTTCGATGTTATTAAGAGAGAGTTACCCACCAAATTTACAATGTCAGAAAGGGATGCAGTTTTATGGCAAAGTAACAAGTTGAAACATGCTATGGATTATCTGAAAGCATTTCATATTGCTGGTCTGAATCAGACTATTGGGCCGAGACACTTTCGTGCTATCACTCAATACAGATTGGGTATACCTTTATTCCATGCAGACAACATTTGCACACTTTGTAAACGAGATATGGATGTTTATGGTGACCACGCTATCCACTGCGCAAGTGAAGTTGGGCCTAAATTCCGTCATGATTTGGTTTGTGATGTAGTGATGGACATCTTCTTTAAGGCCGGAGTCGCTGCAAGAAAGGAAGTACCAATGGCCTTCTTGTCGGACACGAACGCACCTTTGAAACCCGCTGATCTACTTGTCTACAATTGGGAGAATGGACGGGACATGTGCTTCGATGTCACGGGTGTCTCACCTTTTACAGGAGGAGGGATTCGTAGCTTTACACCAGGTCATGCTCTTTCCGCATCTGCCGCCCGTAAATGCAACAAATACTTAAATAAATGTACAACTCATGGTTATGGATTCGGTGTTTTGGCTTTTACAATGTTAGGAGAACTTGGAGATGATATGATTTCCTTATTGTTGAGATTGAAGAACTACTTTGCTAGTTATGATGCAAATAGCAAAGTGGGCAGTTTTCTCTTTCATAGGATAGGGTTGGCTATCCAGAAAGGCGTCGGGGCACAACTTGTTGCCCGGCTTCCAATCATTTCTGTGTAGATTACATTTTATTAATATTAATATAAGCCTTCGGTGGTATCTTTTTATTAAAATAAAAAAAATAAAAAAAAAATAAAAAAAATAATAATAATAATAAAAGCCTCTGAGGCAATCTTTATAATAATAATAAGAAGAAGAAGAAGAAGAAGAACAAGAAGAAGAGCAAGAAGAAGACACTATTTCTTTTATAAGAAGATTGAAGAACTGCCTCATTAGTCATGACCCCAACTTTAAGATATAATAAAAGTTCTCTTTTTCATAAGGCTAGGAAAAGGGTGTTGGCACCTATTTCTTTTGTTGCTCTCATTTGCACCTACCACCGATGTTGTCATGGACACGGACATGTAATCTTAATATTTTATATAATAATAGCCTCAGTAGCATCCTTTTCATAAATATATATATATAATGATAATAAAATAATTAGTAAGTTTAATAATAATAATAATAAACGGGAGATACCTAACACCTTTCCCATGTCCGAGCGAGATGCAATCTTATGGCAGAGCAATAGATTGGCCAATACACAAGACTACCTAATCAAGTTATTGGGCCTCTTCAATTTCGGTGTGTGCTTCAATATCGTCTCGGCATACCTTTATTTGAGGATGGCAGTACATGTGCTTGTTGTAATAGACTCATAGATCGGTTTGGTGATCATGCCCTGATAAGCACGCAAGTGTGGCACTTTTATACCCGCATTTACACTATCTAGGTCTCGTTAGCTAGCTAATAATATTGTTTTAAGTCATTTACAGAAAATACAAGTGAAATCCACCCACACGGAGAACTAATGTCTTAAAAGCTAAATTGGCGCTTGCGAATTGCAAGGCCAAAGGAGTCGGAACTTATACAGAGATTCTGGGCTGGCAAGCCATCAATTTATGGGCCGCACCACTTAAGCCATCTGATGGCCAGGAGGTTGAACAAAGAAATCATTTCTTTGCCAAACATGTGAGCATTACAAGGGAGTGAAAACGTGGCTAATTATACACCACATTTTCCTTGTGAGCATCTTCTCTGTTTTCATCGAGAAAGAAGCAGCATCTTCTAACCTTCTTTCACATCTGTTGATGCAGATGGAGATTAAATTGCGAGAAAAGAAGATGAGTATCAAGGGTTTGAGTTCAAGATAGACACGGAACTAGCGATACAAGTAATGGTGTTTTTGGGGTCGAGATTCAATCGAATTGGTGTCTATGTTGGTTAATTGTGCAGATTTAAAGACGAAGAGATCAAGACTTAAATTCAGCTGGTGAATGAAGCAAATGAATGGCAGTTTGGTGGTGCTGTTATCCAACATTTTTTACGGGGTTTATGAGATCTGAAATATCACAAGAATGATGGGTTGATGAAGGCTTCTTCCAACAGTAACAACAATGGAAATTAGGTCATCATGTGGTCAGGTTTGTCATGGACTTCTGGGGTTCGTATGTGAGTTTAAATTGATTTTCTCAACAGGAATTTGGGGATTTCGTTCTTGTCGTACAAATTGGATCTGAACAGGGGCTGTTCTTGAGAGAATAAAGACTTGATTTATTGGGTTTATGTTGAATTTGTACTGTGAAGGTCTCCGTAATTGTTTGGGGATTTTGGCTTTGAACTAAATTGGGTTCAATAGGAGCTATATTTGAGATAATGAAGACTGAATTATTGAGTTTTTTGGCTGAATTGGTTTGCTGTGAACTTCGGATGAGTTCGTGCTTCAATGATGGCGATGGCTAGATAGACAGATAGAATGAATGGGTGTTGTGCCCGACAGAAATTACAAAGTAGAGTTAGGCAGAGATATACTTTGGCATGGGGGTGTTGCCATCAGTTCGTTCAGTTAACTGAGGTGGTTAGATAGACAGGGAATAGAGCCAGTTGATCCAGGATATGGAGAAGAAGGTGGATGATTGTTTCAAAAGACAACAGTGGTGACGAGATTTGGAAGGAGGTTTAAACAAACAGAACTTGGAGTTAGGTGTTGTTGCCGGAGTTGGCTAGTGGTCTGAATTTGAAGAAATGGGTCTGTTAAGTGGATTGGACTGTGAACAATAAGTTGGGTCCGAGTTGGAGCTGTAGCAGGACCTATATTTCTCACCTTCAACACAGATCGAAGACACACCGTTTTCAGGGAAGAAATTAGGTTTAGCTCTATTCTATTTGATTGAATTTTCATATGCTGAGTTTATTCATCTTCATATCATTTTCTATGACTTTGAACAAAACTATGTCTAGCTAAATCTCTTGTTAGGGTGAAGGATGAACTTGTAGGTTAATTCGCTTATGTTCTTAAACAATGGTTTCGAAAATAAAAGCTTAACTTCATGATTATGTTTCTCATATTTGGGTTGATTGTTTTATGAGTTTTTCATGTCTTATGCCTTGTATACTACATTGTTGAATTCTTGAACAGCATCCATATAGAACCTTGGTGATAAATGATTTATGATAATTCTTTGACTATGTATGCCATGTATGCCTAGTACTTTGGATTTCTATCTTTAGGTTGAGAATAAACATATCCTCTTGATAATTCTTGTCTATTGTTCTTAACTGAAAATTTCTTCCATGTTTCGATAGCCAGGTTTGCTATTGTACATGAGTTAAATGAGACCTTTGTGATAGAACATGAGTGAAACCTAACCTACAATGGATTCCGTAGCCCTAATATTTCCACATCCTTGATTACAAAATATTTATAAATCTGTTTTATTTCATTCTTTAGCTTACAATCTTAGTAAAAGAATTCTGAAATCTTCCATTTGAAATATTCTTGACTTGGAAGTTACTAGTATTAATTGGAAATAGAGTTTAACTCTCCTCGTGGGAACGATCCCTATTTACCACTATTCACATATAGTGCACCGTATACTTGCGGTTAATTAAAGTCGGTCTACCGTCTCATCAAGTTTTTGGCGCCGCTGCCGGGAAGTGGTTGTAAAGTACTCTCTGATTGATATCATTGATTTTCTAGTCGTAGTTTAGTTTTTATTTTCTGTACATAGTTTATTTTCGTTTTTTCTTTTAGATTTCTTTTAGTTCCTTTTTATGTAGCTTGTTTGATTATCTTTAGGTACCTTAGTTTGAAGAGCGCAGTTGGAATCTCTCCAAAATAGGCAGAAAAGTAAGTCTTTCGCGAAGCTTTGCAAGGTGAGTTTAGACTGAATTCTGCATTTTGATAGCATATGCAAGACCTACCGAGTAGTTGGGATAGAGAATAATTATTCGTCTTGTTAAAGTAACCCTTTATACATGACGAGAACAGATGATGAGGGTACGAACCCTCCGGTTAAAAGTTTGAGAGACTATATGTACCCAATTAGAGTCTGTCAACTCTCATGTATTGTTTTGCCTACCACCACAGCAACCTATGAGATTAGAGAAAGCACTATTCAAGCACTTCCTAAATTCTACGGTAAGGAGAATGAAAATCCTTACGACCACATTAGAGATTTTGAAGAATTGTGTAATACAATGAAATTTAAGGACTTAGCTGATGATTATCTTAGACTTAGGTTGTTCCCTTTTCCCTTAAAGGATAAGGCAAAATCTTGGTTAAATGCATTAGCTCCTTCATCAATTAGTACTTGGGATGGCATGATTAATCTATTCTTGTATAAATTCTTTCCTAGGCATAAAACTACTCCATTCGTCAAAAACTGAATAGTTTTTCGCAACAAGAAGGAGAATCTCTTTATGATTATATAGAGAGGTTCCATGATCTCTTGCTATAATGTCCACACCATGGATTTGAAACCGCTAGGCTCACATCGATTCTGTATGAGGGATTAGATTTCAAAACATTGACTATGGTAGAATCATTTTGTGGTGGTAATTTCCCTGATAAGACTGCCGAAGAAGGTTATAAGTTTGATGCAGGAGCATTTTATGTTTCCTTAGGAATGTTTTTAATCTAGGAATGTCCTACAAAATAGGGACGTTTTGATAGTTACTTCTATATTTACTTTAGGGTTTCTTTGTTTAGATTTATTTGCTAGTATAAATAGGTTATTAGGCCCTTCTTAGAAGGCAGACTTTGATTATATATTTTCTTAAGCTTTAATCTGCGGATTATAGAAGAGTAATGGTTTTTTAACCTAGACTCAATTATCTAGCGTTCTATTGTTATCAATCCTATGTTCTATTCAATTATCTTTGTGCTATTTGCCCTAGTTTTCTGTTTTAGTTCCTAGTTCTGCATTAATTGGCGCTAGAAACAAAACACACCAGCAAACCCTAGTTTCTCCAATGGTAGGTAGAGATAGAGGTGGTGGTAGAGGTAATGGATACTTAGATTCCACTGAGTCACGAACTTCGATTGCAGACATGTTGCGACAGCGACAAGGACGTGCGAAAGCTCGAATGGAGATACCGAAGAGCCGACGCAAACCTTTAGATTCACCGGAAGGAGTTTCTGAAGAAGATGAACACACAAAGGTCGATAAGTATCGTCGTTATGTTGTTCATGAGAATCCAGTATTCTCACAACATACCCCTTTGTATTCACCGGAAGGAGGATCAGAGGATGATGAACACGCGTTTAATGAAAAACCTTTTCATAACCGTGTTGTTCATGAATCACATCATGGAAGTTTAGAAAATGATTAATCAAAACCTTTGACTTGAACACCAGACAGGTGAAAGTTGAAGTGGATGACATGTCGGAAAGATGCATGTTTGAAGATTTTCTAGATTGGGAGGCCGGCATAGATAATTATTTTGAATGGCACTTATGACCGAAGCTCGTAAAGTAAAATTTGTCAAGTTAAAGTTGAAGGGATCAGCACTACAATGGTGGAAAAGACTACAAGAAAGGCGTAAGAGGCAAGGCAAAGCGAAAATCAACACTTGGGTTCACATGAAACGAAATTGCGCAAAACAATTTCTCGCCATCGATTTCATGGTGAGGATGCATAAGAAGTTTCACTAACGTCAACGTGACTTTAGTAAGAGCACAAAGGTTACAAGACAAAGAACAACAAATGCTCGGATTACAAACGAGTGCACAAGAAAGAAGTTCACGTCAATGAGGATAATAGTGATGAAAACACGTTGGGGGAGCTTGAATTCGACGTGAATAAGAGCCGAAATACGATGAATTTAAGAGTGTTGGCGAAGTGGTTGTTGATCGGGACTTACCACCATCGCTCACGACGGCGGTGATAGGTACCGGAAGTTGAAGAAAACATTTCGCTTACTTCTGCTTTGGTATTGGAGAGTGACTACCGGAAGTTGAAGAAGAAGTTTTTCTTACGTCTGCTGCTGTTGATACCCTTATCAGGGAAGAGACAAGTGCCGTAAGTATGCTGTTAAACCAAACTCAATCTATTTACAAGAATCAAGCTTTATATACAGTACAAGCTTTATATTCTTTTGATAATAAATTGATATCAGATTCTCTTAAAGAAGAGTTTAGTCATGAAAGAAAGTTTTAGTTTGGTTTGTGACTCGTGTAAGAAGAAGTTCTGTTATCACAAGGAAATACATGGAGAAAACTATAAAACTAGAATTCGAGGTCGAATTCTCTCTAACAGTGGGAGAGAAATAGTGACTGAAGATTCCCTTGCAATGGACATGCGCTACTCAAAAGAGCGTATAAAGACTTGCTTTGTCGATCGGTCCGCAAGATGAGATTCTTAGTTGCTTTGTTACTAATAAGCCGAAATTCATGCGTACAAACATCATCGCAACATGGCGATCCGAGCACACTTGTCGTTGGACAGCAGAGGCTGAAGAGAAGAGAAGCTTACGCTGATGACATAACACGTATCCATCACGAGGTGTGTGCAAATCACCAACAAGAAGAAAACGTGGCGGTGGAAGTGTCTTCAGTTATTGGTAGAAATTTGATCTTTGGACGTAGCAGCATGGAATCTATGTGTCACTTCAGTTGATCAATTATGTGAGAAATTGGGTGGTGAAGTCATTAGAGAAACACTAAAGATGTTAAAGTTACTTGCTCATAGACTTGTCACACAAGAACAGGCTGATGACCATGTAAAGAACATTTTGGCGAACGAAAGATGGAGAGGATGGTCATCGGTTCGACATTTGTAAGGAGGACCGGACAAGCTTGGATTTGTATGTGAGGTGATAAATTTGTGGGGCGGTATCAAAGCAAAGTACATCCTCATGCGGTCGGTGAAACAACATATCTCAACAACCTTCTTTTGTGGGTGAAACAATGGTTGGGTTAGTGTTTATTATCCTTATGAGTTCCTTCACCTCTTGTCCGAAGGTTCAGTTTTCATAGTCTTATCTATGGTTCTTTGTTCAAGAAGAGTCGATACGAAAGAGCAACTAGTGATTACCAAGCCAAGTCATTTATCTGTTTTTATAAAACAATCAACGGGAATAGTGGGCGTGTACATAGATACACCTTATACTATTCAAAAGTGTAGGGAACTTAAAGGAGTTCAAATTATGGCTTTTGTTTTTGATCGTGGCAAATCAAAGCAGGAAACCATATGACGATAAAGCCCGATTAATAGTGTGGTACATTATTGGATGCAAGCTGTTGCACAAGTAATCTGTTGTTCATAAAGACAACAAATACTAAACGGTTGGGTCCAGAAATTACTAGGAAAACTAAGGAGAATTTGGTTGCTTGCTTGTCGTGATTCAACGACTAGACCAGGATAAGAAGTTAGTTTGTCTTTGAGTATCAAGACGCATGTGAGTAATCAATGCTTATTGACATACCTAAGTGGGAATCGAAATGAAGATTTAGGTTTCGTGTTTGATCGTGGAAAAGTAGTGGGGATATCCTACGACACGAGACAACATTACTTGCTCATTGCATTTCGGGATCTCTAAAGTTTTGGGTTTCGTTTTTCGATCGTGGGAAGGTCGAAGTGACAACAAAGATATATGCGAGAATTCATAAGTTTATGCATGAAGTAGCCAAAAAATCCCAAAAGTGGGAGGCTAGAGAACCCATAATGACTAGTAGCAAAGGGGTTTGCAGAGTTGATAGTGAATTAGACTCCGAAGCCAAGATTTTTGTTGTGTCACTGAGACTTGAGTCGTTAGAAAGAAATGCTAAAATTAAGCCTGTTGAGTTTATTACACATACATCTACTACTGATGATTTTTCTAACAAATTTTTTTTGTAGTTTTGAAGAAAGTATGAGTTTGTTTATGCAGGCTACTCAAAGATCTATGGCGAACTTAGAGCAACAACTAGGTCATATCACTAGCCAGTTGAATGAGCGAGACAAGGATCAGTTCCTGAGTTATTTTGAGGTAAGCACATCTGGTGGTAAGCCGACCCATCATGTCCAGGTCGTCACTACTCTCAGAAGTGGACGGGTCATTGATAATCATGCTAGTGATGCCGAGGAGAATGTGCATGAAAGGAACTCACCTACTATTACACAGGTAACTCCTTCGACACAAAAAGAAACCGAGAAAGGTAACTCTGAAATCTCTTATGTTCCCCGCGCTCCTTTTCCTCAAGCATTACTACCTCGTAAGAAAGGAGCTAGTCCTAATGACATCTTAGAAGTGTTTAAACAGTTTAAAGTTAACATTCCCCTCTTAGATGTCATTAAACAAATTCCTTCTTATGCTAAGTTTCTAAGGGATATGTGCACTGTGAAACGAAAATTGAATGTACATAAGAAAGCTTTCCTTACTGAACAGGTAAGCTCGATTATTACACAGAAAACTCCACCCAAATTTAACGATCCAGGTTGTCCTACGATTGCTTGCACCATAGGAGAACATAGGATTGAACATGCATTGTTAGATCTAGGGGCCAGTTTGAATATCTTGCCATACTCCGTATTTGTGCAATTAGAACTTGGTGATTTAAAACCCACTAATGTTACCCTCCAATTGGCTGATAGGTCCGTTAAAATTCCTAGGGGAGTGGTAGAGGATGTTCTTATACAGGTTGAAAGGTTTGTTTATCCTGTTGATTTTATTGTTTTGGATACTCAACCTGTTTCTAATCCTAGTGGGCAGATTCCTGGCACTTTAGGTAGGCCTTTCTTGGCTACCTCTAATGCGGTTATCAATTGTCGAAATGGAATCATGGAGCTTACTTTTGGAAATATGAAAATGGAGATAAATGTGTTTAGCCTTTCAAATTTATTTCCGACTTCTGAAACTTATGAACATGTATGCATGATTGATAGTGTGAACGATTATTCCCATTGTTATAATGAGGATCTCGAAAACATGCCTCAAGACATTGTAAGTTGTAAGGAGTTCGCTAAAACTGAATTATCAGATCTTTGCTTATCTTATTTTGCCGATTCAGATAATCATGTTTTTCGCGAGATTGCTGCATTGAACCTTTCTTTCGTTGATCCATCTAGTGGTTTTGAGAATGATTATATTAGTGTTCAACACATGGATACTGGTCAGGTGATTGATACAAACAAATTGGAACTGAAATCTATTTGTTTAGCTTCTTTTGTCAACTCTGATGATCTCATGCTGATGCCTATTATTTCTAAGGAACATAATGTGCCCAGCAATACTAGTTCAGTGGATTTAGAACCGGATTTAGGGTATACAACATGTGTTGAATTGTCTGAACTATGTGTGCTTATTATTCGTGAATCTGATTTACTTCGCATTACAACACATGACTGGGCAGGTCTAAAATATGTTCCGAGTAAGATTCAATTCGGTAAGTTTAGCTCTCTGGGTGCTAATCATTTCTACCGCAGGTTCATAGTTGCAGCTGAATTCGTGTGTTGGGTTGATCCCCAACTTTTCAGGATTTACATATATGCTGGCAAGGTTACCATTATGCATCATCTTCACGTTGTTTGAGATTACTTGTTGTGCGCAAGCTGTCAAACAAATATCTTTTGCTGCATGGGAGTCAACCCATCAGATTTGTTCCTTTACCCAATTTCTTATTTTTGTTTGATCACTTTTTGCATAATAGGAATTTCCCACCTTGAAGTTTGCTTTGAACGCATACATTGAGGACAATGTAAGTTTCAAGTGTGGGGGAGTGGTAGGTTATTCACTTGGATTTCATGACCAGCTGTGGAGTGGGTCTATTTTTTTTTATTTTTTTATTTTTCTTTTCATATTTTGACCAGTTGTGGAGTGGGTCTATAAAAAAAAAAATCATGATGACCAGCTGTTGAGCGGGTCTTGAAGTTTTGTATATGATCAGCTGTTGAGCGGGTCTAATTTCTGTTTTGCTCGGGACTAGCAAAATATAAGTGTGGGGGAATCTGATAAGCACGCAAGTGTGGCACTTTTATACCCGCATTTACACTAGCTAGGTCTCGTTATCTAGCTAATAATACTGTTTTAAGTCATTTACAGGAAATACAAGTGAAATCCACTCACACGGAGACCTAATGTCTTAGAAGCTAAATCGGCGCTTGCGAGTTCCAAGGCCAAAGGAGTCGGAACTTATACAGAGCTTCTGGGCTGGCAAGCCATCAATTTATGGGCCACACCACTTAAGCCATCCGATGGCCAGGAGGTTGAACAAAGAAATCATTTCTTTGCCAAACATGTGAGCAGCACAAGGGAGTGAAACGTGGCTAACTATACACCACATTTTGCTTGTGAGCATCTTCTCTGTTTTCATCGAGAGAGAAGTAGTAGTTCATTTCTTCTAACCTTTTTTCACATATGTTGATGCAAATGGAGATTAAATTGCGAGAAAATAAGATGAGTATCAAGGGTTTGAGTTCAAGATAGACACGGAACTAGCGATACAAGTAATGATGTTTTTGGGGTCGAGATTCAATCGAATTGGTGGCTGTTTGGGGTAATTGTGCAGATTTAAAGACGACGAGATCAAGAATTAAATTCAGCTGGTGAATAAAGAAAATGAATGGAAGTTTGGTGGTGCTGTTATCCAACATTTTTTACGGGGTTTATGAGATCTAAAATATCACAAAAATAATGGGTTGATGAAGGCTTCTTCCAACTGTAACAACAATGGAAATTAGGTCATCATGTGGTCGGGTTTGGCATGGACTTCTGGGGTTCACATGTGGGTTTAAATTGATTTTCTCAACAGGAATTTGGGGATTTCGTTATTGCCGTCCAAATTGGATCTGAACAGGGGCTGTTCTTGAGAGAATAAAGACTTGATTTATTAGGTTTATGTTGAATTTGTACTGTGAAGGTCTCCGTAATTGTTTGGGGATTTTGGCTTTGAACTGAATTGGGTTCAATGGGAGCTATATTTGAGATAATGAAGACTGAATTATTGAGTTTGTTGGCTGAATTGGTTTGCTGTGAACCTCGGATGAGTTTGTGCTTCAGTGATGGCGATGGCTAGATAGACAGATAGAATGAATGGGTGTTGTGTCCGGCAGAAATTACAAAGTAGAGTTAGGCAGAGATATACTTTGGCATGGGGGTGTTGCCATCAGTTCAGTTAACTGAGGTGGTTAGATGGACAGGGAATAGAGCCAGTTGATCCAGGATATGGAGAAGAAGGTGGATGATTGTTTCAAAAGACTACAGTGGTGACGATATTTGGAAGGAAGTTTAAACAAACAGAACTTGGAGTTAGGTGTTGTTGCCGGAGTTGGCTAGTGGCCTGAATTTGAAGAAATGGGTCTGTTAAGTGGATTGGGCTGTGAACAATAAGCTGGGTCCGAGTTGGAGCTGTAGCAGGACCTATATTTCTCACCTTCAACACAGATCGAAGACACGCCGTTTTCAGGGAAGAAATTAGGTTTAGCTCTATTCTATTTGATTGAATTTTCATATGCTGAGTTTATTCATCTTCATATCATTTTCTATGACTTTGAACAAAACTATGTCTAGCTAAATCTCTTGTTAGGGTGAAGGATGAACTTGTAGGTTAATTCGCTTATGTTCTTAAACAATGGTTTCGAAAATAAAAGCTTAACTTCATGTTTATGTTTCTCATATTTGGGTTGATTGTTTTATGAGTTTTTCATGTCTTATGCCTTGTATACTACATTGTTGAATTCTTGAACAACATCCATATAGAACCTTGGTGATAAATGATTTATGATAATTCTTTGACTGTGTATGCCATGTATGCCTAGTACTTTGGATTTCTATCTTTAGGCTGAGAATAAACATATCCTCTTGATAATTCTTGTTTATTGTTCTTAACTGAAAATTTCTTCCATGTTTCGATAGCCAGGTTTGCTATTGTACATGAGTTAAATGAGACCTTTGTGATAGAACATGAGTGAAACCTAACCTACAATGGATTTCGTAGCCATAATATTTCCACATCCTTGATAACAAAATATTTATAAATCTGTTTTATTTCATTCTTTAGCTTACTCTCTTAGTAAAAGAATTCTGAAATCTTCCTTTTGAAATATTCTTGACTTGGAAGTTACTAGTATTGATTGGAAATAGAGTTTAACTCTCCTCGTGGGAACGATCCCTATTTACCACTATTCACATATAGTGCACCGTATACTTGCGGTTAATAAAAGTCGGTCTACCGACTCATCATGCCCTTCATTGTGCAAGCGACATCGGACTCAAATTTCGGCATGTCGTGGTGAGGGATCTTTATGCAGACTTGTGCTATAAAGCTGGTGTCGCTGCCAGAAAAGAGGCTGCAGATGGATGTTTATCAAACAACAATAATGCCATGCAACCTGCCGACATTTTAATTTATAACTGGGAAAATGGACGTGATGTATGTTTTGATGTTACTGGGGTGTCTCCCTTTGCTGGGAACGGGTATAGCAACTTTACACCTGGCCATGCCATTGCCTCGGCCATTACTCGTAAGAGGAATAAATATGTCGATAAATGCTTAACTCACGGTTATGGTTTCAATGTACTAGCTTTCTCAACACTTGGTGAACTTAGTGACGATGCCATTGCTCTGTTGAAACGATTGAAGAACTATATGGCTGCACATGATGCTAATAATAATTTAGGCATCTCTCTTTTTTATAGGTTGGGGATTATTATTCAGAAAGGTGTTGGGGCGCAACTTGTTGCTCGCCTACCAACCCTCCCAACTGATCCTGTGTAATTTCCATTTTAGCGTTTAATAATAATAATAATAATAATACTTCTTCTTTGTAGATTCAATTAGGGTTTTGGTCGATTCGAATTTCAGTTGTAGTGTGTGAATTAGTTGAATCAAGGAGTTGTATTGATTAGGTTTTGTTTTGATTGAAAGTGGTGTTTCTGTGAAAGAGGGGTTTTGTTGTTCAGATTGATAATTGGTGTTTTTGAAGGTGAATTTGTGGTGGGTTTCGTGGTTTTGGCTACTAGAGAATCAACTATTTCTCCTTCCTCGGTTCTATAATTCTTTTTGAATTAGGGATTTGAGTTCTTGTTTTTCCAGCAATAGTGTTTCGTTTTTGGGATTTTGGGGCATCGGGGTTTCGTCGATTGCAGTATTGGGTTAGGGTTTTTGTGGCTGTCCTCTTCATCCTTCATCTTTGAGAAGCAGTTTTTCTGGGCTTTGTCAAGTGTTTCTGTGAATACCAGGATTTAGTTTTCTTGAGCAGTTTGATTGCAAAGGGAGTAGGTTGATCAATTAGCTCTTAATCCTCAATGGTGCAAGGTGTGTATTCTACATTTGTTATCTGATTGTTTGTATTAAGCCTGTGCTTGTTTTGTGGTTGTTCAGTGGTGTTGAAACTGTAAAGGTATTACCGTTGTGTGTATTTGAGGATTGAATTAGGGGTGTTTCTTGTGGTTTGACTGCAAGGGAGAAGTTTGTTCTAACTAATTTTTAATCCTTGGTGTTGCAAGTGAGTAGTTTCATCATATGTTTTGTTTTGTTTTTGTTTTGAGGCTGTGATTGTTCAGTGGTGCAGAATTTGTATCAGAAGACTTTGAAGTGGGGTTTTTGTAAGTGTTTGTATTAAGCAACTTTAGTGTAGTTGGAGGGTTTTTTCTTTCTTCTGTGTGGTGTTTTGTAGACACATGGGGTTTTCTTCTGATTTGAAGAAGTGTGTATCAGGCTCTTTCAAGCTGTTGTTTTTCATGATTAGTGATTTAAGGCATGGTATTCTAAGTTTTCAATTGAGGTTGTTTTGCCTGTTTTGAATTCTTATTGTCCCATTATTGGATCCCTAATCATAGTGGTTTGTAGTTATGCATAGAACTAGATCATGTTCTTCTTCTTCTTCTACCTCTATCCCTGTTGCATCTCCAATTTCATCTGCACCTATCTACAACAGCCCTGTACCGGTATCGTCCCATGTTCATGGTGATCGCATTCATGATGGGGTTGATGGCAGAGGGTATGTTCGTAGCTCCTTTCAACGACATCTCAGTGATAGACATTTTTCTTCGGAAGCTGCTAAACAACAGTGCAGAGATAGACTAAGTAAAGATATGGGTTTTTACACTACTTGGGAAAAGGTTTTGCAGCAATCACATTGTTGGTTGTGTAGTCATTGCTTGGTTTTACATGCTTGGAAAAAATCATGCAAGCACAATAATATTGTCATTCCAGGACCTTACAATGGTGGGCATGTCGACTTTCTGGTATCTGACATTGTCAAACCCCTTGTTGTTGTCACTGAAATCTCGTCCTCCCGCGTAGAGAGTACTGCATCTATCTCCTTAGATTTTCTCAATGATGTTTTTCAAAGGCAATTCACCACAATTGTGAGTATTCCTCCACCTTGCAGGTTGCATTTTTCAAGAACTCTAAAGTCATGTTTAAATATTATTATCCTTAACCCTAGGGAAATTTCTTCTTGGATCAAACTTTTACTTCTCCCTATCTGCACTCTTAACCCGTACCGTCCTAAAAGCTCTTCTGAAGAACGATCAGGTACCAGGAAAAGGCTACAAGTTGCATCTATTAATCAGGCTTTGCTGGATTAGAGAGAATCTAACGGGTGTCTCACTTTCATTCAAAAACTATTAGAACAGCCTATACATAGAAGTTTGAGCAAGCCATTAAAGAAAAAATCACAGATTAGTACCAATCTAGATGCTTATAGAAGGAAAGTATCTTTTGGTCACTATACTTCAGCTATCAGAGTGCTTTCGTCTGATGGTATTGCTCCCTGCAATGAGTCTACTCTTTCAGAATTGAGGCAAAAACACCCTACTGCTCCCCCACCTTCCATTCCAGTTGAGGCCATTAACTGTGATACATTATTAGTGGACTCAGGGTTTGTTTTAAAGGCGTTAAAAAGTTTCCCCAAGGGCACTTCATGTGGGAGAGATGGCTTGCGGGCTCAGCACCTTCTTGATGCAATGAGTGGTGCTGCCAATGCTGTAGCAGTTGAGCTATTATCTTCGATTACTAAGGTGGTAAATCTTTGGCTAGCAGGCTGATGTCCATCTGCTCTTGGTGAATATATTGCCAGTGCTCCCCTTACCCCTCGCAAACCACGGTGGCGGTCTTCGACCCATCGCAGTGGGTACCATTTGGAGAAGGTTAGTGTCCAAACTTGCTGCAACAAGAGTAGGGAAAGAATTAACTTCATATCTGGGTGATTTTCAATTTGGTGTAGGTGTGCCATGTGGGGGAGAAAGTATACTTCATTCTGTTAATAGACTTATGGAATTGAAAGGCCATTTGTGTGATATCTCCATGCTCCTTGTTGACTTCTCCAACGCCTTCAACATGGTTGACAAGACATCATTAATTAGTGAAGTCATAGCGCAATGTCTTCAATTTCTTATTGGGTGGAATTCTGTTACGCAAGACCAGCCAGGTTGTACTATAATTATGTTATTCTTTCTTCAGCTCAAGGTGTGCAACAAGGGGATCCCCTTGGACCCTTGCTTTTTTCACTTACTCTCCATCCCATTGTGAAGAAGATTGCATCCCAATGTTGCCTTGACTTACAAGCTTGGTATTTAGATGATGGGACGATCATCGGAGACACTATGGAAGTTTTGAAGGCTTTGCATATCATCCAATCTGAAGGGTTAAACCGTGGTCTTCATCTTAATGTTCAGAAAACTGAACTTTTTTGGCCAGCTGTGGATCCAAGAAGTTTTTATCCTGGTGTTTTTCCTTCCAACATCAGTCGACCATCTTCAGGTGTCAAATTGTTAGGTGGTCCGGTAAGTTTGGATTTACAGTTTTGTAAATATATGGTTTTGCACAGGGTGAATAAGACAATTCAACTCATGAATGTTGTCAAGAAGCTTAATGACCCCCAATGTGAATTGTTGTTGTTGCGCAATTGTTCTGGTGTTTCCAAACTTTACTTCACCATGCGTACAACTTGCCCTTTGGCCTTAGAACAAGCCAAAACTCATTTTGATGCTCATCTATATCAATACTTGCGACATTTAGTGACAACTGATGGTGCAGGGTTCGGACCGTTACAATATAGGCTTGCAACTCTTCCAATCAGGGATGGCGGACTTGGGATCTATACTATGTCAGATACAACTATAATTACTATTACTTAGCTTCTCAATTGCAGACGCATTCTATTCAGCGCACCATTCTGTGTAACATAACTTCAGCAGAACCAAGTGTTGTTAGTCAGCAGGCCATGCAGACGTTCACCCAGGTTTGTGGTTTATCTTCTTCTTCGCTTCATTTCAATAGTACTTCCCCCCCTTCCATGGATTCCATGCATTCTCTCGGCGGTAATATACTTTGAATCGTGAAGAAGCAACTGCCCACCAATTTCAATATGTCTGCACGTGATTGTATGTTGTGGCAGAGCAACAGATTGAAACATGCCCAAGATTACTTGCTTGCTATTCCTATAAGTGGTTTAAACCAAACTCTTGGTCCTAGACAATTTCGTTGTATTCTTAGTTATCATCTTGGCATTCCTCTTTTCCCCAAAGATTGTCGATGCAATTGCTGCAACAGTGAGATGGATATATATATATGGTGACCATGCTTTACATTGTGCTAGTGAGGTTGGGATTAAATTTAGGCATGATATCGTTCGTGACATCTTTGTAGACATATGTTTCAGATCAAGTGTTTCAGCTAGAAAAGAAGCACAACTTGGTTTAATCTCCGAAGGGAATCACACTTTGCTTCCAGATGACTTGTTAGTTTACAACTGGGAGAACGACAATTGCTGCAACAGTGAGATGGATATATATGGTGACCATGCTTTACATTGTGCCAGTGAGGTTGGGATTAAATTTAGGCATGATATCGTTCGTGACATCTTTGTAGACATATGTTTCAGATCAAGTGTTTCAGCTAGAAAAGAAGCACAACTTGGTTTAATCTCTGAAGGGAATTACAATTTGCTTCCAGCTGACTTGTTTGTTTTGATGTTACGGGGGGTATCTCCCTTCACAAATGACATTCGTTCTTTTGTTCCTGGGCAGGCTATTGCCAAAGCAATTCTCCGCAAATGCAACAAGTACTTAGCTACTTGTGAGTCTCATGGATATGGCTTTGGTGTTTTAGCCTTCACCACCTTGGGAGAGTTAGGTGAAGATACTATAGTATTTTTGAAGCGACTCAAGAATTGTCTTGCGAACAATGATGCCAATTGTGGCTTAGGTAGATTTTTATTTCATAGAGTTCGAGTGGCTATTCAAAAAGGTGTGGGCGCTCAGCTTGTTGCTAGGTTTCCCAAAGTTTCATGCGCTCCAGGAGGTCCCAGGTTCGAGCCCCCAATGGCGTAATATTGCAGGAATTAGCATGGAAGGTAGAGTTAGTTTGACCCCCTTGTGACACAATCTCATCCCCCCTATCCGCCGTTTCGGCTCCCTTGGCTAGGTTACTCATGAGGCTCGCTGGTAGGCTAGCACAGCAACCTGTTCAATTAATGTAATAGTACATTGTTGGAGCTTAGCTTGTTAGGCTTACAACTATTTAATGTAATATTCTTTATCCAATAATAATAATAATAATAAGATTATTATTATTATTATATCATAATAATAATAATAATAATAATAATAATAATAATAATCCCCGTTCCTCAAAGTTTCATGTGTTCCAGGAGGTCCCAGGTTCGAGCCCCCAATAGCGTAATATTGCAGAAATTAACATGGAAGGTAGAGTTAGTTTGCCCCCCTTATGACACAATCTCAGCCCCCCACCCGCTTCGGCTCCTTTGGCTAGGTGTTTATGGGTGAAAACTGTTTCTGCGGTTTTTGGTAAATTTGGGTGTGTGGATGAGAAACGAATCTAAACCCTAAACAAATGCACTACACGGGAGTGCTTTTGATTCGAGAGATCAATCTGTACAATTCTGGCCTAAACCAAGAAATGACCATTCCAGACTTGCTTCGGTCTCAAAGTGAAGGAGATGGGGTTGATCTTAGGGAGGGAAGCGAAGAAGGTGTTGAGATTGTGAAGGTGTTGGTTGTTTATGACTTGTATCAGAATATCGAACTGGCTTGACAATATAAGAAGCTCTGGGTGTTTGAATACGTTGTATCAACACTTGATTTCTGTCTCTTCTGGAAATAGGGAGGAGAACCTATTTATACAAGCCATTGAGCCTCACCCTCGTCTCTCGTGGGAAGTGGAGGAAGTGGAGTGATGGAGTAGTGGGAATCGTGTTAATGTCTCACGATCAGCCTTTGCCCACTCTTCCCATCATCACTAACCGTCCATGTCTTCCTGACACGTTCTTGTGATGGCGCGTTGCACGCTGCGCGTTGTAAACCTCCAGACCAATACCCCAGTAAGTATCCCCAGTTTGTGACATGCTTGATGTCTCGATTGTGTGGATGTGGAACCCACAGAAAGTAGCATACGGTGCTAGGTTAAATAACTAAGTTATTTGGGAAATCGATATTTATGAAATATCGTGTGTATTTTATGCATGTAATGCATCGAATACATTCGGCATGTATGAAGCATCGCTGTTTTTAAAGCTTAACGGAGTAAGCCGCGGATTAGGTGTCTTAAAATAGCACCACATCCAACCATCTTCGAGTGATCGTTTGGAGGCTGCATGGGAGAGCCATGCTTTGGCCGATCACTCTATGTGGAAGAGCGACGGACGGTGATCATGGGGATGCTTTATTGGTCGTTTAACTCCTAGCCTGGGCTGCCTAACCAAGCTGGTAGAGTTGGACGGACGAGATGATATATGACGCTCATCTGCGACCGTTGATGGAATTTTAGGGTATTGGAGAGGTACGCAAGCATCACTCTTCAGCTTGGTCGAAACGAAGCATGTGAGACGTTTTTGGCAGGACCGACCTGGCATGCGTGTAGACGAATTTCCGGTGTACACATCCGTACCTCACTATCTCATGAAGGTGTGATCTAAGCCACTCAATTTGACCGGCAAAGTTGAGTGGTTGAGATCGGTTTGCGGCAAAAATCCATTGCCGCAAAGGAATTGGAAACCGCGCGACATGCCTAGTTTGGGAGCGCGTTTCGATACGTTCGGCCATGGTTGGCCTAGGCCGATTGGTCATGCGTGTAGATGGGCCCACAATGATCATGTTGACAAGCTTGGGACCTTTTAAGTCTATATCTACACCCTCCATCCAAGCTTGCGAAGATGGACGCTCGTGATCGATTAAGGACACATGTAATATGCCGCAAACCCTAATTAGGGTTTTGGATCGCTCGTGTGCATGTAACTTTAACCAAACGGTTTTGCATGCTATGCTCCTCCCTTGGGGAGGCCGATCGTGTGGGGCTCACGTTGGGCTGATGGTGAACATGTGTGTACTTGTCCGGTGGTCCTAGGCGCGATCTAAGCCATCCAATTATGCTGACTAAGTTGGATGGTTGTGATCGATTTAAGACACTAGTGGAGCTTCCGCGACCCTTTAAAGCATCATGCCAGCCATGTTTCGAGCAAACGTTCATTGCTCTAGGGCATTGCTGTGAGAAGGCCGATCGGGTAGGTGAGAAGTGGGCCCGCCAACTTGTGCGTTAGGGCTTCCCTGATCATTCATGGGATGATCTAATCCGTCCAACCTTTCCAGTGAAGTTGGACGGTCATGATGATTTTAAGACTGCTTTAAGCAGTCTTGCTCGTTCGAGCCTTCTCCAAGCAGCGCGGCCACCTTACTCTGGGATGGCGTTTGACGGAACTGGAGGGGTGCGGGTGATGTTCGACCGGCTAGGGCAAAAGTAGGCCCGCCGGTGGTCATCACGATGATGGCCTACTCTTGCCAGGGTTTGGCTAGGCTTGTTAAATTGCGCGGCCAACTTGTGTGGCCGTGATCGTTTCGAGACCGATTTGGGACGGTCTAGATTTTTCTTAAGGAAATTAAGCATGCTCGATCGGCTAACCAAAGCGCGTCGATGCGAGACTCTCGTGTCAGAGAGTGATGTAGCCTGTGTGGGTATTTCATGCATGTCTTAATATTGGCACGGAGATTCATGCTACTCTGCTGAGAGTGAGCACTCAGTTGTCATGTCATGTCAATGATGAGAGTTCGGCTGAGAACACAACATGGAAAATACCAGGCAAATCATGCATTAATTGTTAATTATTAATGCTAGTAAAATTCACAGAATATTTGGGATGGCCGTTGCACGCACCATTCTGGGTGAATTTTGTGTATTTATTGAATTACTTCGAATAAATAAAGTGAGGAGGTACTCATCACTCATCGAATGGCTCTATCCTTTGCAGGATATCTGCGCATCAAGTTTGGTTGTACAATTTTAGCCCTGAACTAAAATCCACCATCAACACTAGGTTACCTATGAGGCTCGCTGGTAGGCTAGCACATCAACTTGTTCAATTAATGTAGTAGTACGTCGTTGGAGCTTAGCTTGTTAGGCTTCCAACTAGTTTCATGTAATAATCGTTATCCAATAATATAATAATATTAAAAAAAATGTAGCAAATAGAAATTTATAATAATAATAATAATAATCGTTATCTAATAATGTAATAATATAAAAAAATAAAGTTATAAAAAAATAAAAAATAAAAAAAATAATAAAAAAGGGCACCTATCTCAACTGGTCATCCCCGTTTCCCAAAGTTTCATGCGCTCTAGGAGGTCCCAGGTTCGAGCTCCCAATGGCGTAATATTTTAGGAATTAACATGGAAGGTAGTGTTAGCTTGCTCCCCTTGTGACACAATCTCAGCCCCCCATCCGCTTTGGCTCCTTTGGCTAGGTTACCCATGAGGCTCGCTGGTAGGTTATCACGGCAACCTGTTCAATTAATGTAGTAGTATGTCGTTGGAGCTTAGCTTGTTAGGCTTCCAACTCGTTAATGTAATATTCTTTATCCAATAATAATAATAATAATAATAATAATAATATTAGATCTGAACATGCTATGGATTTCCTTAAAGCGATACCTATACCGGGTCTTGATCAGGAAGTTGGTTCTAGGCAGTTTAGCTCCGTCTTACAATATCGTTTGGATATACCCCTTTTTGCGGAAGATAATAAATGTTCTTGTTGTGGCAAACTTATGGATATCTTTGGTGACCACGCCATCCACTGTGCTAGCGAGGTTGGGCTTAAGTTCAGACATGAGTAAAAGATATTTTGGCAGACATGTGCTATAGAGCCGGCATTGTGGTTAGGAAAGAGGTTTCTTTGGGCGTCATCAACAATAAGGAATTTAGGCCAGCGGACATCATGGTTTATAATTGGGAAGATGGTCGAGATGTCTGTCTTGATGTCACAGGGGTCTCTCCTTTCACTAGTGCTAAAACTCGTAGCTTCATACCAGGTCATGCCATCTCTGCGGCAACCACTCGTAAGAACAAAAAATACTTAGATGTTTGCACTTCACTCGGCTATGTGTTTGGTGTGTTGGCCTTCTCCACTTTTGGTGAACTTGGTACGGATTTTCTAATTTTTCTGAAGAGATTAAGAAATTGCATGGCAAGGCATGATGCTAATTTTAAGATAGGAAATTCTCTTTTTCATAGGCTAGGGATCGTTATTCAGAAAGGTGTTGGTGCCCAGCTTGTTGCTAGGTTACCCACCATCTCTTGTAATATTGATTTTGATTCTCAATAATAAGAAAATATAATAATAATAATAATAATAATAATAATAATAATCCGTGAGGAGAGAGAAGCTCCGGCGATCGGCGATGGGTTTTTCCTGGTGATTGAAAACCTGTATCAATCCACTCCATCGTCCGTGATTTCATCTCCCTTTCTCCTCACTGATTATTGTTTGCTGCATTCTGATGCTTGCTACGGCCATTGCTTTCTAGGGTTTCCACAAACTCTTCTTCCATTTGGAATAAGCAATGCCAAGACCCCGACTACGATCCTCAACTGCTTCAGATTGCAATGCCGACCTGGATTCCCAATCTTCCATGGCTTCATCATCGTCACAGACTGACAAGATCCCTTGTCCCTTTGCTCTATTCGATGGTCATCTGGGTGGCACTAGGTGGACTAGGTTATTCCAGAAGTGGCTGGATTCGACACCTTAAAGATCAGCACTTTCCCACTGAAAGCGCTAAATTGATCTGCAAGGAGAGAATTCAGAACGATGCGCATTGCTTTGCTGCCTGGGAGAGTGTTCTGCAAGATACGCAATGGTGGTTGTGTACAGTGCATGACCACTCATACATGGAAGATGGCTTGCAAATCGAAAGCGCGCAGTGGTGCAGATGTTATACCAGGGCCGTTCAATGGTGTTGGTGCAGATTTCATGATTTACGGAGTGGAGAAGCCTCATACTGTGTTCCCAGTTGCAGCTGATAGTTCAGCACCAAGTGAACCGGTTAATGATGGAGTTGCAGGGCTTACTGTGGAAATGCTCAACCAAATGTTGCAGAGACAGATTCCAACTACGGTCAGTATTCCACCACACTGCAGACTTCTCTTTTCACGCACGTTGAAATCTTCTTTGGATTTTGTTATTGCAAATCCCACATGCCTTGCTGCCTGGATACGTCTTATTTTGATGCCGATTTGTACCTTAAACCTGTATGAGCCACAAAACTCGAGTGAGGAGCGCTCTGGAAATAGAAAGAAGCTACAAACAGCCGCGATCAACAAAGCGCTAATGACTTGGAGTGAGCCTTCTTGGGCTGTCTCGGCTTAGTTCAACGGTTGCTTGACGACTAAACAGACCTCCAAAGCGGCGTGCTCCCAAAGCAAGAAGAAAACTAGCAAACATTTGGCTACCTGCGCAGAAGAAGCTGAGTTATGGTCACTACACCTGCGGCTATACGTATCCTCTCATCCGGTGGTGTTGCTCCTCCGACTCCGGATACTCTACATGTACTACAGCGAAACATCCTCTAGCTCGGCCTCCTATCATTCCCGAGAAGCCATTTCGTCTCTCTGCCATGTACGTGAATGCTAAGGACGTCCTTGCTGCTCTTAAGAGCTTTCCTAAGGGAACGTCTGTGGGAGGACGGCCTCGAGCTCAGCATCTCCTTGATGCTTTGAGTGGTGCTAGTGCGCTATTGCGGATGACGTGTTGCAATCGACATCGGTGTCGTAAATCTTTGTCTGCGGGCAAATGCCCCTCTGTTCTAGGTGAATTCGTTGCCGCGCGCCCCTTGACGCCGTTGCTCAAGCACGGTGGTGGTTTGAGACCCATTGCGGTGGGTACTATATGGCGTAGGCTGTGCTCCAAAATGGCTGCCAACTCGGTCAAAAGCTTGAATACTTATCTTGGCAACTTCCGGTTTGGCGTAGGTGTTCGGGGGAGGAGGAAAGGCATTTTGCACTCGGCCAACAGACCGACCGCTCGAGTTATGTGGTTTCGACGCCACCAAATCTATGTTGTTGATCGATTTATCTAACGCCTTTAATCTCGTCGATCGGTCCGCTATCATTAGAGAGGTGCGCACTCGATGCCCTAGTATTGCATCTTGGGTTGAATTTTGCTATACACATCCTGCCATGCTATATTACCGTGACCACGTATTATCCTCTACACAAGGAGTACAGCAGGGTGACCCCCTTGTCCCCCTGCTATTTGCTTTAGCTCTACACCCACTCGTGGAGAAGATTGCTTCTAATTGTAGTCTAGATTTCCATGCTTGGTATCGGACGATGGCACCATAGCGAGCGATACGATGGAGGTATCCAAAGCTCTTAAAATTCTTCGGGAAGATGGACCAGGCTACGGGTTACATCTTAATATTTCGAAGACCGAACTATTTTGGCCTTCGTATGACACGAGAAGAGATGTTGTCGATGCCTTTCCTGTGAATATTGGTAAGCCTAAAGATGGTGTGCGGTTGCTTGGTGGGCCGGTTAGTTTGGATTCGAATTTTTGCTGCAGTACCGTGTCGCATAGAATTGATAAGACCTTACAGCTTATGGACAAAATCCAAGAGATGCAAGATCCCCAATGCGAACTCCTGCTCTTACGTAGTTGTACTGGGGTATCGAGGTTGTATTTCGCCTTGCGTACCACCTGGCCGAAGGCGCTAGTACCTGCATCTGAACCTTTTGATGGCTATCTCTTGCAGTATCTTCGTCGTCTGGTGGTTGGAGATGGTGCAGGTTTTGGGTTGGTCCAACAACGATTGGCTACACTTCCCATCAAGGATGGGGGACTTGGTATACTTACGATGTCTGATACAATGAAGTACTGGTACCTAGCTTCCCAGGTGCAGACCCAACATTTTGCAAAAGCATTCTATTTTGAAGAGCCATGACACCACGGTCCCAGGTCCCGAATTCCACAAAGACCTTACAATTTTTCAAGCAATCTTGCGGGATTACCTCTTCGGATTTCAACATTAATGATACCGCCCCCCCTTTACATGAAGTCTTTGGCGGCTATTTATTTTGGTGCAGTTCGAGATCAGGTACCCTCAACCTTTGCTCTATCTTCACGTGAGGTTGCTGTTTGGCAGTGTAATGATCCGTCCATGCTATGGACTTCCTCAAGGCAATCCCGATTCCGGCCTTGGCCAAGCTATTGGGCCTAGACAGGTTTAGCACAAAGGCTTGATGCACCGCTTGGCAATACCCCTTTTTGCTTTGATGGTAGTAAGTGCTCTTGTTGTGGCAAACTTATGGATATTTTTGGCGATCATGCTATCCATTGTGCAAGTGAGGTCGGGCTCAAATTCAGACATGATTTGGTGAAGGATATTTTGGTAGATATGTGTTATCGTGCTGGTGTGGTAGCTAGAAAGGAGGTTTCTTTAGGCGTCATCAATGGCAAGGAATTTCGTCCAGCTGATATCATGGCTTATAATTGGGAAGATGGTAGGGATGTTTGCCTTGATGTTCTCGGAGTTTCCCCTTTCACTAGTGCTCGTACTCGCAACTTCATTCAGGTCATGCCATTTATGCATTTGTTACCCGCAAGAACAATAAATACTTGAGTGTTTGTACTTCACTCGGTTATGGGTTTGGGGTGGCCTTTTCCACCTTTGGTGAACTTGGTTCGGATTTTGTAATTTTTTTGAAGCGAATAAGGAATTGCATGGCTCAACACGATGCCAATTTCAAAATGGGCAATTCTCTTTTCATAGGTTAGGGATCGTTATTCAAAAAGGTGTCGGCGCCCAGCTTGTTGCTAGGTTGCCCACCATCTCCTGTAATGTCGATTTTGATATTGAGTTATAATAATAATAATAATAATAATAATAATAATAATAATAACATCATACCTAGGCAAGTACCAGTTTGGCGTCGGCATTCCATGTGGTGGCGAAGGCATCTTGCACTCTGCCAATAGATTGCTTGAGTTGAAGGGTAGTGATGCTTCACGGGTTATCTTTGCTCATAGACTTCTCGAATGCGTTCAATCTAGTCGATTGGTCCACCATCATAAGGGAGGTAAGAGCTCGTTGTCCGAATATCGCTAATTGGGTTGAGTTTTGTTATGCAAAAACCTCGTAGGCCTCTATTAATATTCGGGCTTTCTTTCTTCGCCCAAGGTGTTCAACGGGGTGACCCCTTGGTCCCCTCCTATTTGCATTAGCTCTCCATCCCCTTGTTGAGAAGATTGTGCCCAATGCACCTTAGACCTTCATGCTTGGTTTCCGGATGATGGCACTATCGCAGTGATACATTGGAAGTATCTAAGGCTCTTAAAATTATACAAGAGGAAGGTCCTAGCTATGGTTTGCATCCAACATCTCGAAGACGGAAATTTATTGGCCATCATATGACCCAAGAAGAGATATTGAGTCGCCTTCCCTCCCAATATTGGTAAGCCTGTGAATGGTGTTAAACTACTTGGTGGTCCTGGTCGATCCCAGATTCGAGTTCTGTAGTAACATGGTGTTAAAAAGGGTGGATACTTCTATTCGGCTTATGAGCAAAATACGGGGAACTACAAGACCTCAATGTGAATTACTACTTTTACGTAATTGCACGGGGTTTCTAAGTTGTATTTCACCCTCCGCACAACATGCCCCAAATCTATTCAACTTGCTCTTGACCGTTTTGACAAGCATTTTATGCAATATTTACGTCGACTAATAGTTGGTGATGGTGCGGGCTTTGGCTTGGTTCGGCAAAGACTTGCTACTCTCCCTATTAAAGACGGTGGTCTTGGAGTGCTTACTATGGCCGATACTGGGTATGTTTTGTTACCTAGCTTCTCATGCTCAAACTCAACATCTACAGGCCAAGATCCCGAATTTGCCGGATGCCAGATCCTTGCCCCAGCTATCAACATGCTTTACATGTTTTTACTCAAACTTGTGGCCTCTCCTCTAGTTTTAATATCAGTGATACTGCCCCCCATTTCATGAAGTCCTTGGCAGTCATTCATTTTGGTGTTATCAAGGAGAAGATACCCACTAGTTACTCTCTTTCTTCGCGTGAAGCAACCCTGTGGCAGTGTGTAATAGAGCTGAACACGCTATGGATTTTCTTAAGGCTATTCCCATACCGGGCTTAATGTTTGTTGGACCTAGACAATTCGTAGTCTTACAATATCGGTTTGGTATACCTTTCTTTGTGGAAGACCGGTTTGTGTTCTTGTTGCAACGGGCCTATGGACATTTATGGTGACCATGCTATTCATTGTGCAAGTGAGGTTGGGCTCAAATTTAGACATGATTTGGTCAAAGATGTTTGGTAGATATATGTTACAAAGTTGGTGTTGGTAGCTAGGAAAGAAGTCTCTTTGGGTTTCCTTTCAATGGAGAATGAACTTACGTCCGTGATATCATGGCTTATAATTGGGAAGATGGTAGGGATGTTTGCCTTGATGTGACGGAGTTTCACCTTTCACAAGTGCTAGGAAACGCAACTTCATTCCAGTGTCATGCCATTTATGCATTGTCACGCGCAAGAACAAAAAATATTTGGTGTTTGTACTTTGCATGGTTATGGGTTTGGTGTTCGGCCTTTTCCACCTTTGGTGAACTTGGTTCGGATTTTGTAATTTTTTGAAAAGAATAAGGAATTGCATGGCTCAACAGGATGCCAATTTCAAAATGGGCAATTCTCCTTTTCATAGGTTAGGGATCGTTATTCAAAAAGGTGTCGGCGCCCAGCTTGTTGCTAGGTTGCCCACCATCTCCTGTAATGTCGATTTTGATATTGAGTAATAATAATAATAATAATAATAATAATAATAATAATAATAATAATATGGCATACCACTTTTTCCGGAAGACAGCGTATGTACTTGCTGTAAACGCGATATGGACGTTTTCGGAGATCATGCACTCCATTGCGCTAGCGAGGTAGGCCTCAAATTTCGACATGACTTGGTGCGAGATGTGATTATGGATATTTGCTATAGGGCTGGAGTGGCGGCTCGGAAGGAAGCATCTCTAGGCCTCTTGGCTGGCGGGGCGGCTCTAAAGCCGGCGGACATACTTGTGCATAGCTGGGAGAACGGAGTTGATACATGTTTTGATGTCACAAGAGTCTCGCCCTTCTCTGGACCTGGTTTACGTAGCTTTACACCGGGACATGCAATCTCCGCAGCCATGAGTCGCAAACGTAACAAGTATCTGGAGATATGTAGATCCCACGGGTATGCTTTCGGAGTCTTGGCTTTCACAACTCTAGGTGAACTCGGAGATGATATGATTGTTCCCTTGAAGAGGCTAAAGAACTGCTTAGTTAATTACGACGCTAACAATAAAATAGGCGGTTCTTTATTTCACAGGGTAGGTTTGGCTATCCAAAAAGGAGTTGGAGGACAGTTTGTTGCTCGACTCCCATCCATTCATGTACAAACTGATATTTGATTTTCTTAAATAAAAGCCCCTAAAGGCACTCTTCATAATAATAATAATAATAATAATCTCAGGAGGTCATCCTCGTTTCCCAAAGTTTCATGCGCTCCAGGAGGTCCCAGGTTCGAGCCCCCAATGACGTAATATTGCAGGAATTAACATGGAAGGTAGAGTTAGCTTGCCCCCCTTGTGACACAATCTCATCCCCCTATCCGCTTCGGCTCCCTTGGATAGGTTACCCATGAGGCTCTCTGCTAAGCTAGCACGACAACCTGTTCAATTAATGTAGTAGTATGTTGTTGGAGCTTAGCTTGTTAGGCTTCCAACTAATTAATGTAATACTCTTTATCCTATAATAATAAAAAATAATAGTAATAGTAATAATAATAATTTTTTTTTGCCTTATTAAGCTGAAAATGTCAGCAAGTAACCTTTGAACCAAATTTCAAAATGAATTTGAAAGCATTTATTCCATTTTTTCTCCACTCTCCTCAGACTCTCACTCCTCCATCTTCTCCAACAAAAACACCACTAATAACTCTTCCTCTGCTCATATCTAGTCCGTTTCGGGCTAGATATCCTGGCATTTTTAGGGGCGACCCCAAAAGAATTAGGGGTGACTTTTTTATTCCCAATCCATATACACCGTTAAGGGATGTCCAAAAACGCGGAGAATACGTTAATGCCCTTACATAATCAGAAGCTATTTTGTGCCTGGCTCACCATCACGCTACCTATAATCGGTAGGTTTTGGAACCAATTTGAAATCCGATTATGGCTACATCCAAATCACGAACCACATGGTTATGCCTGGCTCTGTACCCTCTAAACCTATGGATTTTGGCACATGTTGGATTTGGGGCTTCGTATAATCGGACGGTAAGAAGTAATAAACTCTACCGATTATGGTAGATTTCAAACTTCATCACATGAAGGATTTTAGAAAAAACTCATTTTGGGGCAACCTATAATCGGTAGGTTGTGGAACCTATTTGGCTTACGATTATGGCTACATCCAAATCACGAACCACATGGTTATGCCTGGCTCTGTACACTCAAAACCTATGGAATTTGGCAAGGGTTTGATCTGGGGCTCCTTATAATCGTTAGGTTGTTATGTTGTTAACTCTACCGATTATGGTATATTTCATTTCAAATTCTTTTACATGAAGGATTTTAGAAAAAACTCATTTTGGGGCAACCCATAATCAGATGGTTTGGTAATATATTTAACTCCCGATTAACGATGCATCCAAAACACGAACCAAGTGGTTATGGCTGGCTGTGTACACTCAAAACCTATGAAATATGGCAAAGGTTGGATTTGGGGCTCGTTATAATCGGTGGGTTATATAATTATATACCCTACCGATTATGGTAGATTTCAAAATTTATTACGTGAAGGATTTTAGGAAAAACTCATTTTGGGGCAACTTATAATCGTTAGTGTATGTAACCTATTAGGCTTCCGATTATGGCTACATCCACAGCTCAAGCCAAGTGGTTATGGTTGGCTCTGCACCCCTCAAAACCTATGAAATTTGGCTAAGGTTGAATATGGGGCTCCTTATAATCGGTAGACTTACAAGTTGGATAAGCTACCGATTATAAAATGGATTATTAGCCGAAGTATCTACACAATAATCGGTAGGTATAGTTTCAATTTAACCTACCGATTCACCTTTAACCTACCGATTATGGTGTAGGCTCCCGATTATATAAGGGCATATTGGCCATTTCGAAAAATCGAAGATAAGGGGTACCTTAGATTTACGTTTGGGTGACCTTTTTTTGTCTTTTAGTGTCGCCCCTAAAAATGCCAGGCTAGATATGAGCAGTTTTCTTTTATTTTTCTTGCTTTATAGTTAAGTTAGTTATTTTATTCCAGTTCTTATCATGTTTTCTACTTATTTATAACATTACGATGGTTTTATCTCCTCTTTGAAGCTTTAACGATGGTTCTTATTAGTTTGGGTTTTAAGATTAATATGAATGTTCTCCATCGACGAAACCTTCGTGTTTATTGTCTCCAGCGACGAAATTCCTCGTCAAAATCTTCTTAATTAATTCATCGCGACATAATCTTCGTAGGTAGTTTTTTTGACGACGGAAACAAAAGATCTGAGCAAATCACTCTTATTTTGGGAGCACAACTTTCTAAAGAAGAAAAGTAAACGAAATGGTTGGAATTTAATTACGAGAAAAATCGTTCTTCCCCTGATATAATCGAATCTTATTCATACTTGTATTTATCTTATTGCGACATTCATTTTCTTTTTCTTATCGAATTTCTCAATATTGTACTTTTACGATATAATTTTGCTTCTTTATAATCTCTTATTTTAAATCTTGAACTCATTGTAACCTCCGATCATCGTCACCAAGCAAAGTACAGTAACATTTAAGACTTCCCCAAAAAAGTATTCTGCCTCTCCATTTCAAATCCGTCGGCCATGGGCTCAGCTGTATGCCGTAGTAAATGTATAAAAAATGCGGCAATAATCAACGGTCAATATTATCTAGTTGACATAAGCGGCTCCCACGTTGTCCACATAAGCTAAACGGCATTCCAAGGATTCGTCCTTCTTTCTAGAATTCTAGTTCTTGTAAAATCTCGCTTACGAGGAAAAGAGAAAGAGTTGATGCAGAGAAAGAGAGGACGAAAATGGCGACCGAGTTGACTCGTTTCGAAGATAAAGTACTAGAAACAGTAAAATGGTGTCAAGAGAGAAAAGACCCATTATTAGTATGGGGTATGGAAGTCTCCAAGTGTGTTAAAGAAGCTGGTTTATTACTTCCGAGTACCGAGTTAGGGCAAATTTTAGTTTCGAATCTTTGTTTTACAAATAATAATCCTTCTCTTTGGAAGTTTATTGATCAAGCGATGTCTTCTGGGATTCTTTCTTCTATCCAAATTCTTTCTCTTCTTACTAACAGGTATAAGTCTCCTGAATCAGTAATTTAGATTATTTTGTAGGGTTTTAATTAAAATCCTAAATTATATGATGATTTATAATAATGATTAGAAATTAGGTTATCCCAGTTGCGTGTAATTGGATAAAACATTTTAGTGATTCATGTTATTATTAGTTCTCTTTTTGCTTACCAGAAAAGGAAAAAAGAAAAAAAAAAAGGGAAAGAGGAAAAATGGGTTACACTTAATTTGGTGTTTAGATGGGAGAAATTTCAAGTGGGTAATAGTAATTGATTGTGACAATGGATGAAATTGTGTCTCCTTGAAATGATTATAGAGTTCAATATTCTATTTAGTAGTGGTGGATGTAGTTAGTGTTCATTTACTTGATGCTTTAAAGTTTAATGGTTTTGTTTGGCTTTTTTTAGGATTGTTTAGGTTTATTGGTAAGATATTTTTTTACATGGATTAGTTAAATATTCCTCATGCTAAATGTGTATGTATGATGAGTCGATGACCTTTTGTGGTGGTTACTAAATTGGTTGAACAATCCTTATCTCCACGACTACAATAGGTTGTGAGTTTTTCTTTTGTTGTTGTAATTCTTCTGCTACTGTTTTGAGATTTATTTACCCGTGTTTCAACAATGTTAGGGTGGTTCCCAATCGACGGACTCAACCAGAGGCATACAGACTTTACCTTGAGCTTCTAAGCCGATGGACCTTTTTGCTTGCTCCATTTGGGACAGGTCTTTGTAAACAGAAGTATGTATCTGTATCCGGTTTATTGCGGACCTAAATGTTCAAGATTTGATTGCTAAAAATATACAATTATATTGAAGAAAGCCTTCTATTCTCAGGCTATGCAGTTCACTCATTTTAATTAAGTCATATCTGTTTAAGTCGGGCTAATAGTTTTTTCTGCTATATAGGAGTAGAAATAGATTTGTAGTTACTATCTTGAAGAATTCTTTTACGGTATTGGGCCCGAATATATATGTGAAGGACTTACTGTGATGTTACTCAGCTTCTTCTAACAGACCTCCCTGTTCTTCTATTATCCTTTTGTAGGATAATAAAATCTGTTGACGATGCTCTTCAGCTTTCACACACTTACGGGGTGCAGATATTGGAGCTTGGACATGCATTCGTGTTGTTCTTTTTCAGCATTATCTATGGTTTAGTCGATTGCACATTTGATGATTGGGGTTTGCAACCAACGTCTATAGACAAAACGAATAGCATATTTGGAGTTGGAGAGCATCAGGATATGGATGTGGACTCTAAGGGTACTCTTAATGATAAAAGAACTGAACATCGTGAACAGCTGCGCAAAGCAAATGCTTTTACAGCTATTGAGATATTGGCGAAATTGACAGAAAACAAAAAGGCGACAA
The DNA here is from genome assembly GCA_023531295.1 of Papaver armeniacum. Taxonomy (NCBI): domain Eukaryota; kingdom Viridiplantae; phylum Streptophyta; class Magnoliopsida; order Ranunculales; family Papaveraceae; genus Papaver; species Papaver armeniacum. The sequence continues at coordinate 303,064 of JAJJWW010010454.1, forward strand.
CCCTACTCCGTCTTGTTCACTTGAACATGTATGAACTACAAACCCTTTTGATTGTTGACTCTCTTGATAAACTTTCACAGTAACTTCACTTTAATTGCTTAACTAACATCAAACTGGCTCACTTGTTTATATAGAATCTAAGGATTTTTCACTATTACTATCTAGGACCATTCATTTGCACAGTCATGTTGTTATGTACGTAATTACACTGTTATTGTCCTAGCACTTACTTGGATGCCCACAAGTTAACAATTTTCATGTTACCTGAATCATCTATTTTCTCTTTCTCTCTCCCCATTATGTGTATCTTTTAAATATTGATCAGCTCATGGGAATACAACTGAATAAGACCCTTTTTCCCCCCCTTTCTCTTGTGAGAAATAGGCCCGAAAAGTTCAATGGGCTTCTGCAAAGACTGCAATTCGTGGAAACACATAAGTTGGTATCACCACACTTAAAGTCTGCAAATCAGTTTTTGGTAAGATTCTCTGCAAACATACAGAAAGCCGTGGATATGCAAAGTCAGTTGAATAAGCGCCAGCTTATTGGAGCGCTGATTGATGTTGAATCATGTAGCTCCTCCTCATGTTGCAATTTTGGAGCACATCGGGCTACTTGTTGGGTACCTTTTGACATATATATGGAAACTGCGATGGATGGGAAACAACTTCCGGTCACATCCGCCATTGATATACTTACAGGTATGTATTGATAAACCCAAAAATAGAAACTGATATGCTTCCAGCTAAGTCATCCATCACATGCTTAACAAGTAGTTTATACATTGGATAGAGTTTGAGTAAGCAAAATAGGTTCGACACTTGTATTGGTACCGGAGGCTGGCAAACAATGATATGTTCTCTAACTGGAAAATTTTGTGCTCTAGGGGAAAATATAAATTGATAAGCTCTGGAAAAAAATATAATCTTAAATGTATTTCTCTGCATAATGTTTCAAACTGAATATGTTTGATGACCAAACTGCAGAGCTAATTAAAACACTCCAAGTAATTAACAGATCGTGCTGGCAAGAGACTTTTCAAGCACTCTGGGTTGCAGCCCTTCGTCTTGTTCAGCGAGTTGAGTTAAATCTGCATCTTTCGTCAAATATTTCGTCTTGAACTGTAATTGGTGATTAACCAATCTTTTTCATCTACACTATTTTGCAGGAGCGTGATCCTCTAGAAGGGCCATTTCCGCATCTTGAACCACGTCTATGTGTTCTCTTATCCATTACCCCATTGGCGATTGCTCGAGTTTTGGAAGATGCTGGGGAGATGCCTTTATCTTCTCTTCAGGGAGGCAGTGGGCCTGGGAATACTGGCGCTGTTTTAAATCATGGGACTGATGGGAAGGGTCTAGTTTCAAAAAGACAGGGGCTAATCTCTTCACTTCGGAATCTTGGCCAGTTTTCTGGGCTTCTATCTCCTCCTCCTTCCGTTGTGATTTCTGCTAATAATGCTGCCGCAAAAGCAGCTAACTTTATTTCTAATTTCAAGAATGGGAGTGACAGTTTTGGTGGCAGCATCCGTGGTGATACTGGTAAATCAGGTGACTTTCTGAACGTCCAAAGTTGAGACTGTCGGATTTTTGTTTATACTGTCCCGTTTAATTTGAGACTCGCTTATACTGGTCTTTGGGTTTCAAATGGAGTCTGAGGGGGACCGTGTTGTTTTAAGCTTTTATAAACATTAGGCGCATATCAGATTTCAACCAATGTTTGATGGTTATTTCTTAGATAGACCCATCTGATGTTTGGGTGAACTAAATAACGAGAATATCAGTGTAACAAATGCTCACCCTTGGGATCATATCTTGCGAGCATCATAGGTGTAAAAGCAACTGGGATGTGTAACGTGTGTGTTGAGAGAAGTCATGAGGACTAGGAGGAAGTAGAATATCTCTAATTATTTTCCCTGTCTAGTTGCTAAATGCTGATGCTTTCTGTAATCCTTTTCCTTTGGCAGGTGGGTCCATGCTGCATCTCATAGTCGAAGCTTGTATAGCGAGAAAATTAATTGACACATCGGCATACTTTTGGCCTGGATATGTATCTGCATTATCAGTAACCTCAATATCCGATGCATCACTAGGCCAAACATCTCCTTGGTCCACCTTCATGGAAGGAGCTCCATTAGTTGGTCCCTTGAAAAATGCCCTCATTGCAACTCCTGCTTCGAGGTATTTCCAAAGAGTATGGTGAAAGTGTTTACATTAGTGATTTCATCATCATATTATTTTATGTATGTCGTTTGTTTGGTTAAGCTTAGCGGAGATTGAAAAGCTATATCATATTGCTATAAATGGGTCCGAGGAGGAAGGAACAGCTGCTGCAAAGATTCTTTGTGGAGCATCTCTCAGTCGTGGGTGGAATATCCAGGTATCTGTTGTGTTCCATGAAATTTTTCACCACAACTCCCTTTGAAATTCTGATTTGCTCAAATCATGAGTGTAAGATGCCACTGATCATAAGATTATAGTTGTCATCCTTGAAAGTTAAAAACTTAGAAAAAAATATGTTCGATGAATTCAAAATAATGCAAAACAATTGATGTTAGAATCTGTTGCCTATGGAAAAAGATGTGGCATAAACTAATTTACTATTGTATCAACTATTAGGTTTCGTCATATGCATTGTGATTTGCTGCATATGCTGTTTTTTAGAACCATGTCTTCAGCGGCGACCATGAAGTATTTCATTGAAAAATGTGATTCAGAACTGAAAGGTTTGTTCTTCAGATCCGAGAACGTTTAACTGACAGTAATTTGCTGCTATTCAAAGGTGTCCTGTGAACTTAAAAAACACAGAGTAGGGAGATTTATTTAGTAATCTTTGAAGAATACCTTTATCAACTAATAATAAATCATTTATGCTGTTATTGTAAGTTTATGATAGATATCTTGTAGGTAAAACCTTAACGCTAGTGAAAAGGAAATGGTTTCTCTCATACCATCACATTATTCATTAGACAGGGTCCACAGGCAGGCCTTTGTACTTGTCAAAGGTATTCTTCCTTATTCCGCTAAAATTCTCTTGAAAAATATGCATCCCATATTTGAGATAGATGAGATGTTGTTTTGTAAAGAGTACTTAATGGGTTATTTTTGAATTACCATGATAATCTATTAGAAACACTGAACTTATTATAGTTTTTCTGATTTTTAATTTAATCTTTCGCCGGAAGTACTAACACAAATTATCTTCGGAGGAACCTTATAGCCAACAAGTGAAATTCTTTATCTTTAACACGAGCAAAGGTCTTAGAATGTCCTGGGAAATCATGGAAACATATACACTTTGAGTTATGAAAGAAACAACAGTTCTGTGGGAGAAGCATGATCCATCCATGGCTGCTGGAATACTGTCTGCTTATCCAACTTCTAATCAGACTTTTGTCGCCATCACTTCTTTTGCAGGAACATGTGGTGAACTTTGTTCTGAAACTTCTCTCTCCTCCGGTGCCTCCTAATTTTACCGGACCTGGGAATCAGTATGTTGAATTTATGTCCATGCTGCATTCTGTTCTCTTTGGGATTTGCTCGATTGATAGTGTCCATATTCTTTCTTTGCATGGTGTGGTAAGCAAACATTCTTCCCTTATTCCTCTTCTAAATATGAACCCCAAATTGATGATAAACTTGTATCCATATGCAGAATGATTATTAACTTGGCTGATGATCTTTTACATACAATTACAGATACCAGAAGTGGCAGCCTCCTTAATGCCACTTTGCGAGGCTTTCGGATCAGTTGTACCTACATCAGGTCAGAAGTCAAGCGCATGTGATGATATCTCGGCTTCAACAGTATTTTCTTGTGCGTTTCTCTTTCTTCTACGGCTCTGGAAATTCTATAGGCCCCCGCACGAACACTGCATAACGGCTCGAGGAGGATACACTGGATCCGAGCTCACTCTCGAGTACCTGTTGATTTTGTATAACAGCCGCATTGCCTCACAAAATTCTAGTGCCATGGATAAACCTAACCAAGTGTCAAATCCCTCTGAAGCATCAACTAAAGCAGTATATATCGACTCATTTCCACAGTTACGAGCTTGGTATTGTCAAAACAAAGCTTGTATAGCTTCAACTCTTTCTGGTCTCAGCAGTGGAAATCCGGTTCATCAAGTTGCTAATAAGATATTGAGTATGATTTATTGGAAAATCACTAAAGGAGGAGCCATCTCTTCTAACCCTTCGACACTTTCAGGAAGCAGTGTAAGTGGATCTCCTGCAAGTACAGGGGAAGATACGTACCAAAGACCCGCACTTCCTGGATGGGAGGTTTTGGAAGCAATTCCTTTTGTTATGGAGGCAATGGTAACTGCATGCGCACATGGAAGGCTCTCGTCACGAGATTTAATAACAGGTCAGTAAAACCAATCATAGTCATAATGCAAAAAGAAGGAAGTTTAAACCTGTAATTTAATGGTATCCATTTCAACCATACAGAAGATCTTTTTAATATGTTTATGTACTCTTGATCTGCGTGTATGTTCCTTACAAGCACTCTGCCATGCAGGTCTAAGAGATCTCGTGGACTTTTTACCAGCATCTCTTGCTGCTATTGTCAGTTACTTTTCTGCTGAAATTACTCGTGGTGTCTGGAAACCTGTGGCAATGAATGGAACAGATTGGCCTAGTCCAGCTGCCAACCTTCTTGCAATTGAGACCGAAGTGAGGGAAATTATCGCTGCAGCTGGTGTTACCGTCCCCAGTTTTTCTTTAGGTATATATATATATATTGAAAACCTAGCTATCTTATTTGAATTTGAGCGAGTTAGTAATTTAGCAAGCCTTTATTTTCAAGACACAGTTGAATTGATCGATCAAATGGATTTTCACATATCATGCACTGAAAAGATGATTTAGCATATATAATGTATATATATATATATACTGTATTTGTATCATTATCTGTCCTATAATTATTTTGTCTGCATATGCATTTTATATCAGCATACCCATCACAAAAATGAATATATACGTGTTTTCATTACAAATGTATTTTGGCTATCTTCAGGAGCAGGAGCACCCGTCATGCTTCCATTGCCAGTGGCGGCCATGGTCAGTTTAACAATAACATTTAAACTTGAGAAGAACTTGGAATATATACACGGGGTTGCAGGTCCAGCCTTGGAAAATTGTGCTTCAGGTTGTACGTGGAACAGCATGAATGTGATTGGAGCTCTGTGGGCCCAAAAGGTCCGTCGGTGGCATGACTTTATAGTTGTGTCGTGCTCTCGCTCTGCCTTCAAACAAGACCAAGGAGCGGTTGCTCAACTTCTTAAAAGCTGCTTCACCTCCTTCCTCGGTTCTCCACATGTTGCAGCTTCTCCAGCTGGTGTTCATGGTCTTCTGGGTGCAAGTATCACTGCCCCTGGGAATCGTCCACATATGGCACCAGGTTTTCTCTATCTCCGTGTGTGCAGAATGGTGCAGAATAACCAGTTCATAAACACCGTGATTTTAGGTTTAGTAGTAGAGACGGCCCGAGAATCAGCTTCAAAATGGGCCTGCACAAGTTCATCTCGTTTGAAATCTAGTCAGGCATCATTAGCATCAGCTGCTGCTAGAGCAAAGGAGGTTGCCACATTAGGTGCAAGTCTATTATGTGTTGCTGGCGGAGTATCATTGGTGCAGTTGCTTTACCAAGAAACAATACCCACCTGGCTACTGTCAGCGAGAGAAGGTGAAAGTAAGGGTGTGGGCCCGATGTCCTGTATCTTGGAAGGATATTCGATGGCGTATATGGTGATCTTATCAGGGTCTTTTATCTGGGGGGTCACTGCTACAACCTCCCCAGGGTGGTTCTCAAGGTGGGCAAGTGTTGTCAGGGTGCACACAGATTTTCTTGCAGGGGCTTTAGAGGGTAACATTTCACTCGGATGTGATCCTGCTACATGGAAAGCCTATGTTTCTTGCTTTGTCGGATTGATGGTGAATTTCGCTCCATCATGGATAAGGGAATTGAAGCAAGACACTTTGAGGAAATTAGCCAAAGGACTGAGAGGATGGCATGAATGTGAATTGGCTCTTGCCTTGCTCGAAAGAGGTGGACCTGAAGCAATGGGTCATGTTGCCGAACTTGTCCTTTTTTCTGATTGAAGTCATGGGTTCTGATGCAGTAGCTGCATGATGTACAGGTTAGGGTTTACCTGCTAGAGTTGTAATAACAATTGATATTTCAATATATACATGTTCCAAAATGCAAATGCTGAAGTCTCTTCCTATTCTAGCCTTAGATGAGGACTCGTCTGCGCGATAAAAGAAAATGAATCAAAAATTTCCATAACCGATACATTTTTGGTTTCTTTCTTTTCTTAGTTTTCATTTCTGGTGGTAACATTGGTGTGTAGCAGTGTAGGTAGGTAGCCCTGACACGAAAAGTAAATTTGGAACAATGTGTAGCAATGTACAAATGGCAATTTTTTTTTAAAAAATTTGAAATGAAAATGAAAATTTGAATGCACGTCTAAATTTGAGATGAAAATGATAATGTGTGAAATATTTCACTTTTTTCATGATTTAAATTTTCAAATTTCAAATTACGGCGGCATCAGAATCCGAGGCAATAAAATCCCTTAAAATATTAAGAAAGATCATATTTTAAGATCTGAAATTCTATACGGATTGGGGTTAAAAAAGTAACGCCGTTAAATACCTTATAAGGGAGGTCGGATACGTAAAACCGATCGGACTTGAAAATAAATTCAAATCTAACCTAAAACTCAAAATCTCCCCTCTTTTGTACATCTCTTCTCCTCTTTTCTCTCACTTCCGACACTTCTCCTCTCTTCATATATCAACAAAAATCTTCGCAGAATCGGAAGAGAGAGTGAGAGATTGAAATAGAAAAAATCTTCGTTTTTTCTTTTCTATTTCTACATTTGGTACACTCTAAATTTGGGTTTTTTTTCTTTGTTTAGCTGAATTAAGAAAAAAAGCCCTAATTAGTTTAGAAGGGTTTACATTTTTTTTTTTTTTTTGATTTTAATTCAGAGGTTTATGAGAAAGATCGGTGTTTGAGGTTGCATTTGATAAAGGGGGTAGAAGATTGCTGGTGTGGGTTTTAGATGTTTTGATTTTTGATTTTTTTTTTTATAAATTAGGTTTTTTTTTTTCTCTTTTTTTTTTCTATTGAATATGGAAGGAAGAAGGGTTGTTTCATCAAGTCCACGCCCTTGTTCAGGTCGTAGAGTTTTAGCGAAGAAAAGACCACGTGTTGATGGATTTGTTAATAGTGTTAAGAAACTTCAGAGAAGAGAGATTTGTTCTAAGAGAGATCGTGCTTTTAGTATGAGCAATGCCCAGGAACGATTCAGGAATATTGGGTTACAGGTATGTGCTTCTTCATTAGGGTTCTTCAGTTTTCTTATTCTTTGATTAGTTTTGTATTGTTTTAATTAGGATTTCATTTGTATATATCTGATTTAATAGACTATTATGTATAATTTTTACTAGGTTGTTCTAGGATATTAGATGGAAATACAAAGTAAGTAAATCATGTGGACAAGTAGTTTTTTTGATTGTGAAACTAGGGTTCTGTTGTTGTATTGGTCATGGAGATTTTGGTAGATCTAGGATTTTGTAATGGATGTGTGACTTTTTAACTGGTTACAAGTTAGACTCACAACAGTTTTAGATTTACCAAAGATGAAGTGGGTTTTCTTTCGTAATTGATTTTGAGCTTTTATACATTGTACAAGAATCATCAGAGCTTTGTCACATTACTGACCTTATAGCTGTTGAAATTTAAGATGTATAATGAAGATTAGACGTGGACTTAATGTTGAATTCGACTGTTCATTTTTGTGCAAATACTTTATCTTCGTGCTTTTGGGCTTATATCATTGCTGTTTTAACGTTAGTTTGGGGGTTATTAGTGAACATAATAAAGAACACTGCTCTTAAAGAATTTTGTTCTTCTGACTGTATGATTATGAACGTAACATGGCCAAACTCTAAAACACCTCTAGTCTGGAACTGGACACCACCTTTGTTTAATCATTTCTTCATGTTGGCCACAAATACTGAAACACTTCGAATTTAGAATCAGAGACCACCTTTTGTTCAATTATTTCTTCATGTTATCCGGGTTTAGTTGGACCCTTATACATTGTGCATGTGTTGCATTGACCCAGTTCTATAGCATGCTCCTATATCCAAAAGTAAGTTCTCGCTGAGACACTGCATGACTTTTTGGCAGGAGGAGTATGATACTCATGATCCCAAGGGACACTGTCCTATGGTCCTGCCATTTTTGAAGAAGAGATCAAAAATTATTGAGATAGTGGCAGCACGTGACATTGTCTTTGCTCTTGCACAATCTGGTGTATGTGCAGCATTCAGTAGAGGTCAGCTCACATAAACTCCAGTCAAATGGTTTTGGAAGTTTGAAAAACATTTCCTTAATAGATCCTGAATTGTGAATATCTTAGTTTACATTTTTTTTTTTGATTTCCTGTGCAGAGACAAACCAGAGAATATGCTTTCTTAATGTGAGTCCTGATGAAGTCATTCGCAGCTTGTTCTACAATAAGAATAATGATTCACTCATCACAGTTTCAGTTTATGCCTCGGATAATTTCAGTTCCTTGAAATGCAGAACAACCAGGATTGAGTATGTAAACTGTTTCTCAAAACAAAGATTTTTCTGTTTGCTCCTCTAGTTTATCGTTTGTTGGAGCTTATTTCCTGAAAAGAGTAAATGTGCCAACTTAGGTACATACGAAGAGGAAAGCCTGATGCTGGTTTTGCTCTTTTTGAATCCGAGTCACTGAAGTGGCCTGGTTTTGTGGAGTTTGATGATGTAAATGGGAAAGTTCTTACCTACTCTGCCCAGGACAGGTATGTCATCAATGCTTATAATCATTTGACCTCATTTGTGGTTCGGAAGCTGAAATCCTCTTTTGTTTACTTTGTAGTATATACAAAGTGTTCGATCTCAAGAACTATACTATGCTTTATTCTATATCAGATAAAAATGTGCAAGAAATCAAAATCAGGTAAGTCTCTCTTGCTGCGTCTTCTATTCTCTGTATCAACTGTTGTCATTCGAAATATAGCATGTTCCTTAGAATTATTTCCATGCACTATCTTCAGCATGCTCTTTCTTAGGGAGCATGATCTCACGAGATTAGGCCAATTCTGTGATGCTTTTGTAGTATAATGTTCGTAATACTATATTGTGTTGCATAACAAATTTTTTCACTCTTTAATACGTTGAACATCGTTCATGGTAAAGTCCAACAGTTACAATTGCTGTCGCCGGCTAGTGTTGGAATTGCAAATCTGTACGTTTTTAAACCCTTGTTATCTCATTTTTCTTCTGCAACAGTCCAGGGATCATGTTGCTGATATTTACTAGAGCTGGTAGTCATGTTCCTCTTAAGATTTTATCCATCGAGGATGGAACTGTCCTCAAATCCTTCAACCATCTCCTTCATAGGAATAAGAAGGTAGACTTCATAGAACAGTTCAACGAAAAGCTTCTTGTTAAGCAAGAAGATGAAAATCTGCAGATTCTTGACGTAAGATTCTTTTGTTAATTTTTACCTTACACACCAATTTTTGACTTCTATGCAAAGTCAAACCTGCAGTTTTAACATTTTCTTCTTTCAGGTAAGAAATGCGGAATTTACGGAAGTCAGTAGAATGGAGTTCATGACTCCATCAGCATTTATTTTCTTATATGAGAATCAGTTGTTCTTAACATTTCGTAATCGGACAGTGGCTGTTTGGAACTTCCGAGGGGAGCTTGTGACGTCATTTGAGGATCATCTTTTATGGCACCCTGACTGCAATACAAACAACATCTACATTACAAGTGATCAGGATCTTATTATATCGTATTGCAAGGCAGACTCTGATGACCCATTGGAAGGAAGTGGTAATGCTTTAACTCTCTTGTAGGAAAATGCGTCATTTGTTATCCCAAGTACTCCTACAGTTATGGGGGCATAAGACCCTCATTGTAATTTGGAAGATCCATATTCTCATGATATTCATGTGGATGTAAGAGCAATAACTTGCGCTTTTAACAGCTGTATGTTTCCTGTGGCAGCTGGTTCGATCAATATCAGCAACATCTTGACAGGTAAATGTCTTGCCAAGATACGTGCAACTAGCGACAACCCCAAGGATGAAAATAGTGATAGCAGTGAAAGTCCCTTTCCTGGTAGGATGAAGAAGAGACTGTATTCTGGAAGGATCAGGAACACGGTAGCAGAAGCCTTGGAGGACATCACTGCATTGTTTTATGACGAAGAACGTAATGAAATTTACACGGGTAATAGGCAAGGACTTGTACATGTATGGTCTAACTGAAGGTGGCGAATACCTCTTATTCTGCATGGACAGAATGACAATGTTACTGGTTGATGTGGTCGACTTCCTTCATCAGGCCAGGTCTTTAGTGCTTCTTGTGCAACAACGCGTTGTTCTTTTAATCATTAATTGTGCCCCAGCACTAGGAGGTGGGCAATGTAGTTTTGATCGAGTCGCCCATCTTAGGTGTGTTATCAACGATATATTTAGGCTTTCTGAGTTGCCTTCTAATTTCAATTAGGCCTTGTTTGTATCTTCATCATCAGTTGTACACTACTAGTCACAAACTTGTTTGATTAGTCTTTAACAGCAAATTTAAAATTTGTCTCATTGCCATCAGGGCATATTTTAAGCAATCTTGAAGCGTCCAATTTTGCATTTGAACAAGTATGCTTTCTTTTATTCCCAGCGGTAAAGACAGTTTGAATGTAGAGATGGGGAGGGAGAGACTTTCAAATTAGTTTTTGGCAATATGATGGTAAAAAACCGTTTATTTACTGTTTCATTTTTGTATCAAAACATTAAACGCAACGTCTGGTGGAAGAGTCAAGGATACTCACAATCAAAATAAAACCTAATTTCATCTCTTTGTCAACGCTGTCCAGCAAGAACTTCAGCAAGGAAAAACGGGTTGATGTCTCTGTCATTAGTTTTCAGAAACTTAGAAGAGAGAATTTCTAAGAGAGATGGTGCTTCTAGTTTGAGTAATGCTCCGGAACGATTCAGGAATATTGGGTTACAGGTATGTGCTTCATTTTTTTTTTTTTTCCTTCATGATTCTAGTTCTAGATATTAATTAGTTATTCTTTAATGTGTTTTTTGTTTCATTTGTTTCTGTAAACAATCTGTGCCTTCATTTGTTATGTATGATTTCTATTAGGTTGTTCTATGATAGAAGTTGGAAATACTACAATATAGCTTTTCGTTTTAGTGCAACTACTTTATCTTTGTGCGAAACACTGCTCTCAAAAGAATTTGTGCATCTGACCTTGTGCTTATGAATTTTATTATGACCCAACAGCCAAGGAAGGTAGCAATATTCAAATTTGTTGATTCTTTGCTATAATTTGCTAATTTAAACACTACACCACCTTTAATTAAGCATTTCTTCATGTTGGCCACAAACACTGAAACACCTCGAATCTGGAATGAAATGTCATCTTTGTTTCAAACTATTTATCATGTTGTCCGGGCTAATCGATTGTGCAATGAGTTATATTAGCCCAGTTTTATAGCATGCTTCTAACCCAAAAGTAAGCTTTCGCTGACACTCTGCATGACTTTTTGTCAGGAGGAGTATGATACTCATGATCCCAAGGGACATTGTCCTATGGCCTTGCCAATTTTGAAGAAGAGATCAAAAATTATTGAGATAGTGGCAGCACGTGACATTGTCTTTGCTCTTGCACAATCTGGTGTATGTGCAGCATTCAGTAGAGGTCAGCTCACATATGCTCCAGTCAAATGGTTTTGGAAGTTGGAAAGCAAATCCTAAATAGACTCTAAATTCTGAACATCTTTGCTTACAGTTTCTGGTTTCATGTGCAGAGACAAACCAGAGGATATGCTTTCTTAATTTGAATCCTGACGAAGTCATCCACAGTTTTTTCTACAATAAGAATAATGATTCACTTATCGTGGCTTCGGTCTATGCCTCGGATCATTTCAGTTCCTTGAAATGCAGATCAACCAGGATTGAGTATGTGGACTCTTTTTAAAACAAAGGGTTTTGTGTTTGCTTGTCTAGTATTATCCTCTTTGGAGCTTATTTTCTGAAAAGAGTAAATGTGTTAACTTAGGGACATACAAAGAGGAAAGCCCGATGCTGGTTTCGCTCTTTTTGAATCTGAGTCACTGAAGTGGCCTGGTTTTGTGGAGTTTGATGATGTCAATGGGAAAGTTGTCACCTACTCCGCCCTGAACAAGTATGTTATCAGTGCCTATTCGCATAATGGTATGGCCTCATTTTTGGTTCGCAAGCTAACATCCCCCTTTATTTGCCCCTTTTGTAGTATATACAAGGTGTTTGATCTGAAAAACTATACGATGCTTTATTCTATAGCAGATGAAAATGTGCAAGAAATCAAATTCAGGTAAGTCTTTCTTGCGGCCTTTCTCTTATTTCTATCGGCAAATGTGATGCACTATTTTCTGCATGCTCTTTCCTATGTATTTACTGAACATTGTTCATGATAAACTCCAACAGTTACAAACGGTATATTCGGCTAGTCTTGAAACTACAAATATGTAGATTGTGCATTTTAGTTCTTATTCTGTTGCAGCAAAACATGAAAAGCTCTTTTCGGCAACTTGTTAGAGAAGAGAGGCTTGAAAGCCTGTCAGCATTAAACTTTAATCCTCTGGCCCGGGGAATGACTCGTAGTCTCTATATCTGTACTCTCTTTTTGTCCTTGTTATCTCATTTTTCTCTTGCAACAGTCCGGGGATCATGTTGCTGATATTTAAAAGATTTGCCACTCATGTCCCTCTTAAGATTTTGTCAATTGAGGATGGCACTGTCCTCAAATCCTTCAACCATCTCCTTCATAAGAATAAGAAGGTAGATTTCATAGAACAGTTTAACGAAAAGCTTCTTGTTAAGCAAGAAGATGAAAATCTGCAGATTCTTGATGTAAGATTCTTTTGTGAATTTTTACCTTATAACTTCCTCAACTTCTATTCAAAAAATGTTTAACCTGTAGTTGTAACACTATCTTCGTTCAGGTAAGAAATGCGGAGTTCATAGAAGTCAGTAGAACGGCGTTCATGACTCCGTCAGCATTTAGTTTCTTACATGAGAGTCGATTATTCTTGACATTTCGTAATCAGACAGTGGCTGTTTGGAACTCCCAAGGGGAGCTTGTGACATCATTTGAGGATCACCTTTTATGGCACCCCTACTGCAATACGAGCAACATCTATATTACCAGTGATCAGGATCTTATTATATCGTACTGCAAGGGAGATTCCCATAATCCATTGGAAGGAAGTGGTAATGCCTTAACCCTCTAGAAGGAAAATGCGTCATCCGTTATATCGAGGAATCCTACCATTATGGGGGCATAAAACCGTCGTTGTATTTTGGGAAATTCATGATATGGTCTGCATCCATTAGGGATGCTCATGATACCTTATGTGGTTGTAAGTGTAATTTCTAGTGCTTTAACAACTGTATGTTTCCTTTGTGCAGCTGGTTCGATCACTATCAGCAATATCTTGACAGGAAAATGTCTTGCCAAGATACAGGCAACTAGCAACAACCCCCAGGCTGAAAATAGTGATAGCAGTAGTAGTCCCTTTCCTGGTAGGACGGAGAAGAGTCTGTATTCCACATTGAAGGGCACCACTGCATTGTTTTATAATGAAGAACGTAATGAGATCTACACGGGTAATGAGCAAGGACTTGTTCATGTATGGTCTAACTGAAAGTTAGCAATACCTCTTCATCTGCGCAGGGTGAATGACAAGGTTACCAGTGAAAGTGGTTGAATTCCTTTGTCAGGCTGGGTGTCTTTAGATTTCTTGTGCAACAACTCGTTCACTTTATCATCAACTATCACTCAGATTCTTGATTATCAGAGAAATACTTGATTTTTATTTAGAGACAAAAATCGTCCTCCGCTATAGAAAATGAAAGAATCCGAAAGAAAAAGAAAAAAAAAAGGCTTAAAAGGCTTCACATTCACTTTTGTTTTTCTGTCCTTAATAGCCAGGAAGGTGGAGAAGTGGGTTTGGTTCTTATGTATGTCCTACTATTCTACCATATTCCACCAAAGGGTTGTATCCGAATCACAGTTGTCCTTCTCGAGCACTCAAAATCACCGTCTTCAATTGATTTTACCCGAATAAAGATCAAGCCTTCTAACTCCCCCCATCATTATAGTTTACTTCAAAAGAAGTATTTGCAAGAAAATATGATTTTTTTTCAGCATCAAATCTCGTCCAACCAACATGACTTCAGATTTTTTCCCAATTTCAGATACCTGCAACGCAATTAAGCAAAAATGAGTGTCGTCTCATAATCAGGGAGTTTACAGGAACACAAACTTCTGGGTGCTATTAAAGAATAACTTTTTTGCAACGCAATTAAGCAAAAATGAGTGTCGTCTCATAATCAGGGAGTTTACAGGAACACAAACTTCTGGGTGCTATTAAAGAATAACTTTTTTACTTGACATAACAAATGTGTAAGGATGAACCAAAATTTTAAGATAACCTGAAAATGGTTAATAGATGTCCTGCACCACCACGATAGTAAGATGCACATACTAAGATCTACCACATAGAAATTGCAGAAAATCCCATAGGAAAATTAAATTGCACCTAACTAATAAGTAATTCTTGTATTGTACCTGATATTGGAATCATCACTAATGTTCATACATATATCATCAGTAAATGCTAAACTCCACAATAGTGGAATAGCAAGTGTTGCGCGCCTGCTATGCATACTTGCACCTAATGTTTTTACAATCCAAAACTGCCTAAAAAGAAAGAGATTTACAGAAATGGTACCTAAAAAATACGAAACTAAAAGCCTAAGTATATAATCTACCTGCTACTCACTGATGCTTCCATGTCCTAAGATTTTACTTCAGCCTCAAGCTCACACTTCTCTAACTAATCTTACATATAAAACACGACTTAGGTTTCAGAAACACTCATTTTCCTGCCAACTTTGACGCAGTGAAGCAATACTACCCAAATTCTAGACAATTAAATCAAAGTTCTGGTACTCTGTTGTGCGTCGTTTATGTTTCTATCAACTCCTGAACTCGAGCTTGCCCTGTGATTCTAGGGATACGACGTGGAACAAAAACTTGTTTTCCTTCAATTACTACAAAGATGTGCTGTCTGGATCAAAAATCAAAAAATAAAACTTTTGTTACTCATGTTCTGTGTGGAAAAAACATGTATAGCCTGAACCAAAAATCAAAAGAGATACTGAAGTTCACAATTGTAAAACAAATAAACCCACACAAACACGTATAGCCTGAACCAAAGTTCACAATTGTCAAACAAACAAATTAAACAAATGAGGTTTACAAATATAATTAACAAACAATTAAGCTAGGAGGATTCGACGTTCACAATTGTCAAGGACTTGTTTGTCTTGTATTACACATCTTCATTACATCTCCTATAACTATCTTAAATGGACTAACATATGCAACTTCAGTGAACATTCATTTAAATTTCAGTTCAATCTATACAGCTCATTCATTTAAACCTCCATTTGGAGTTTCTACCAATTTCAATCAAAAATGTACCAATTTAAGCAAACAAATTAGCTAACCCATTTATTCCATCCACAAATCATAATTTCACAACTACAACAAACTCATTAATTCATTACTCATTCCTAGAGATGAACCCACCTAAATGAAACCCCAAATTTTAGTAAAATTCACAAATACAAAATCAGAATATTAATTTTGGTACCCAATTTATATAATTTGAAAATCGGTGACTGGAATTCCCAAATTTCAAAGAATTAGGTTATAGTTAGGAATTTGACTAACCTTTCCGTAGAATGAGAAATGGGCAGCAATTGCAATGGTTTCTGACCCTTTTCTTTATTATAGTAAGATAGTGTCTCTGTGCTAGGAGGTTGGCAATGTAGTTTTGGGCGAGTCGCCCATCTTTTGGCGTGTTATCAGTGATATTTTAGGCTTTCTGAGTTGCCTGCTAATTTCACATAAGGCTTGTTTGTATCTATTGTCATCGGTTGTACGTTCACTAGTCTTAAACTTGTTCGATTAGTCTTTAAAATCAGTTTGTAATGTGAATTTTTCTGTGAACCCAACACCATTGAGGCGGATACTGACGCGTGAGGTGGTTCCTACCTCACCAAGTCATCACTCACCATAATGCTTGCTCTGAGGATATCATACAACTCACCTATCCACCATTGTTGCACTGCGGTTCATAAGTGGACCTGTAAGCTTTTCACTTCTCAAATTTTACATTATGAAATATCAGAAGTTCAAAAAGAAAAAAAGAAAAAAAAAGTTGTGGCGGAAACTGAAAAGTGGACTGGTAATCCCCACACTGATGGTCCAACCCCCATGTGAGTGTATATGATTTTATCAGGCCTGGTTGAATCTTTACTCTGCAGTCTCTTACTGTTTATCATCTTCCACTCTTTATCTTTACAGCTTACATTAGTTGCAGAATAACCGAATTTAGTCATTTTGAACCTGCCCTTTTGAACTACCTCGTTGGATCGTTAATGCCCATACTTCTTTTGCATTTCCCTGCGTTAAGGATCATTACATTCTCATGTTCATGACAGCACATATACCTGCAGAAAACTTAGGCCAATATTTACAATTTGTTATTGCTAGCCATGCCACATACAGGGCTTATATGAATTTTCACTTGGAACTGTTTCGTCCCAATTCATCAACTGGTGCACAAATGTAGACATGTCCCATTAGATGTACCTATTTGTGGGAAAACAAATTTTGCATGTCAATTTCAAAAGAAAAAATGGGGATATTTCACACATTTAGTGTTGGTTGATGTTTCCATCAATTCCAAAAATATTTAGTTTTGGTATTTGTTTTATTTGCCGAAGGCGATTCCACTGGGGTTTTGTCAAATTTAAGAGTTCAATTTCATACACCTACTAGTAGTGACCTATGCCAGTCATTGTCATCTATTTGATTATTCCAAACTCGAATGTTGCGTTGCAAAAAATGGATGGCCTTAATTGAAATTCTGGTGTCATCTGTTAAGTTGTCACCAACAATAGGTAGATAATTAGCTAGCTAGTGAGCGAGTTTGTCGGCATTTACAGCATCATAGTTTTTTTCTAATTACCAGTTGCTTGCCCCTATAGTTTCCATTGTCAGTCACTAAAAGAATCCTGCTGCTAAATGGCGTTGTTGGCAAAATATTACGCGTAAGACTCCTGGGATTAGGAAACTACTGATGTTTATAAAAGGAGGAGGTGCTTTGTTTGCACCTATACCGTATGGTTTCTGGCTACTTGTGTTGATGACACTTGTGTTCTTGAAATAAGTTGAAAACCTATTTATATACTTCATTGAGCGCACCCTGATCTCATAGGAAGTGGTGGAAGTTAAGTAGTGGAGAAGTGTAGTCGTGCGGAAGGTGGTGATCATCGTGTTTCCGTTATGAGGGAAGACTAGTCACACTTTCACCCACTACTCTCATTACTGTTAACTATCCGTCCTTTCCTGACACTTTCTCGTAATGGGCGCGTTGCACGCCGCACTCTGTAAATCGCCAGACCAATAACCCAGTGAGCATCCCCCAGTTTGTGACATGTTTGATGTCTCGGGTGAATGGGTCAAGTCGTGAGACTCGCCGCTAAAAGCAGCACATAGTGCATTTAGGTTAAATAATATTGTAAAGACCGTCTAAATTAGTCGCGAGTCGATCGTTTTAAAAGAAGAGCGTGATTGGACACCTTTGGGTGATCGTTTGGTAGCCTTAGGGGTGAGCTACTACTTGGTCGATCACTCCCCGTAGGCGAGTGGCGGATTAAAATCCTACCGGTTGATCCAGATTGGATCTGGATCGCTCAAATTGGATAGCCAAGTTGAGTGGCCGAGACAATTTGCGGCAGTTGAAGCAGCGCGAAGGGCCATCTTTGGGCGATCGCTTGGGATCGCACGGGCTTGATGTAGCTCGGCCGATCGCTCCTTACGGGAGGGGGTGGCCGGTGCTCATAGCAGCATCCTATCAATCACCTAGCATCCGATCTAAGCCGTCCGACCAAGCTAGCGAAGTTGGATGGACGAGATGGTTTTGCGGTAACGGCTTGCTGTCGTTGATCCAAATTAGGGTTTGGAAGCCGTGTGGCCAACCCTAGTTTGGCTGATCGAATGAAAGTGCTGGACGCTAGTTTGAGAAGGCCGATCGGCCATGTGCAAAGACGGGCTGCTGGTGTGCACACTGACACCTCTTGTGCCATCTAAAATTAGATCTAAGCCATTCGATTTGGCTGGCGAAGATGGGCGGTCATGATCGATTTGCGATAGTAACATACTGCCGCAAACACAAATTAGGGTTTCAAAGCTGCGTTTGCCCTTGTTCGATCGAATGGTTTGGTGCGTCATTGACTTGCCATGAGCAAGTCGATCGACTGGGAAGAAAATTGGGCCGCCGACGAACACATTGACAGCTTTTTGATCGTTCGATATGCGATCTACGCCGTCCAATTAGGCTAGCGAAGTTGGACGGACGCGATGGATTTTGAGACCGTTTTTGTCTCTTAGCTCGCTTGAGCTCGTTTTGCCAACATCGAGATTCATGCTACTCGACGACGTTGGAATGTGCTAGATGGAGAGTGAACACTGGTCGATCATAGTTCAGTATACTAGGCCTATTAAATATTGCCAAATCGTTGACCGTGATCGAACTTAAGACCGATATGGACAAAATAGGATTTTAAAGGCATGCGCTAACTTTTAAGGAGCTTAAACGCTGATCTCTTTGTCGGCATAGGTGATGTAGCCTATGTGAGTGTTTTGATATATTCTCCAAATTCCTGCGGAATATCATGTCATGTCAATATTGAGAGTTCGGCTGGGAACATTGCATAGGAAAATACTAGGCATGCAGTTAGGAGCTTAAATACTCATCAGGCATAGGCACTCATCAGATTTTGATATATTCTCCAAATTCCCTGCGGAATATAGATATATCAAGGTCTAACATTAAGTCCCCAGATTATTACGCTAAGCTAAAACTACCATTAACATTAAGTGACATTGTAGTGACATTGTAAGTAAGCACTAAATGGTGACAGACGAAAGATAAAATTGAAAAGACAAAGCAGGTAGATATTACCAGGGAAATCCAAATTGACTTTCAGCAGCGGGATCGTGCGGCCAATGGCTTTCGTATTAGCGTGTTGCTAGCTCAACTATGGGGTACGAGTGCGGTACGCCCAGCCATCTATTCCCGTTTATGGAGCAAGAAGAAATCCTTCTTCTGTTCAAACTCTAGAAACTTCGTTCGTATGAAAAGGGGTATCGACCCTCTTCTATTTTTGTTGCTCGTCCGGCTCCATGCTTTCGTGTGCAGCAACTGGCTCCTCTTCGTCACTGTCAGCAGCTCGATCATAAGCGTGCCAACCGTCAGCGGTAAGGTAAATTCATCTTGTCTTCGTATTTTAGCTGTGAGTGTAATATCCATGAGTAGTTGATCAAACTCGGAAATTTAGCTCGGTGTGAATGACTTTCTTTGTTAGTGGCGGTAGATCGAGCATCAACGACAACAAAGCAATCTCCAATAGTTATAATCAGCAGCAAGGAGAGCCAGGAGAACCCAAGGTAGGTGCTGCTTTCACATGTAGCCACTAGTGGAAAATAGCAGTTTCGCGACGGTCAGGGCAAGTCATAGATACGAGTTAAATGACCTGTTTTAGCGGTCGCGGAAATGGTCGCTGTTTGAGCGTCTTTTTCATCTATGACGTGGCTCTGCGGGTCGCGGAACAACCCGTATCTACGACTGATTTTAACAGTCAACTGTTAAGACTGACCTCATCGGTCGTAGATATACATTTTATTATAAATAAAATAGATTCTGATTGCCTGACTGAATCTGTCAGGCCTTACTGAGTCTGACTAAATCTCAAATGAGAATTCAAATGAAAACCAAATCAAACTTAAATGAGAACCCAAATGAAAACCAAATCAAATGAGAATATTCTAATGGGAATAAAATCAAACTCAATTCAAATAAAACCTGCACCCATACATTCAGATCCTCATTTCATTGATTCTTTAAGTTAAAAATTACACTAAAAAGGAATTGAAATTAAGTCCTCAGTTTAAACCAATATAAGTTAAAAATGCTCTATTCACATTTGAGTGCAGCTTACACTTAGGATAAAAACCAACTAAAACCTCTAAACAAAGTAAATTGATAATGCTTTCTTACCGTAGGTGCAAACTAACCAAGATACCAGGCCATAGATAGAGACGTCATCAGCAGAAATGTGAGCTGCGCTGATAATGTCAGCATGGAATGCCCACGATAATGTCAGGATGGAATGCCCACGATAATGGAACTGGCGATTGCAGGAGGATATAGATAAATGATAGAACTGCACAAAGATAAACGATATTACTGTTTGTGTTACTAATTTAACATATGTTCTGATGAAATGTGAAAAATGAAGGAAAAATAAAAATAAAAATAAAAAAAACGAGCAAAGATGATCTTCTTAAAGTTAGAGAAGCGAAACCTCCTATATCAGACAAGGGTATACATGCATGGGAAAATTATCAATGATTTCTTCGCAAGTTCAAAAATTACAAGGCCTAAATTGGAAAGTAACTCCACTCTAGCACGACATAATAACAGTTAACAAGAAATGAAGCGATCTACCAGTCATATCATCGCAGTGTAGTCCAACGATTTGTGCCAAGAACTCAGTGGAATATTGATCTGAAAGGAAACATAAAGAACTCAATAGTAGCTTAGTGCATCCCTACAGGTATTAACACTTCATGTATAAAGAGCAATTAAGATCAATGAGGAAACTAATGTACAAGCTCAGGTATAAGTTCATTCAGAGGCATGGCTTAAGAAAGAAAAAAAAAACAGAGGCAAGCGTAAGCCAATAAAGTTGTATAAGTAATACCATGAGTGTTGCTGCTCAAGTACAAGAACCAAGTTAGTTCATGTACATAACACAATCTTTTGGATAACCTGCGTGTTGATGCCATAAGTTCTGTTAGTGTTCAGTTTTGAGAATCAAAATGGAAATGAATCTTACCATGTAAGCCTTAGTGATTGCTAGTGAGAGCGAGCAATAAAAATGAGGAAACAATCAGAAGAGAAATAAGAGTTTGGTACTTAATACCAAACTTCTATTAATTTTACTTGGATAGAGAACAAAAATCACAGACTCAAATACACGAGGAATAAGAAGAAAAAAAAACGGTAGAATCAATTGAAGCTAACCTGCAGTAAGATCATTCAATCTGTCAGCAACAGTTACAGATTAAGAAGGATCCAGGAGAATGGCATGAACCTGCACAACAGAATGATGTAAATTTGTATCTTACAAAAATTAACTTTTTGTTAGCAGAGGGTTGAATCTAGATACAGAATGACTCTACCTTCGTGTACAAGGCATGACCTTCTGTGCTTATGTTTAAGAAGTTTCTGTGCAAAACTTCCACATCTGGAGATACTATTAAGGAAGACATATCAATAAAGGTACATGACAGAACTATTATATTATAATCAAATCTAATGATAGCTGAAAAGAAAAGGGAGAGGATAATATTGTATCGAATTAAGGAAGACAAAGCCATAAAGGTATATGACAGAACTATAATAGTATAATCAAATCTAATGAAAACTGAAAAGAAAAGAGATAGGATTGCATCGAATAACTACCGAAGAAAGTTCAGAGAGATAGAGAGGATTGCAATATATAATCCTTGGTATTCGGGTAAGTAACTACCGAATACCATGATTCAAGATTTGGAGCATGTGTGAATTAGTTTTTAAAATCTATTGAAAGATCCTAATACTGTATATAAATAAATTGGTAAGTACATAACATATAAAATATCTGGAAAGGATACTATAAGCTCCGAAGTATTTGACATCCTCTAATCATTTCACTTGGCCCTTGGTAAGTTCACCTTTCCTCTCACAAGTGCAGCAAGGTACTTATATGCTGAAACTGTTGCTGATGCAAGAAAATAAAAATAATAATGACTTCATTAAAACCAGCAAAATAACCCTAGGGTATGCAGATTATACCAAACAAAAACATGACGCCGAGAAATAATGACTTCATTCAACATCAGCAAAATGACCTTAGGGTAGCTTCCAGGTTCATGTGTATCTGCCTGACATATGCCCAAGACCATGGGGCATAAACACAACGTTTATTCTTTCAGTAATTATTTCAGCAGCGTCACTACAACTAAAATCCACAGACAGAATTATGATTAGCAATTGTCACATGATGACATTAAAATAGTATGAATAACAGTAGAAAAAGTACCCAATGAACCAAATTATTTTCCAACAACTTCATTCAAGACATGATTGCAATATACACATGATCTCGCAATGCAATTTTTACAGTCATATACTATTGAAATGAATTCAAGATAACTGCAATTGAATCACTCTGTGGAGACTGCAATTAAAACATTCTATGAAGAAAATGAACATTTATATTAAACAAATTTGGGTTCAATGGACCGAGTAAAAAAATTTCAAATTTGGTATACCTGATGTGTGAAATTTCTTAATCTCCTCAGATGCACATGTGATTTTTCCATCCTGAACAGAAGGAGTGAATAAAGATTTTATATTCATCAGTGGAAGTTAATAAACCATAATCGCATAAATATTATAATATTCTCAACCAAATATTTACCTCACTCTAATTATAACATCAATTGTTTCCTGATCCTGTAGACTTAGCTGAACTACTTCTAAGTTGAAACCACTTGGCAGAACTATACTTTCAATTTTCATATATCTCACTGCAAACAACATGACAAACCATAGTTCATGTTTTCAGTCTACAAAATGCTGTCAATTGTAAGAAAATAGATTAGTCTATTGGTATGATAGCCTAAATGTGGAAACTTACGTAATGAGAAGTATTTTTGTGAAATACATCCATCGCATCCATGCCATGGTCAACATACAAACGTTCAATGCACCGCCGATTCTGGGATGTGACAAGAAAAAGAAGCAAGAAGTCACTAAAAACAGGCTAACAAAAATAATATTAAGTTCCACTAGCAACGATTACATAAAGCACAGTCCATATGCAAACATGTAAACTGATACATATTGGCTATCCATGTATATGCCCTTCACTCCGCTAGGAATCTGCCATTTTTCTAGTTGGTTAACTTTACGCGCATAAGATATAAACGAAAATAAATCTTGTAATTGAAAGCTCACATTAGTGATTCTAGTGCTTCCATGGTCCTTTGTAAGCCTGATGGGTATATTAGGTACTCTCCTTTGTCTTTTTCATTAATCATCTGCAACCAAACCAAGCACCAACACAACTTCTCAAATGGTGAGAAAAGCACATGAAAAAAATATTCTCAAACGGAGTCAAATCATACTTATTCTTAGATATTTAGACAGACTCCTTCTCATTATTCATCTGCAATGAAATGAAAACTTCCATATCAAAAACCCATTTCAATGAAAATGGACAATTTCAAAGTAATCTATGAAAATTTAATGAGTTGAATCTTGAACTAATTCATTGACAGGACCAATCAACCAACGAGCAATTTTGAAATTAGGGGATTTAAAGCAATATAAAAAGAAAATCGGGGGATTCAAAGTCATTGACCTCCATAATCTCATCATCTACAGTAGGAACTATTCTTCCATCTCCATTTCTTAAAATCGACAAAGACCCTTTCGCATCTGATTCATCAAGAGCACCCTATTTCCAATCGAGGACAAATAACAGACAACATTTGAACTCATCCAAAGAATCGAATCCTAAAAATTGTAAAATCGAAACCCTAACCCCCAAATTAATATACAAGAGAAAAAACAAAACAAAAAACCTACCATGTATCATATTTCTTAAAGCAAGATACTGCGAATCTACAATTAACAACAACACAATGAGATTCACCGGTTTCACATTATTCTGATTCAACTCCATGTCGTCTGATACTTCCTATTATGGTTCAGCTTCGGTTTCATTAACCACCTTCACTTCTATTTCTAGTAGCGGAGAAAATCAAATCTCTGGTATCTAGTAGACATGATTATAAAACCCTAAGAGAAGGGTTTGAGGTGTGGCTGTGAGAGGTGGAAAGAGAAAGGAAAGAGTTCCGTTTTTTCTTTTGATAGGGAAGATAAGAAATGGAAAGAGATGTGTGAGGTGGTCAAAAGGAGATATGGTTGGCTTAATCATGACCATAGAAAGGTGGGGCCCAGAAAATATTAATTATAGGAAGCACTAGGATCATCTGTCATAGTGTGGGTTAAGAATGAGTGGTAAAATCGTAATTAATCATACAGCGACCGTTTTTGACGCTCCGATTTGTGCTCCGCTTTTTTATTAGATCCGGGACGGTCTTGACCGGTCCACGGTCAATTGACAGCCATTGAGGGTCGTGGGTGTGGGTCAGTAAAACTCCCTTTTCCACTAGTGAGCCATCCAACAGTACCACCGATCTTCTCTTGAATGTGTGATAAGGTTCTGACTCCAGAAGAATGAGTATCTAACCTCTCCAGTGGGTTTCGAAATTTACCAAACTCCATTGCACTCAATTGCAAGAGGTATTGACTTTAAGTTGCTTAGTGTCTGGACTGCTGAGTTGCAATTGAAATGTTCTTTAAACTCTTGAGCATTGACTGACATAAAATTGTATTTATTCCGACTCTTTAGCTCATAGACGTAGTCTTTCCTTTCTGATTGCGATGATGACATGCTTGGAAAGCTTGTCTGGGAAAGATCTTCCGGAGCCATTGAGTGAAGTAGATAAGCTGAGAGGCGTTCCGTCGCCAACTTGCTGCTATCAAATCTTTAAGGAATTCGTTCCAAGCGACATCCTTTGAATCATCTTCTGAATCTTGGATTGTTGTATGGAATGGGATGCGATGAGCAGTCCCCAGTTACACTTCTGTCTGGTTACTAGAGATATATTTTTTAAGTCGGCTTGGGAATACAATGCGGTCTTGTAAGGAGGTGTAAATGTGTATTAGATCCGGTGGCGTGGCCGGATACGTGAAAATATCTCTGCGGCGTACTTAGGAGTCTTTGATGCAGTGTACGGTTTCATGTTGAGAACTTCCTGCACCTCGTAAAGCTTTGACAGTGATGATGCTATATCAGAGATAACCTGGTTGAGGGACATGAAGGCATCCCGTGCTGGCAGTACCCAGTTGTAATTTATCCTGAGCCTATTTTCTCTTGAAAGACGTACTTCCGTTGCGTTTGCTGGTAAGGGGGTTGACGAATTGATGAAGGCGACAATCTTTTAGATTCATCATTTGTTGATCAATGAGAGGGAGTCGCACTTGATAGATCTGTATTATATCCAACTTCTGGCAGCCCATGCACCCCTTCCATAGGAAATTGGAAATAAACACCGAATCTGACTTTGTCAGCGATGTGGTTGTTGATGCGCATCTTCGTGCATGCCTTGGGTGGGAGATGCTGAATTCTGAGTAGGTGATGTGGTAGATCTGATGCGGTTGGTATGTGTGACTTGCTGACGCGTTGAAGCGGCTTCGACTTCTGGAAAGGACATTGAAGCGACTTCTAGGAGAACGTTGAAGTGGCTTCTAGAGCGAACGTTGAAGCGACTGTTGGAGAAAACGTTGAAGTGGCTCTTGGAGCGAACGTTGAAGCGACTGCTGTTGAAGCAGCTCTTGGAGCGAACGTTGAAGCGAAGCGGCTTCTGGAGAGGACATTGAAGCGGCTTTTGGAGAGAGCGTTTAAGCGGTTTCTGGAGCGAACGTTGAAGCGACTCCTGGATAGAGCGTTGAAGCGGATCCTGGAGAGGACGTTGAAGCGGCTTTTTTAGTTTGATTTTCCCTTGTAAATTACATGCTTCTTGATTGACCATCTCTCTTGTGTTGAAGAGGTCCTTGACTGACAGCGAAGGAATTTCATGTTGAGCCTCAGTCCCCAAGTGTGGTTTATGAGAATCTCTCTTATATGCTCGATGGGTTTACCACAATAAAGGTATCGCCATCTAGCCTCCGTACTGGTGATCCTATTACTTATCCATGGGTAAATAAAACATGCAGAAGTTTGGATTACCTTTGTACGTAGTTGTCGTTGTCATGGTGAAGCTCTTGCGGGTATCAACAAACGAGCAACAACGGTTCTTGGCAGCAACTGAGATCAGAAGAGACTGCGTTTTCGTGGAGACAAAACAGGTTGGCTGGAGCTTGGATGGCTACGATCACGATCCTTGACAGGGACGAGTGATGACTACATGCACAAATCTTGGCAGTGACGAGTGGTGGCTACAACCATGGATCTTGGAAGGAAGGAGCGGCAGCTGCGAGCACTTGGACGACCACGACCATGAGCATTGATAGGCTTTGATCGATCACGTATGTGAGTTTACTCTACCTTCTTTATTTTTGGTGAAACAGCTCCTCCCTGATTCCCTGTGTGCGGAAACTCGCCTATTGTTGTTTGCATAAATGCTCCATCATGGTCTGTACGGTTTTGGGGACGGAGTCCCCAGAAACTATGCAACTCCTGACCGGAAGAGGATCTCTGTGCACTCTTTCAGTACCTAATTTAAATTCTCTTGCATCCACCTTCTCTTTGGAATTTGTTGCAGTCACTGGTTGGGTGATTGACGAACCTATGGTTATGGAAATATTTGATATTTGCCATTTCTCCCTCGGTTGATGGACGTCTGAGAAGAGGTAGCTTGATAGCATCATCTTGAATCAATGCTTCTAGGAGTTCGATTACCTCAAGTTTGGAGAGCCTCTCTTGTCTTTGTTGCCGAACATGAGTCTTAGTCACGGATTTTCGAGCTGTCTGCTGTGCTGGTGCCGCACGTTTGGGTTGTTGTTCTACAACTGGAGCTTTTCTTTCCGACTACACTCACCAAGCTTACAGAAGGTTGAGTGTTGTATTGTTTGTTTATGAGACGTATGTTTCCTCGAGTCTCACGTGTATCTTCATTCCTAGCGGGCCTGATTCCTTTCAGCAAGGCTGGTGCTGTTGTAGCCAACCGCTTAGCATCTTCATGAAGTTCATAGAATGTCTGGAAGCATAGGCTCTCCAATAAAGCGCGATAGACAGGTACCATTTTATTAATGCACAACTCCAATAATTGATGTTCAGTCACATTTGGATCATAGTGCTTGAATCCAATTAGCTATGCTGTTTGGTGCAATGTTGTTGTACCATGTGTATGCCCAGTATCGTCAAAAAGGGAGAACTGGGGAGAATAATATCATCTTGGAAGTAAAATTATTTGCACATCAGGAGGATAAGGAGGTTGATGCTGGTGCATGTCCGCCGGGTTAACTTTGCCTCGATTTTGGAGAAGTCGTTCCATATCCTCACGTGTGATGAAATTGGATTGTTGATTCCTTTCCAATAGGCGTTCAAGAGCAATGCAGGCTTCTTAATCTATAAAGGTGGGTCCTGCTGAAGTGCTTGCGCCAAGAGTATTGAAAGTACTCCTTATTGGTTCAATGGGATGACACGGCTCTTGTGGTAGTAATTCTGTTAGCGTCTTGAGGAAAGTAAGTACCTCTTTCTGAGTCGTAGCCATGTCCGTCTGAGCCTTAGCGAGAACTTCTTGTCTTTCCATTAAATCGACAATGGTAATAGGGGGTTGGCCTCCTATGGCCCCTCCAATCTCTCGTCCTGATGGGGTAGTGGCAGTAGCTCTAGTAACAACCAGGGGAGTTACGCTCGAAGAAACATTGGGGGCAGCGGCAGCGGCTCTAGCTCTGGTGATTGGAGGTGTCACGCCTAAGGGAATGTTATCTGCGCCGCTGGTGTTGGTTGTTGAGGTTGTAGCGCCACGAGATGTGTTGATTGTGGTGGTAGGCGGTATATTGGTGTCACCAGCAGGAATGTTGATACCAGGGGTGTTTTCAGCGCCAGTGACATCGGGATTTGTCTTTGATCCAGACCTAGATCCACCATCTTGAATTTGAGAAAATTGAAATGAAATTGAAAATTGATCTTGCAACCGAGAGATTAATCTCCCACTGTGGTCGTCAGTTGTTTTGGGGTAAAAACTGATTCTGCTGTTTTTGGTAAATTTGGGTGTGTTGATGAGAAACGAATTCAATCCCTAAACAAATGCACTGCACGGGAGTACTTTTAGATTCGAGAGATCAATCTGTAAGACTCTGGCCTAAACCAATAAATGGTCGTTCCAGATTCAATTCGGTCACAAGGTGAAGGAGAAGGGTTGATCTTAGGGAGGGAAGCGAAGAAGGTGTTTGAGATCAAAATGTTGAATTATGAAGGTGTGGCTGTTTTATGACTTGTATCAGAATGTGGTTTCTGGCTACTTGTGTTTATGACACTTGTGTTCTTGAAATAAGTTGAAAACCTATTTATATAAGTCATTGAGCGCACCCTGATCTCATAGGAAGTGGTGGAAGTTAAGTAGTGGAGAAGTGGAGACGTGCGGAAGGTGGTGATCATCGTGTTTCCGTTATGAGGGAAGACTAGTCACACTTTCACACACTACTCTCATTACTGTTAACTATCCGTCCTTTCCTGACACTTTCTCGTAATGGGCGCGTTGCACGCCGCACACTGTAAACCTCCAGACCAATACCCCAGTGAGCATCCCCCAGTTTGTGACATGTTTGATGTCTCGAGTGAATGGGTCAAGTCGTGCTCACCGGTAAAAGCAGCACATAGTGCTTTTATGTTAAATAATATTTGTGAAATCAATATTTATGAAGCATTGTTTATAATCGATGCGTATAAAGCATCGTAGTTTTAAAGATCTTCTAAATTAGTCGCGAGTCGATCGTTTTAAAAGAAGAGCGTGATTGGACACCTTTGGGCGATCGTTTGGTAGCCTTAGGGGTGAGCTACTACTTGGTCGATCACTCCCTGTAGGCGAGTGGCGGATGGTAGCCATTCTAAAATCCTACCGGTTGATCCATATTGGATCTGGATCGCTCAAATTGGCTAGCCAAGTTGAGTGGCCGAGACAATTTGCGGCAGTTAATGACTGCTGTGTAGCAGCGCGAAGGGCCATCTTTGGGCGATCGCTTGGGATCGCACATGCGTGCTGTAGCTTGGCCGATCGCTCCTTACGGGAGGGGGTGGTCGGTGCTCATAACAACATCCTATTAATCACCTAGCATCCGATCTAAGCCGTCCGACCAAGCTAGCGAAGTTGGACGGACGAGATGGTTTTGCGGTAACGGCTTGCTGTTGTTGATCCAAATTAGGGTTTGGAAGCCGTGTGGCCAACCCTAGTTTGGCTGATCGAATGAAAGTGCTGGATGCTAGTTTGAGAAGGCCGGTCGGCCATGTGCAAAGACGGGTCGCTGGTGTGTGCACTAACACCTCTTGGCCCATCTAAAATTAGATCTAAGCCATTCGATTTGGCTGGCGAAGATGGGCGGTCATGATCGATTTGCGATAGTAACATACTGCCGCAAACACAAATTAGGGTTTCAAAGCAGCTGCGTTTGCCCTTGTTTGATCGAATGGTTTGGTGTGTCATTGACTTGCCATGAGCAAGTCGATCGACTGGGAAGAAAATTGGGCCGCCGACGAACACATTGACAACTTTTTGATCGTTCGATATGCGATCTACGCCGTCCAATTAGGCTAGCGAAGTTGGACGGACGCGATGGATTTTGAGACCGTTTTTGTCGGTCTTAGCTCGTTTGAGCTCGTTTTGCCAACATCGCGATCACCCACATTGGGGTTAGCGTTCGACGACGTTGGAATGTGCTAGATGGAGTCCGACCGGTTAGGGTATTAGTGGGCCCGCCGGTGGTCATCATGTGATCGACTAGTTCCGCTAGGAGTAGACTAGGCCTATTAAATTTCGTGGCCAAATCGTGTGACCGTGATCGTTTTTAAGACCGATATGGACAGTCTAGATTTCCCTTAAGGATTTTAAACGCGTTCGATCGCGCTAACTTTTAATTAAAAGGTGTGTGAACACGCCGATCTCTTTGTCAGAGGGTGATGTAGCCTATGTGAGTGTTTTCATGCAGGTCTCAATACTGACACTTCGGGAGATTCATGCTACTCCGCTGCGAGTGAACACTAATCGTGATGTCATGCCAATATTGAGAGTTCGGCTGGGAACATTGCATAGGAAAATACTAGGCAGGCAGCTATGAGCTTAAATACTCATTAGGTTAGTGAACAATTCATCTAAGAGCTTGAATTTCGATATAATATGAAGAGGCATAGGCACTCATCATATTTTGATATATTCTCCAAATTCCCTGCGGAATATAGATATATCAAGGTCTACTACTTCTGATGCCGGGTCAGGTAGACAGACTTTTACAGTTTTCGCCCTAAGCTAAAAACCATCATCAACACTATGCAATCCCTGTTGCATGATTTTTACCTTCATGCCATGAAATCTCAGTGCCGCAAGGTCCAGAAACAGAAGGGGAGAGAAGTTGATCAAATTTCTTCTTATTAGATTTTCAGTAATTTTGTGTCATTTTTGTTTTTAAGAATCAGAGAACAAAGTTGTATGATTTTCTCTGCACTCTTATTATAATTGAAATTGTACTTCTAAACCCTAACTTACCTTTTAAAATTGGCTTTCCTTCTAACAATATCCAAAATTAATTAACGCACATCGGATGTTGCTGAATCACCCTTATTTACTGAATTACCTACCGTTAAAGAACATTCCGAATCATAATGCAAAGCATATAATCAGTTATGCGCACCAACTCACAGCCTTAGGCATTAAGGTTGCTCCTCATTTTCCCCAAAAGATAAAGAAAAATCTTATCAGTGTTCGCTTTACCAGGGACCAATAATGCCCATTTTTTCTGATCAAAAAAAAAATAATGCCCATTTTACCACTTTCCACTCCATCTTTTAGCCCGAAATCAGTGGCGGGAACAACTCTACCGGAAACCAACTCTTAGTGGACTACATATGTAGACCTCCACCAATTTAAAGCTTAGGCTTCTTGTGAACGAGGTAGGCCTAAGGCCATTATCAGTCTACAGGGAGATAGTACTGGTACTTGGGAGTTGGGGAGTGTATTTTTAGAACGCGTAATTGGGGGATATATAATCTAATTGGGGGATATGAATTACTTCCCCCAACCCATGGTGTGTGCTAAGGGGTGACTTTTGGGGGCGAAAATACTAAATTACCCTTCCCACAAAATAAAAATCAAAAACTTAAAATCAAAAAACAAAATCATATCCCCCATTTCCATCTCCACTTCTTATTAATCTTATTTAGGGGTGGAGCTTTGAAACCCAAATATTTCCCATTCCCTTTCAAATTCTAAACTCTCCCCACTCTATATCAAATTCTCTTCTCCTCACTTTGGAAACCATTTTTTTTTTATTCGGAAGTGATGAAGATCATGCTGAAAGTGATGATGACCTTTCAAATTCTAAACTCTCCCCACTCTATATCAAATTCTCTTTTCCTCACTTTGGAAACCAATTTTTTTTTATTCGGAAGTGATGAAGATCATGTTGAAAGTGATGATGACCATGCCGGAATTGATGAAGACCATGCGGTATCATGTTAAGCATATGGTCTTCATCAATTCAAGCATGGTCTTCATCACTTCGAATTGAATTTTTCGGCAGTATTAATCGGTCCACTTAGGCATAGAAAATAAAGCAACATGGTATGCCGGAAAACAATACCGGCATGGTCTTCATATCAACTAACCATGCCTGGCGGTGGGTGATTAATACCAGAAAAAAAATTCAAAAAGGAAGAGATGAAGACCATGCTTGGAATTGATGAAGACTATATCCGGAACATGATGCGGCATGCTCGAGAATTTCCTATCAATGCCTAGGTAGTCAAGTGAAAAAAAAATCAACGCGGATACTTTTCATCCTGTCCTAAGCATGGAAATTTAAGCAAAATACTATGCTTAGGAACATGTACCTAAGATGCTCGAATCCATGATTACCATGCCTAGGCACTGCTCAAAACCGAGAAAAAAATCAACATCAAAACCAGAAACAAATCGTGGCAAACAATTTATGAATATTTCCAACAATTGCCCGCATGGGTTTTTGGTTGAATACCATGCTTTAAGCACCAAGCTTTTTGTTTGCAACAATGGTGGATTCAAAGAAGAAAAATCAATTTTTTAACCTCTTATTAGCGGTAATTCTCTCATCACAATCATCTTCCATTTTCAAAAAAAGAATTCCTCTCAATTGTGAGTTGTTATCATTAATCGAAGATTGAAGATATGATTGTTGTTGTAACTGAGCTAAAGATTCAATTTGCAAGTCTCTCATCACAATCATCTTCCATTTTCAAAAAAAAAAAAAAAAATTCTACTCAAAATTTTTTTTCCCTCTAAACTAACACAAACAAATTCAAATAAACATAAATACACAAATTATATCCCCCAAATCATTAATATTTTACTAATCATAATTAGTAACTAATCCTGATTAGTGAGGGTTAAATTAGGAATTAAAAATTTAATTAGATAAGGGGTAACCCAGCTAGGATATTTGGATCCCTATTTTGTCATTTAGTCATATCCCCCAATTAGTTTTCATATCCCCCAATTGCGCGTTCTATTTTTACTAGTAGCTGTGAGAAAAGGTGAAATAACCGACTAAACCGACAAATAGTTTTTGTGAGTTGGAGAAAACGTGAAGGAAAAAAACCTTAACTTTTACACCACTTCTCTTCTCTTCTTTTTCCCCACAAAAATATACCAAAGCGGATGTAGGCGCAAAAAAGAACTCTAGACTTGTGCTCATAGCCCTTTGCTTTATCAATGAAGGGTGAATTAATATGAATTTGCCAATAGGTGACAGTTTCGGATGCCAGTCGTCTATGAATGGGGGTATTATATGAGGGTACAACTATGGAGGTTATCTTCCAACGTGCCAAAAAGTCATCTAAAAAGAAACCTAGTTAACAAACTGTTACTACCAATTGCGTACGCATGTATTTGATTTGATCTCTTTTTAAAGTTTTATTATTATAATCTAAGCGACATCTAAACTCAAATTATAACATTATTTATCATTAGCTTTTGTATGGTCTACTAAACATTCATTTGCTTTGAACAAATCCCAAAGAATACTAAATATATTCATTTGATTTGAAATTTTGAATGTAACCTAAAGCCAAACCCCACAGACACATACTGATTTGCTAATGATGCTCATGCATTTCCCGCTCCGTTCACGCAAATAAACAACTACTCCAATTTCTTTGAACCTTGATTTTGGGCATACCAAAAACTTTCTAAGGCATACAAAATAGTTTTCCCATCCTAGGTGACTTTATAAGGGGTGTCTATTGGGTAGTTCAATTACCTATATACCCTTGAACCTAAAATCAAAAAATAAACTATCCTAAATATCTCTTATTCTTCTTCCATCCAAACCACCTTCCTTTTCTCTGAGATTTTTTTTTCCATCACCGTAATTAATTATCGATTCGTGAAAATTCGATCATCGGTTAAATTGAACTATATAATGGATCGTACAAAGAAAAAGCAAACGTCAGGTGTTCTAAATCCTCTTCCAATCCATGAATTAAAGAAGAAGAACCAATTGAAGATTAAGGTGTAAAAACTACAATTGAACCAGAAATTGAATCGGAAATTCAACCATTTGAAGCTCCAAATATTGAAATGAGGATAAGAAGGTATTCCCTACAAACCCAATCTTTTAATTTTTGTTTTTCATGGATTGAATGGGTTAAATTGCTAAAAATTTAGGGTTTTTGACTGATTCTGATGGCGGGTTCGGTGATAATTGAGTTGAGTTTTGAGCCGAACTGTTCTTGAAATTTCACCCTGAAAGTGTCTATGAACAGTTCGGCTAAACCGTAAATGTCAATTTTTAGCCGAACCCAAAAATGCGTATTAAATACGTCCCAGAACAGTGTCGTCGTTCGGCTAATACCTTGCAAACCTTCCCACCGAACCCGAGAAGTGAAATTTACCCGGTGGTTGTCGAGTTGCTGACACGATTAGATCACTTTCAAGCCGAACCTCTCTCTGTAAACACTTCGAAAATATTGATTTGAAGGCTCTAGGTTCGGCTAACTCGTGTTGTTGAGTTATCAGCCGAACCTTCTCTTTGCACACTCAAGTTTTTCGATCTTGTTTTGGCCATAACTTTTTCGTCCGATGTCGGAATGACCTCATTCTTTTTGTGTTGTGTTTGTATTTTCATTCTCTTGAAGTTGAAGATAAGATCTCATTGATCTTAATGAGTTTAATATGGACCTTGGTATTCTTCATCATTAGACTTACTTAACACTTTTAGTAATTTCCACTTTTTTTGTTTGGTTCATCCTATGAAAAGGCTGCACAATAGAAAACATATGTAATAAAAATCTTAACCCCTAAATGTGTATGAATTTAAGTGTTTCATGGAAAATCAGTATCATGTTCGGCTGATGTGATTTTTTGAATATGAGCTGAACTTAGAAACAAATATAGTTCGGCTGATACGATATTTAGAGTGAAAACCGAACCTAACTCTCAGAAATAGGTTCGGCTTGTTATTAGACTTTAATATAAGATGAACTAGGATCTTGAAAATAGGTTGGAAGTTGGAAAATGAAGGTTCGGCGTATAACGTTAACAAATTCAGCTAGCCGAACTGTTCATCAATTTAGTGGGTTCGGCTTATATTGTTAAGCCGAACATAGTCCTGGTTCGCCGAAACATGATGAAAAATACAATTTTTTGATGATTTGAAACTACAAAAGTGAGATTAAACATAAAATAGAAGTGTACATGTGTGTTAGAAGCATTGGGTTCCTCATCTATGTATTCATCATCTGGATTTGGCTCATAAAAATTATCATCTTGAGTTTGAGTTTGTGTAAAATCATTCTCATAATCTAAGAAATCATCCATTTCTGGATCATTGTTGTAGTTGATATGTATTTTCCTAGGTTTTTTAGATGAAGAATGACCCTCCTCATCCTCCATTGAATCAAGAATTAAAATTTGCTCACTTTCTCCTTCTCTTTCTCTCCTTCTTAACCAAAACTTTGATATTTTTTTTCCCCAAATTTTTTCATAAAAACAACCTTTATAATTCTGAAAATTATCTTAATCACTAAACAAAATATTTAATCACTAATACAGATTACTAACCCTAATACGTAAAGGGTAGATTTGCCATTTAAAATTTTTTGGGTTAAGGGGATATCTGATTTTGTTATTTCACAACCCTTTTTGTCTTTATTGAGTATGCCTAGAAAGATTTTGGTATGCCCAAAATCAGGGTTCATTTCTTTAGTTTTGCGGGCGGCCCATCTTTTCTGCTTTTCTTGAAGAGAATCCCACCACTCTTTTCCAATTGACCGCATCGCCCATGTTATACTTTCCTCGGTCATCACTAGACCACTACCTTAAATTATTCTTACGTGGTTCCGCCTTGTTGGTGTTGGCGTCCCGGAATTCACACCCATATACCTTCTTGCGGGCAGTTATGCCTCGTCCACTTACATGTAGAGAGTCTAAATCTTTTTAAATTTGAGGAGACCATGCTGGACGAGTTAATCCTGATTCAGTCACACATGTTTTTTTTTTTTTTTTTATTAATGGATAAAGAGTATTATATTAACTAGTTGAAAGCCTAACAAGCTAAACTCCAACAACATACTACTACATTAATTGAACAGGTTGCGGTACTAGCCTACCAACGAGCCTCATGGGTAACCTAGCCAAGGGAGCCGAAGCGGATGGGGGCTGAGATTGTGTCATAAGGGGGGCAAACTAACACTACCTTCCATGTTAATTTCTGCAATATTACGTCACTGGGGGATCGAACCTGGGACCTCCTAGAGCGCATGAAACTTTGAGAAAATGGGGATGACCAGCTGAGCTAGGTGCCCGTTTTTTGTTTCTTCATGCTCTTTTTTTGTATAACAAAACAGAGTGAGCCGAAAGCTACTTCAGAACAAGCGTTTGGTCTGCCGGAGTAAAATTAGCACCATGCAAAACCTCGTCATTAAGATACATCAGATAATTAAAGTTGCTAATGTTGAATGACCGGAGAGTTTGGTAAAGCTGTAATAAGTTGGGACCTCTCCAATTTAAGTTCTCAGGAGACATAAACTGAACTGCTAACTTCGCTAGATTAATTGTCGTTTTGTTTTGACCATGTCCGACCTTGTAGGATCGAGCAAGAGAGAGGAGAGCACAAACGTGGAAGCAATAAAACGACTACATTGATAATCAAATTCGGTGTACAATTCTTATGGCTCAATAGCCTACTTATAGTCTCACAAACTTGACGATCACTCAAAGTACTTTCCTAATAAAAACAAACTCTAAATAAAACACACTTCTAGAAACACAAAGAAACTCTAAACATAGTAAAACTCTAAAACCAGCAACCGACACAACTTGCTTCTCAAGTTAACTCGACTTCCAAATATGACACGTTGTTTCAACTTTTATTGTTGATCCAAACTGACTGCGTCAATTGCAGTAGTTGATCCCAACTCTTCTTCATAATGCGTCAACAATACTTGTTGATCCGTTAAACAAATCACCATATCTTGGTTTAACTTTCAACATCCTCCCTTAAACCAAGATATCATTCAACAAGAATTCCGTAACCCTCTTCTCCTTCTCAGCTTCTTCCATTAATCGACGTCAGCACGTCCTTGTATTTTCTCATTTTCTATTCCTCTTCTTCCATTAATAAACGTCAACATACAACACTATTAAAATTATTAATAGTGGCAGTAGCACGTTCTTGTCTTTTCCCATCTTCAAAGATACCACCAACAAACCCTTACTCCTTGATACTCAATTATAGCTTATCCCAATTTCATGATCCCACCGGAATTCCGTCATCATTATCTAATCAACAAACTCAATTCACAAACCAATCTTCTAATATTGCTTAACAACAATCATCAAACACTCACTGCCATCATACCATAGCAACCATCACAAACTTCTTTTCACATTCTTCTTTATAACAGCGGAACGCCATCCTTAACAAGCAAGTAACCAAATTCTGTAACTCATCACTGAGCATTATAGCTCATCTTCTACTTTTGTTTACCTACTTCACTCTTTGTCACTACTGCAATGATCCATCTCACCTTATTTTCTGATATTTTCCGGTATCATTGGCATCTACAACTCATGAGATTTTAATCCACTATTGTTGTTCTCTACAACTCATGGGATTCTAACCCACTATTGTTGTTTTCACTTCTCAAATTCCACACTGGAATTTCTTCACTTCTCACGATCACACCCTTGTGACGTCTCTTCTCTTCACTCTCACGATCACACCCTTGTGACGTCTTTTCTCTTCACTCTATCATCACCTCCTGGTGATTACTTCTCTTTCTTCACAACCTTACTGTTGTTTCTTCTTCTTTTTTTTAGTCACGAACTTTCACACTTCTTTGTTCCACAATCTTGTCACGCTTCTACCACAAGCATACTTCTTTACAAAGTCTGCCACACTTTGTAGGATGTCCAAGTTTCTGCCACAAACTCTTCAACCACACTTTACTTCTTCCAACATGTTTGAGCTTAAACTCCAACATGCTACCATCCTCCCTTAAGCTCAAACTAAAGTTTCTGAATTCGATCAACTTAATCAAACTGTACCAGTCCTTCCTGACTGCAATACCAACTTTGATCTTCTATTGCGTTTATTTCGAATTCATAACCTCACCCATTAAATCAACCACTCACCCAAGCATTCAAACAAACACCTTGTCTGCCTTCTCCAACTCTTATCGCAACGTAACACTTACCACTTTCTCGAGCCCATAACAGCTCAACATCTTCTTCTTAGCCTTCTCACAGCAACCACCATATCTTAACGTCAACTATTTTTTTTTTCCCGCTGATTCCTCCAATTTTACCTCGACCCAACACTCAGTACAGTAGTACTTGCGAAAAGCCCACTACGGAAAGCTAACAGACCCATACGGTCTCAACACATCTTCATGGTACTAATTCCTTCTGTTCACGTCTGTTGCCAACTTCTCACGCTCCTTCCTCAACAATCATCCACCGTTCATCATCACAGTTCCAGTTACGAATTCAAGGTATCTTGTTGACACCACCAACTGCCAGACTCAAAAACTAATAATCTCGAAATCATCTGCAGCTACCAACTCTTCTCTTCTGCTTCTCTTTCCTTCGAACATCCAACAGTCACACTACACCACAGTTCCAAACTAATCAGCGTCTCCTCATCATCAGCTCGTCATCAATGGAAACAATAATCACCATCTGCTACAACTCCTCCATCGTCGATATCAACCACAGACCAGCAAAATCATTCTCATCACTATCTTTGTTTTCTCTCGAGATCCACAACCAATCAACAACAAAAAATCTTTTGTTTCTTCTAAAACTCACGGCATGTCTCCCAATTCCATTCATGATCTTAATTATGGCAAAACCCTAATTGCTCTTTCACTGCTTTCAACCGAACACCTCACAAACTTTTGTTAAACAACCAACGTGATATGCCGGCAGCAACAACTTCCTTGTTTATCACAACTTCTAAATCAAGTTTCAAATTTTTATTGATAGAGAACTTGAATCCACAAACCTTCAATCACAACATCAATTCAGCTTTCTTTAACCTCCATCTTATTCAGCATACGAACAAACTTCTCCTTTTTTTTAAAATAAATTACGACACCTTTTAAAAAAAAAAAACAACATACGAACAAACCTTCATGAACATATTTTGGTAAGCAACAAGTCATGAAAAACAATAACCCGATCTTACGCTTTCTTCTCAGCAAAAAAAAAAAACGCAGCTTCATGACTAACTCTTTCTCTCCTTCTCCTCTATCTTCCTCTCACCTTGCTCTGATACCATATGTAGGATCGAGCAAGAGAGAGGAGAGCACAAACGCGGAAGCAATAAAACGACTACATTGATAATCAAATTCGGTGTACAATTTTTATGGCTCAATAGCCTACTTATAGTCTCACAAACTTGACGATCACTCAAAGTACTTTCCTAGTAAAAACAAACTCTAAATAAAACACACTTCTAGAAACACAAAGAAACTCTAAACATAGTAAAACTCCAAAACCAGCAACCGACACAACTTGCTTCTCAAGTTAACTCGACTTCCAAATATGACACGCTATGTCAACTTCTCTTGTTGATCCAAACTGACTGCGTCAACTGCAGTAGTTGATCCCAGCTCTTCTTCATACTGTGTCAACAATACTTGTTGATCCATTAAACAAATCACCATATCTTGGTTTAACTTCCAACAGACCTTAATCAAATTGCATAGAACAAAATCCATTGCTTCAAAATTGCCACCTTTCAATCCTAGGTTGAATATATGCCTTGAATTCTCTGCGGTAAGCTACTCTAATTTCTGCTAGATTTGCATCATCTTGAGCTTGCAAGTTAATGTTGGC
This sequence comes from Papaver armeniacum, assembly GCA_023531295.1. NCBI lineage: Eukaryota > Viridiplantae > Streptophyta > Magnoliopsida > Ranunculales > Papaveraceae > Papaver > Papaver armeniacum. Next base: position 342,464 of record JAJJWW010010454.1, read on the forward strand.
CTTGTACATCTCCTCTCCCCAAGCCTTACAACTTATTTAGCACTTTGTACTTCCTACATTTTAAAAGAAGGCTATTATTGGGGCGTCACACTCCATTAGAGGGGCTTCACTTGGATATTTGGTGACCAAAAATCTGGTTAAGGGATATTTTGATTCCATAGAAATTTGTCAAAATTACCCTTCAATTAAAACTACTAAAAATAGATGAGGAAGAAGCAAACTGATCTTAGTGATGGTAATCAACAACTCAATCAATCTCAACTTCATCCTCAACTCATTCCACCGATTCAATCAATTGAAGAATCATGTTTTCAAACTCCTCAACAACAACCCATGGTGTATGTAAGGTAATAATCAAACAAACCCATCTTTTTGTACCCGTTTTTGTGCTTAAATCGAATGAAATCGAAGTAAAATTAAGATTTTATTTACTTCTGCTAGTGTTACGCCTGGTACAGTACTAGATTTTTCAATCGTAATTTAGTTTTTGAAGAACTTACGCCTAGGTTTAGTTCAATTCAAGCGTAAACTTTGATTTGCATGTCGTTTTACGTCTAGGTTTAGTTGATTTCAAGTGTAATTCCAATTTACGCCTAGGTTTAGTTGATTTCAGCGTAATTCCAATTTTACGCCTAGGTTTAGTTGATTTCCAGGCGTAATTCAAATTTTACGCCTAGGTTTAGTTGTTTTCCAGGCGTAATTCCAATTTTACGCCTAGGTTCAGTTGATTTCCAGGCGTAATTCCAATTTTACGCCTAGGTTTAGTTGATTTTCCAGGCGTAATTTAGGACGTAGCTAGGTTTAATTAATTAAACTAAAGCTAAACAAGGGTTGTTTAGTCATTACACAATTATTTGAGATCATAGATTTTTGAAATTACTTACGGGTGACCCGTAGGTAGGGGTGTTCATGGTTACTGGTTAACCGAGAAACCGAACCAAACCAAACCGATTAGGGAGAAACCGAACCGAACCATTAACTAATGGTTGGTTTTGGTTTAGAAAAGATGAAACCGAGATTAATGGTTTGGTTTTGGTATGATAGAGAAACCGAACCAATAACCAATGGTTAACCGAATATTGATAAAAAAAAATCATTGATTAAATTTTCATTAGAGATGTCACTGCCATTAGTTAAATCTTCTTTGATCTCTAGATTTAGAGTAAGCTTTAACTACTCTTGATATTCTTTTATTTATTTTTTGTCTCAGTAAATTTTTGTAAACCAATACTATTTTTTTCGTAAATTAGTGTAATTTTTTTTTTTGGTTTGACATAATTATTGGTTAACCAAAACCACTGGAAAAACCAACCGTAGGTGACGCCCCAATAATAGCCTTCTTTTAAAAGCATTGCGAAAATTTGGAGTTCCACAATGCGAGCTCAAAAGAAAGACCACAAGCTTGGATAAGTTCAAATGAGAGCGGGCCTCAAGAATCAAGGACTCTGTCTGAGAGAGATATAGATTCGGACAATCTATCTTCTCGAGGAGAACATAAAAAAGCACACAAATACATGTGGCAGGTAAAAAATACTAATTTCCATTACACCTCAAGGGCATTTTAGTAATCTTGTCATTCTAAATTATCAATTTTTCCATAAGATCATTACTGCACCAACTAGTGTGGTTAAGTGACTTCTACTCTCTCTCTTCTTCACTTCACACAGACAGACACAGCCTTTAACTTACTTTGTCTCTTTGCATTCCCCCATTTTTCTCTCTTCCCCATTATTTCTACGATTCTCTCTCACCTGTGAACACTTCTTTGAGATCTCTAGAACAGCAACAGATTCCATCTGAAAAAATCAGGTACATTTCTTAGATTTTCTGGTTGGATTAATGACTTCATTTTGAGTTTGGGGTTCAGTATGATGATCAAACCACGCAATGCATGTTTCATTTTGGAGTTAGGGTTGTGTTTTGTTTTTTTGGAAGATGAATCCAAGAATGTTTTTTCAGTTTATATAACTGTAAAAAAATGGAATCTTTTTGTGTACTGAGATATCATTGTCGGTTGGGTTTTGATTAAGTCAGAATCTTGAGATGTCTTTACTAGATTGGAGTTTGAGATGGTTAGATTTGTGATGGAGTTGTGTGTTTTGGTAATGCATTTTGGGTTTGAAGCTGTTTTTCTCCAAGTGGGTTTTGACTGTGTAACCTGATTTGAGTTTGTCACATTGATGATTTTGAAAAATGGTTTTATTTGTCATGCCAGATTTTCCAAGTTTTGTTTCTTTAGATCAAATTTTGCTTGAATTTGGCTAAAAAATGAACACCTTTTGAGTATTTTGGATCCTAGTCATTCAAGGGAGGTAGATTGTGGGTTCTAACCAGAGAAGATTTTGTACTATTAGAATTTTGTCAAAGCTTGAAAATTTGTCCTGGGTTTGTTTTTTCCTGGATTTGATTTTTTTTTCTTCTTTTTGTTAACTTCCATCAAGCATCATCCACTAAGTAAGGATTGCTTGTTTAGTTTTGGGTGTTGCCATTAATGGTGAATCAACCTTATGAGTGTGTTCTGATGCATTCTTCTCATACAGGTACATGATTTTGTGACACAAGCAGATTAAGATGGAAGGAGTAATAAATGCTGAGGCACCCTTGGATTATGCTGCATTTCAGATTACGCCCACTCAAAATAGGTTAAACTTCTTCGTATGAACTATCATTTCTATTGTATTAGCTTTCAACGCAGAGAGTAATTGATGAAGTTTTTGCCCATGTTCACTGCCAGACATGAAAATTGGACAACTGATAGTTTAAACTTGATCTATCAAGACAAAAATTTCCTAGGAGAAATTAAGTTCTTGGAAAAGGGGTTGCACATATAGGGTTGGCCTGGATATATTAAATCGATAAGAGATTGTAGTTAATTAGCTGCTGCTGTGGGATTTATTGAAATATAGAGATCACATTATGCCCCAATTGAGTTGTTCCTGCGTTTTGATTACCAAAGAGATTAGTTGTACAGCTATCTATGCTTGCTGATTACCAATATATAGAACAGTACTAGCCTTAAGTAATGCTCGTGTGATATCCCGACCCTTCAAATCCTAAAAGCAGTTTATGAAAAGTTAATTTGCCTTCTGGTTTGTCCACCATGAGAACCTAATGGGAGTCTCTAGAGCTTCCTTCTAATACTGTGAGTAAGATATTCTAGTAATGCATCTTATATTTATTATTGCAGGTATGAGGCATTTGTTTGTCGAGACAGAAAAATAGAGAAAGTTTCTTCAGGGCATCTAAAACAGCTCGCCTTAGAATTACCTGAAGTGAAAACTGCAGAACAGGGTGATAACTTCAAACTCCAGTTACCTGAAAATCTAAGGGGCTCACCATGGTTCACCAAATCTACTCTAACTAGGTTTGTTAAGGCCTTACTTATATTTTTCTCTTTCTCCAATCTTTTTGTGATAAATTCTCTACAGCCTGCATTGGGTTTCCCGTATAAACTAACTCCTATTGCTTTACAGATTCTTGCATATTGTCGGTGCACATGAAAAATCAACGATTTGCAAGTCTGTTAGGAGTGAGATGGCTCAGCTGGAGGAAGCTAGACGGTTTCATCTTGAGTTGTATAGCCAGGTATAATCATATTGTCTTATCTTCTTTGACAACCCGTTGGAATTCTGCTGTTTAACTATCCTCAATAAGAAGTGTTTTCCCTTTCTCAGGGTCATAAGGAGCATCCTGGATCAGGGAAAACAGGTACCATCATTCTAGACTTTTAAAATGTTAAATCCCAAGTTAGAATTTACCATGTCCACATTCATCACTGTATGGACAGTTTTACTGGTTATGGTCTGTCACTGGCTACAGTGTTGATAATGGTTAAATTTGCATTTAACGTACTAGTCCTCTTTCCTCAATAGCCTGTGTTAGTGTCACAAAGTTACTGCTGGTTGTACCCCGCAAATAAGTGACATGGATTGCGAATGTTCTGTTTTGTGTTACAAGATTACTTTTAGACTGGAAACTTACATGTTACTTTTCTGTTTGAATAGATGGCCATTCAAAAGTTGCAGAACAAACAGTAGAATCCCAGACAGTGCCGTCTGATGCTACAAGGTATTGACTCAATGGTTGTCGTACCTATTAGCAATTTTTTGTTGATCTCCTACTTATTTTCTGAATTTGTCAACTGATTTCTTGTTAGGAATGAACTGCTGCGAGCAATGGACTTGAGAATAACAGTATTAAAAGAGGAGTTCACTGCTTCTATCAACCAGGCTGTAGGTGCTCCATGCTCCACTAAGCAGATAACTGATTTGGTGACATTTTGTGAGCATTTTGGAGCAATGGAACTAAGGTGTTTGCCTACCTTTGCCATAGGGGTGTCCATTAATTTAACAATTCCATCGAACAGTAATCAATCCCTTCTATATTTTCTGTCTGTTTTTTTACTGCATCAAAGACAGATTGATTACTGAGTATCTTGTTCGACTACAAATACTAAGATAAAGAACGTCCATTTTTGTATTCAGGAATTTGCTGTCCAAGTATATAGAATTGGGAGTAATGGATCAAGTTGGTGAACCCCAAAATGACCAATCAAGCGGCTTGCTTGATTCTAAGAATGGCAGCAGAATAACAGAACTGACAGCTCAGCACTCTTCGCCAGTGAACACATTCAAGGCAATAAAATACAATGCCTCCCCTGCTAAAGCTGCACAACGCGAACGTCAAAGCTCGACTGGTAGCGAGGAATCGTCTAACTCGAGCGATGAAGATCGGTCCTTTTCAGAAAGAAGCCGTCCCCTTGTGAGATCTGGTTCATCTAGGAGGTCTGCGTCCCCAATGCGGAGAATACAGATAGGAAAATCTGGATCACGCAGAGCTGCTGCACTAACAATTAAGAGTCTTAGCTATTTTCCAGCTAGGGAAAGGGTATCTTCTAATAGAGACGGGACAGGGAACAGCAGTGAAGATGAAGATTCTGTTCAGCCACCAGAAAAACCTGAGAGTAATGTAAGAAGGATGAGTGTTCAAGCTGCAATCAGTCTCTTTGAGAACAAACAGAAAGATCAAAGCTTGGATCTTCAGAAAAAGAAAACTTCAGCTGAAGTCTCCGTCAATACTAACAAGGCTGTTTTAAGAAGATGGAGTTCTGGCATGGGCGATTCTTCAACCCAGTCCCCGTCTGAGAATGGGAATGCTTCTGAAGAATCTGCTCAGATATGTACAGATAATTTAGAGAGTGGAGCAGCACAGACTAGTGAAGTGAAGCCGGAAGAAAACTTCCTTGGTGAAAGTTTGAACCCGATTAATACTGTTGAGCCAGATTATTTTCTAGGTGGAGGGGAGAAGAGAACAACTTACCGAACAACTCGAAAAGCTGATATTCTTGTAATCCACGAAGATGAGGATACTTGTGAACGAGTAACAAAATCTGCTGAATGGAGCCGGCGAAAGAAAGCAGAGTTGAGCCAAATGTTGAAAATGATGGAGAATAAGCCTGTCAGACATCGAAACATGGCCACTCAAAATAGCAGAAAACAAGAGTCTCCCAGTGAGCAAAGGGGTGGCTTTTATGATCACTACAAGCAGAAGAGGGATGAGAAACTTAGAGGAGAGAATTCTGGGAAGCAGTCACAGAAGGAAGAACAGTTTAAAGCACTGCAGGACATCCTTGAGCAGCAGAAGGCTGAGATGGCATCAAAAGCTACGAATACGACAGGAAAAAAAAGTTCATTATTAAGTAAGCCTCAAAAAACTCAAAAGAATCCATCACCACCTGTTAAACCCAAAAAGGAAGCCCTTAAACCAGCTGTTCCACGCAAGACTTCAACCAAAGCCTCACCAAAAACATCTCCCCTGCCAGCAGTGCGCAAATCCTTGCCAGCTGCTCCATCCCCGAAAACAACTGTTCCTGTGCCATCTAAAACACCTAATGGAATCTCCTCTACAGGCACCACACCAACTCGTCGGAAATCACAACCCACACCTTCTCCAACTCGAACAACTCCGAAGGTTGAAAGACCCCTACAGCAACCAAAGAGCACAAAAAGTGCCCAAAGTGAGCCTAAACGGACATTGAAAAGTCAGGAAGTGAAGAAGCAGCAAGCAGTAAGTAAGAGTGAGAAAACCACAAAAACAAAATCACATTTAGCTCCGGCGGATGGCTCTAGTTTGGCTCCCACCAAGCCGAGTTTTTACAGCAAGGTGACAAGAAAGGGTAGTGTGGTTCCATTAGAGTCCAAGCCTTTCCTGCGTAAGGGCACAGGAATTGGCCCTGGTGTTGGCCCTGGTGTTGTGAAGACAAAGGCTTTTCAATCAGAAGAACCTGCAAGAGACAGTGGCAATCTTGTTAGGGATGAAGAGGAGGTGGTTGCTGAAACTCCAAAACCAACGCCAGAGCAGCAAGAGGAAGAATACGTAATCCTACCGGTAAGTGACGTTACTGACTTAGAACCCGAAGCTTCAGTACATAGCCCCCAGAATTGTGAACAAACAGAAAATCGTGCTGAATTTGTTGCTGATGGTGATAGCTGCAAAGAGACGACAGATTATCCAGTAGAAATGCAGTCTGACGAGGTACCGACCATCTCACCTAATGCCTGGGTGGAAATAGAAGAGCATCAAGAGGAGCTGCCGATATCTTGTGACAATGACATAAACCCTGCTTTGCCAGTTGCAAGCCCAACTGATATTGCGCCAATCAGATCATCAAGTCCACGCATTCGTCATTCTCTCTCACAGATGCTGCAAGAAGAAAATGGTGATCCTGAGATCATTGAGTGGGGGAATGCTGAAAACCCACCAGCCATGATCTATCAAAAGGATGCACCAAAAGGATTCAAAAAGCTCTTACAGTTTGCCAGGAAAAGTAAGGGGGATGGTAACATAACTAGTTGGTCCAATCCGTCGGTGTTTTCTGAAGGGGAGGAGGATGCGGAGGAATCTAAAGCTGCTAGTAAGAGAAATTCAGATGCTTTGCTGAGGAAGGCTGCTATTCAAGCTTCATTTGCTGACAGCATCAATGCTGGAAATTCAGACAAGAGAGCTACTGACAATACACCCACTATTCATGATTTACTGTCAGGTGTGTTTAGGCTTATATACGTCCTAGGTCATTAAGTCACTAACTTAGCACACTACTCTACCACGTCAAACCCCTTAGTTTGTAATTTCTTTTTAACCTTGAGATATATCAAAATCAAGTTCATTTAATTATGATTTCTCTACAGCGGCTCAAGCAAGCAGGATGGCGGAGGGACACATGTCTGCTGCAGCTTCCTCGTCTAAAGGTTTGGTTTTTACTCTTTCCTGGTTAAAGGTTATGTACTTGTATTCTTAAGTTGATTCACATTTCTTTGATTTTTATCTAAAATGATCCATGTTTACTCTCCTTTATCTGCTCGCATATGGACTACATTTCCCTGATGTTGTATTTGTATTTCAGCAGGACGGTCATTCTTCTCTCTTTCAACATTTAGGAGCAGCAAATCGAACGAGACGAAACTTCGCTAACGAAGGCAAATACTTGTAAAGGGAAAAAAAATGTTAACATTTATCTCCTCTCCTTGACCTTGTGTAGGTGGTTTTGCTGGAGGCAAATGTTTTTCTTTTCTATTCCTTTATATTTTTTGGTTGTTATGTTTGTCATATTGGTCGAGCCTGGTTCTGCATATTGTTGGCTGAGTTATCTGTAAATTCAAAGTGATTAATATAACAATAGAGATTATTTTGTGCTGAAGATCTGTACCCTAGAGACAGAGATATTAGCACGTAGGGTGTAATCATTTTCTCATGATTACCTTGGCTATACTTTCTAATTTATGGTTGGTTTCAACATGCTCTTCTTTATTTATTTGGGTTAAAAGCAGCTGAACTTTTTTTCTTTTCCAAATCACCAAATTACCACATACTTTAGCTTCCTTTACTGTTAGGAATTATATATACACTACTGATCTGCAGCCAAACCAAAAGAAAAAAAAAAGAAAAAAAAAAAAGAACAAAACAAAGGGGATTTGTTGCCGAGATGTGAAGACACTTCTGTCTCTGGATGAAATTTCCTTCTACCATGTTGGGGTTTCTCTCTATTTTTCGTCTGTCTCACTGGAAAAAAGCCTTACTCCATTTGAAGCGTCTTTGCCTTCCACGGTTTTAGAATTTGAAAGGAACACAGCAAACTAGCATCAACACTCATCAGTGCACCTGCATTGTTGAATTCTCCGCAATAGTTTGGTGCTGAAAATATAGTAACCAATTGCCTGTCCGCAAAAAATTCGTAGCCATCTTCAACAACCTGTCACCATATTCATTAGGAACAGACAGAATACTAGTAAAACTTTCACCAGGTCAAAATCTGTCTCTTTGGAGGTATAGTATTTATCGTAGTCAGAGATAATCTAAAGTTGTCAAGTTGGACCAAGTTAGCTTGCAGTGTAAATGTGCATTTGGCTACCCTGCCAGAGTCCAATATGTGCAACTTACAAGCCTAGCGTAGAGAAAGAAGAATGAAAGGCAGGTCATAAGGAAGAAATGTATGTACCTGGTGCGCACGACAAATGAGATCAAGGTCATGTTTCTTCAAGAATTCAGCAACTTTGTCAGCTCCAAAAGTAAAAGAAACACCTCTATCATTCTCACCCCAACCTTTAATATCTCTATCAGGATCAGCCCAAAGGAGATCACATATCAGACCTTGATCTGGAACATCTACTGGTCTTTCAATAGCTCTTATCTGATCCATACTTTCCATTTCAGGTGAAAGCCCACCATGCATACATAAAATCTTGTCGTCAATGATTGCTGCAACTGGCAAACAGTTGAAACAATCTGTAAAAATCTTCCATAAACGAACACTAAACCGACGTTTACATTCATCGTAGAATCCGTAGATTCTGTTAATCGAAGCACATTCATGGTTACCGCGAAGAAGAAAAAAGTTATTTGGAAATTTGCATTTGTAAGCTAAGAGTAAGCATATTGTTTCTATGCTTTGTTTTCCTCTGTCTACATAGTCTCCAAGGAATAAGTAATTCGACTCCGGTGGGAATCCACCGTATTCGAATAGCCGTAACAAATCCGAGAATTGGCCGTGTATATCACCTGTCAACAAATTCATTCATTGATCATTAGTCAATAACAACAATGCACGAACCATGAAAAATGTGAAATTCAGATTACGTACCACAGACATTCATAGGAGCCTCTAATTCTAGGAGAATAGGTTGGCTTAAGAAAACTTCTTTGGAAACTATACAAAGTTGACGAATTTCAGATTCATTTAACTGAACCCTTTTGCCTTTATTTTTTCTTCCATCCAAAAGTCTGTCAATTAAATTATCTAATACATTCTTGTCCATCTCTTTGTTTCCTTATTCAAGAAAAGCTTAGTTTTGAATCCTCCGCCAGGCCTCAAATGATCAAAAAGAACAAGATTAAAGAAGATTATTTGTTCAAAAGAAGCAAAAACAGAAAGAAAAGAAAAACAGAAAAAGAGTAAGGGAGAGAATGAAAAGAGGATGAGTTTGTTTTGGGTTGCTAAAATTGGAAAAGGAGAGAAGAGTGAAAGGTTAAAAAGAAGAGACTTTAGAAGCCCTTCATTTAGACCGTTTAATAAGGGCGGGTTTGCATGCATGCACCACATGCCTCACATACCCTTAACTAACGGGTCGGTTGGCAATCGAGACTTTTCTTACGCAAACTTTGATTTTTCCTTCCTCTCTTCAAATCTACATTTCTCTTTCATTATTTTGCGATCAAAATGATCTGGTTGAAGAACTATTATGCTGACGATTAGATCAAAATGGTTTTAGGGATGCTTCAAGAATCCAAAATATCAAGGTCTTCATCGTCTGAGGTTTCATAGGTTTGAAGGAAAGAATGTTCTTTGTCGATCAGAGTTTGAAACTTGTACAAGTAGCATCTTGGATTCTACCGACAAACCAAGAAAAAGAAGTTAGGATGTTGTTTTCTGTAATGTTTAAGCAAAGGCCATAACCAGAGCACCTAGCTACTTGTTAGACGTCAAATCGTCGATATAATCAGTAGTACTGTTTGCCGTAGACTAACTTGGTCCAACTCCCTTTGGTCTTAATCTTAACTTGAACGAACAGATGCAAGCAAGAAAACGTGGTTCTTTTTTGAAAGGACTTCTCCTTGGTGTACGGGTACTGCCTAACCAAAGCAAAACTGACACATGACATGACATGACATCCTGGCCATTTAAACATTTTAGGTTTGATATACCCAAATCTTTGTGTGGATTGTGAATTATCGTACTAATCCAAGGTGATGGGAAGTGGGAACCTCGAAGGTCAATGTGTATGGGAGAAGATTATTCATTCCCCTCTTCTATAAT